>CM068300.1:27941072-28368734 GCA_034768395.1 Linum lewisii | reverse complement strand
ATTCATTGGAACATTTCTCTTCGTAGGAACCAGCTAGGGTTAATCCGCTGCTAGAGTAACTCATTAATCAGTAGTTAGTTTTCCGTTACAAAAGTGAACACACGGGTGGTCAATTAATCTTGATAGGTAGATCGGATAGAGCGAACGTTCGCCAGTCTTAAACCTAAGGGTCAGGAGTTATGGTGGTGTCTGAGAACTGAATGATTCTTGATTGAAAACTGATGGTCTTGTGATCGCCAATGTTCTAGTGATCTTAGGGGATTCGAAATCTAAGCTTGTTGACGTGTGAATTTCAACTCACAACATTCAAGGTCGTATTTCCATGAGGTCCTCTCATAAACTAATACTAACACTGGTCATGAATGGTCTAAACATTTGAGTTGAGTTCGGTTTAAACAAAAACAATTCAAAAGCTTAAACAATCTAAGTCAAACAAGGAAAAACTAACAAGTAAAGTTGAGGATCAAACAAGAGAGAAGTAGGTTAGCTTAGCAAGGGGTTTTCTTCAAGCTTAAGGATCATGAAAGTTGAATTGAATCTCAAGCAACGATGTGAAATGAATGACCATGCAAAACACTTAATTAGAATCAATGAACTCTCACAACAATTGACTCTCTACTCCTAAACCAAATGGACCATGCTCTCGCTATGTGAACAAAGGAATGGAGTGCTTTATCTAGCTCAATGAAATGCTCAAACACTTAATCTCTTAGCTAACATCCATCTAACACAAGGCATTGATGCAAAACATTCTCATGCCAATCATAGAACACTAGTCTAACAATCAAAGAGTCTTTCAACCTCCAAATAACTGAAAACTAAGTGCACACCAAGTGTTCGACAAAATATCAACAAGGAAAACAAGCTTAAAATGGTTGCAATTGGAAAGTTTAATCTCCCAAACAATGAATTACAATCCTACAACTTTTGATCAACATCAATCAATCACTTTTGATCAACATCAATCAATCACTTTCATGTATTGAAAGCCATAGAAAATGTACCATAAGAACAAATCATGTTAACAAGGAACCTAAGAACAAGGTCTAGGATCATCATCTTGCACAAAGGCTATGAGAAACTCAACCCACACAATCAATCATCTATCCTAGCTTGATCCACCCCCACTAAACTAAACCCTAGTCTAGGCTAGCATAACTATGGAAGAAACCTCAAATTGAGAGGAGGAGATCATCCTAGATTCCATGGAGGAATCTTCACTCTTACACTTCAAGATGTCAATCCAAGCTGAGAAGCTTCAATCCTTAGCTCCAATTGCTCCAATTTGGGTCTTCAAATGGCCTCCAAGGGTTCCAGAGGTGTTGGGACGAAGTGGGGTGTTCTTGGGTCGTGGGTGATGAAAGAGAAGTGATAGAATCCCCTTTTGAACTCCAAAAATCGTCAATATATAGAATTCTGCTGGAATACACGTCGTGTATGACTACACGTCGTTTACCCTAAAATCTGCACAAACCGCAATTTTGCTTCGTTTGTTTCTCCCTCATCCGAGCTCCGATTGGCCCCCATTTGGTCCTATGGACTCCTTGTCATATCTAATACAACGTCCTAGCCTGAAATGTACACAAAAGAGACTAAAAGCACGTCAAATGGGGCCACAAGTGACCCCGTGAAACAATAACTCAACTTGTGCAAAATGATTCGAAATGCATGCAAACCAGGATAGAGAGGGACCGAATCATGGAGAAACCAATAGTAGAACGTAAGATAAACATGTATGAAATAAGGTCACATCAAACTCCCATACGACTAACCCGAAGCTTGTCCTCAAGCGAGCAAATACTTACACTAACGCACTACTCATTTGAAACAAACCAAAAGATCTCTAAGCTCGTTGAAAAACGTTTTGATAGCCCAAGTTTTAACAAAATAAAAGATCCCAAAATCTCACCAAATAACCCTTAAACACCTTGATACAACAACAACCAAACCAGTTCTTATTAAACATGAGACAAAATGACTTAACAGAGGCAAAGCCTCGTTACTGGAAGGTTCACTTATTCCTGGAGTCACCTAGACATAAACGGAGGGAAAGAAAGGGCCTGGTCGACTTACCTCAACCTATGCCGAGGGGGTAGTACATTCATCCTCACATTTTTACATTTTGCGGCTTTTGCGAAAGGACTCTAGGCTATTTCAAATTCTACCCCCCTCTTTTTCTTCCCACATCTCACTTTTTCTTCGCTTGGTCTTTCTATTGAAATAGCGACTTCAAATTTGTATTTTGCTAGACTCTTTTGTCTTACCAATAGGAGCGTTGGTCGAGACCCCCGCAGGTATGGAGCAGCCGGCCCCATTTGGGAACCGCGTTATCCTAAACCCTACCCACGCCGGGAGGGGTTGAGAAGGAGAATGCCAAACTGAGACTTCCCCTTTCGAGACAAAGCATTGCCAGCTCGTGGTGGATCTCGAACCAAGCGACTCATACGCACGTCTACCACTCAGCTGGACACATTGGCCTCTTTTCAGACACATTCGGCACCCTGCTTTCCTACCCTATGTCCTAGACTCCAGGAAATTTCGACTAACACTGAACACTACACAATACTCTGCCAAGTCATCAAACCTCATACTTCAAAAAAATAGTTTCAGTGTTGTTGTAAAAAGAGTCAAAAAGCATTTGGAATAAGACCAGTTCACACTTTATATTGAAAAGCTCTGGCTATCACGCATGTTCTCACCATACAATCAAATGGCTAGTCAAATGAATAGAATTTAAGCGAGCTAAGTATTTAACTAGCAAAAGCGGTGATAGTGGAGCATCTAAAATGAGCACATGCTAAGGTAGATGAAAAGAGAGACAAAAATGAGCATGCTACCTAGCACAAGGCATCCACTATCATAGAGCACAATTATATTTCTACCATAAACAATCATACCAAACCTCAAATTCCCCCTACGACTAGTATGATCATTGTCCTCAATGGTCAAGAGAGTGATAGGGTAAGGTAGAACGAGATTACCGCGTTGGTAGAGAAAAACCCAGGAGACAAAAGTACTGATCCTAGTGCTTAACCCTGGTAATCAAAACAAACAACCACAACCGAGTAGCATTCATGGGGTCATAAACAAGTGCAATATAGCCAATGGAGAGCCCTGATTGATCTACACACAATCAATCAAATTAAAAGAAAACAAGAGTCTCGAGTAGAAGTGTGGCCCTGGAAAGTTCACTGGAAGGGTATTCAAGCATCCCTCAATTCCAAAATCCAAATCATGAAAGATCGGAGCAAAGATCAAACAATTTAACATCCACAGCTCAACGATCACATCAAAATGGAAATAGCACTTAGCACGAAGCAAGATCATCAAAGTCAAGTACAACAACCTATGCTAGCAAAAATCAATTCATTGAAATCCACAATTCAGCAATAGGCATGCAACACAGATTAATAACACGAATTAATAACATATAAGCATGAGTCCACACAAAGCAGGGTAGTGTACAAAAATAAACCAACGAATGGTGATCAACCACACCCCTCCTCACACAAAGAATAGAATTCGGTCCCCAAATTCAGACGTGCAAGACAAAATACAAACCACAATGCTACTCACAAGGCAATTTACACGCAATACATGCTCCCATTAACTAGCACCCAATGTGAAAGCAGAACAACACAACAGAAGCAAATCAAGCAAACCCCATTACAATCTGCCCAAAACGCCAAGAGTCAATATCAAGTAACCCCAACAAAGAAACACTAAGTCAATGGCCAAGAGTCAAAGAAGCACATGCCATCAATCTGTGAAGCGCCTATACACCTGACCACCATCTACTCAGCAACAAATTTAAGCAATGACATAAATCCAACCCTGCTCACACAAAGACTGCCAAACCACCCTAAACACGATGTAAACCTCCCATTAATCAAGCAAACCAAGCCGCAATTGATGAATTTATGAAGATAACGGCACATCAATCAGGAGCAACTCACGTCAACAAGACACCCTATGAACCATTACGCCTAACCACAGTCTACCCATGAAAACACACACCAAAAGAAAGCATAAAAACCATTAGCTCATCACCCCCACTGCCAAACAACCAAGCAAACTGCATAAACAAAAGACAAGTAGTCATGAATCAAACAAATCACACCCCACTGTCAACCACACTGACACCAAATCACAAATGAACAAACACGTGAGCACAATCAGCACTTGAACATAATCAGCAAATTATAGCACGGAGCACAACAAATCAAACAAAGAACCACAATTAGCCCAACCCCAATTCTGTAACTAATCTCCCATAGACCAAGCATAGTAACCACATCCCAACAATTGAACAAGAGCTGAAGTAAGGTAACTACAACCCAAAGCCAACCTAGCAAAGCTAGGCACCGGAATTTGATGTTGAATGCTGGGTACGAGATGGGTCGTGGTGACGGCGGGAGTTGGCTGCCAGAGAGAGGAACGCGGCGGCTGGGTTACAAAGGAGAACGATGAAGAGGATAAGGGGCTGCAGAATTTGGGTCGGTGAGTCGGCGGTGGCAGTGGAAATCGGAGGCTAGCGGTGGGGTTAGTGGTGGTGTGGGATTGACGCTCGGGTCGGGATAGTAAGGGGGCTAGGTGTTGGTTTGAGACGGCGGTGAGAAGGAAGCAGGGAGTAGCGGCGTTGGTGGGAGGAGGGATTCGGCGGCTGGGTTGGCAGCGCTGGTGGAATCGATGGAGCAGGCCAGCGGGAGTTGGTCATCGGCGGCGACTGCAGTTGCGGTGGTCTGGGTGGGTGGGTCGGTTCGGGTTGGGTTAGGTGAGCTGGTGAGGGCTGGTGGGTGGGTTGGGTTGGGTGAGTGGGTTATTTGGGTGAGGTGAGTGGGTCGGGTGGAAACCAAAACCAAATCAAATCGAACCAAGACACAACCAAAGAGCAACCACGACTCAAAATGGGCACACGACGTGTAACACTACACGACGTGGGCAGGCCAAAGCAAAACAAGCTATTTTTTTTGGACAGGGAGAGGGCTGAGTAAGTACACGACATGTATTACTACACGACGTGTAGTTCCCTTTTGAAAAATGCATTTTCACCATCTTCCCAAACCACTCCAAACACCAAAGGGTCCTAGACCCAAACAAAATCAATTTCCTACAGCATCACAGACCAAGGACCACCTCTAAACCTCAAGGAATCCAAAGTAAACAAGAGCACACACACAAAGACAAAGCAAAAACAATGATAAAATACTCGAGTTGCCTCCCGAGAAGCACTTGGTTAATGTCTTAAGCTCGACGAAGCACAAGGACAAGCTAAGTAAAACCATACCAACTCATTACCTCCTTGAAGTCGATTTTGTTACCTTCGTGTGGCAAAAGGAACTTGCATTGGATCTTACCAATTTCAGGAGGTATGAGCTCTGGTCTCCCAGATGATGAAGTGTAAGCAATGGAGAAGGGACCAAGCCACTTTGGGTGGCTCCTCACATCGGGTGGTTTTTTAGTCTTGCTCATCTCACCAACCGGTGTGGCTTCCTTATCCTTCTCGGGTGACTTCTTCACGCCTTTCATCTTGGCCTTAGGTGATGTCTTTAGGAGCACGAGAGTCAGAGTCTCTTTCTGTAACATACCCGCCCAACCAAACGGTTCGTAACCCAAGTTCGGTTGACTAGGGTGCTGGAATCAGTGCCCCTAAGGTCCCCTTGAGGTCTGGGACGTTCGTGTATGAGCCGGGTCGAAGTTGCAAGGGGAAATGGTGCAGTGTACAGTACATGGCCATGTAGTGTGATACACGTCGTGTATCACAATACACGCCGTGTGGTGTGATACACACCGTGTATCACAATACACGCCGTGTATGGTAGATACACGGCCGTGTACCTTAGCGGCAGAGCCTCGTCGAAAGTTGCCAGGAATTGATACACGGCCGTGTGTTGAGGATACATGGTGAGCCTAAGATCATTGTTCGGGTTCAACCAAATAACTAACAAAGCTAACAAGCTAGGGTAGATCGTATTCCACGGGTCATCTATGATCGACTACTCAAATAAGCTGGCAAATTACTCGGATTCAAACACTTCCTGCGTGGTGTGAGTTCCACGACTTCTAATTCTAAGAAATGCAGAGAAATTAAAAATTGAAACTAAGAATAGAATGGAAATTGGTTGGTTAAAACAGAGATGACAGACGAACTTAGACTTTGAATCCCCCTTCGTTCCCCAGAGCATTGGCAATCAACAGATCACCGGATTTTGATTCTCATTCAATCAATTCTAAGACACCACCATAACTCCTTACCCTTAGGTTTAAGACCGACGAACGTTTGCTCTATCCATTCTAGCTACCAATATTAATTAGTCGCCCGGTACGGTCGCCTCTCGCAATGACTTAACTTAACTGGTGGAATTACTAACGATTCATGAGCTACTCTCGCAGTGGATTAACCCTAACCAGTTCCTACAAAAGGCACGCTCCAATTATAAGGTTAATTGTTCAATTTGATGTTCTAAAGTAAGGCGAGCGTTCGCTTCTATCCTTAGCTTAACAAGAATCTAATTTAGGTGATCAATCCAGACAAGAAACATGAACAATGAAGAACAAATCAAACATGAAAGAGAAACTGATTGAACTTCGAATCTAATCACCACCGATCCGTGACCGCTTTAAAGCCCTAGGTCACTTAGGGTTCATCTAGTCTAAGCTCTAAGAGTTTAGCTACACATATTCATCACAAAAGAATCAAAGACAAAGAAAGAGTTCATCATACAAAGGAAGAACAGAAAAGTATCTGAAAAACCTAATTAAGACGACTCCGGCAGAACTTCGATCTTCCGGTCGTCTGCAATCCTAGCTCCGAGTCCTCGAGATGGAAGGGATAGCGTCACGATCTCTTTCCGGCTCTTCGAACTCTAAACTCTCTGCTTCAGAACTTGAGAGAATTCTTCAGTTCGGTAATTATGATGTATTATGAGGTATCTTTTGATTTTGGGCCGCCAGTTAAGTATTTATACTTAACCCTAATTCAGCCAGATTTTGCCTGATATTTTCGCCAAAAATATTAAAGAATTTTTGGCGAAAATTCCTTTGTAAATGGATGGTCCGCCGGTTGCTTTCTCCTGTAATTTTCGGTCCAATAGTTTTCGGTCGAAAACTTAGGGTTTTCGCCGAAAACATCCTTCAGTCGGCATCAGTGACTTTGTGCATGTATTTTCACCGAAAATGCTAGGGTATTTTCGGCGGAAATTCCATTGTAAACCGGGCAGGAATTGTTTCGACTTGATTGGCTCCTTGGATTGATTCCGGTGCAATTCCTCGAGGTTCCAACGCCTTAGACACATCCTTGGCTACTTTATTTGACGGCAAAAACCTGTGCTAACATAAAAACACTAGAAAACCATCAAATAGACCCGAAACGGGCCAAGGTAACACGAATGGCACGATATAGGGCAATTGATTGAATATTTGTTATTCTACCCTAAAAACCATGTCTTAAGCAAGGAAATGTCGCTTAAATGAGGCTGATAATCACGCCAAATCGAGTGTCATCAATACACGCCGTGTATCATGATACATGCCGTGTATCGTGGACCTAACATAAAAGGACGGATTCTGCACGGAAATTCATAACTTCATCATCCTTTCTCTCTCCCCGAAAAGCCATTGACGAATCAAGGGCGAGCAATCCTCGAAGGGTGATTCTGGGAGCTGTAGAGGTTGGAAATGAGTTTCGTTTGTTGCTATGGATTCATAGTGATGAGGAGAAGAGATTGCTAACCTCCATTTTGGGTTTCTGGGTGTAGGTCGAGAGCAGTAAGGAAGGGTAGAGCTACGAGTTTGGTGGTTGGGGAATCGAGTTTCTGGGGAACTAGAAGACGATTAGAGCCTCATCTTCTATTCCAGGCGAGGGCTTAACGTTGTGTAGGTAGTTTGGACAGTGTGAGGAGCTCCAATTTCGACTTAGATTAAACCTAGGTGATGCATGAAAATGGTGAGTGTAAAAGGGGATAAATTGAACTGTGAATGTGCTTGATTGCTATTGATGATTGTCGTGATTGATTGTTGTTGTTGATTGCTATGATAAGGGTTGGGTGTGGACTGAAATGAACCTATTAATGGATTGACATAGAAATGAGAGTTAGGATGATTGGGAAATGAGTGCAATGTTGTGATGTCATGAATTGCTAGTTGTAGATGCAGGAGAGTGGCCTTGCCAATGTGGGGTCGCTATGAGTATGAGGAACAGGTGGGTGACCCCTAGACTCATGACATGGCCTCCCCTGTACTTGCAGGTGGGGGTGGCCGGTGAGCTAGCCAGTTACCTTGTTTGATTGTGATGCGTGTGATGTGATTATGACAGGAGCATGGAAGACGTGAACGTGTTGCGAACTATGAACTGTGAATGAAATGTGGTCGATGTGATTAGTGTGTGATCGTGGATGTGACGTGTTGAGTTGGGAATGTGATAGCTGCAGTATTAGCGGTATCAAATAACTAATCTACCATGGCAGACTATAGATCGTATTCCAGGGGTTTCTTCTAATCGACTACTCAAGAAGCTGGCAATTATTCGGTTTCAAACACTTAGTGCGTGGTGTGAGTTCCACGACTTCTAATCTAATCAGCAATCAGAGAAATAAAAGATAAAAAGATTAAAAAATGGTTGTAAAACAGAAGATAGACGAGAACTTAGATTTCGAATCCCCTTCGTTCCCCAGAGCAACGGAAATCACAAGATCACGGTTTCATTCTATTCAATACGTTTCTAACACCACCATAACTCCTTACCCTTAGGTTTAAGACCGCGAACGTTCGCTCTATCCGTTCTAACTACCAAGATTAACTTAGTCCGCCCGGGTACGGTCGCCTCTCGCAAGACTTAATTAATGGTGCAATTACTAATGATTAATGAGTAACTCTGCAGTGGATTAACCCTAACCGTTCCTACAAAAGGCACGCTCCAATTATAAGGTTAATTGTTCAATTCAATGTTCTAAAGTAAGGCGAGCGTTCGCTTCTATCCTTAGCTTAACAAGAATCTAATTAGGGATCAATCCGGGACAAGAAACATGAACAAGAAGAACAATCAAAATGCAAAGAGAAACTGATTGAACTTCGAATCTAATACCGCCAATCCGTGACCGCTTTAAAGCCCTGGGTCACTTAGGGTTCATCTAGTCTAAGCTCTAAGAGTTTAGTCACTCATATCAAACAAAAGAATCAAAGACAACAGAAGATCATCATACAAAGGAAGAACAGAAAAGTATCTGAAAAACCTAATTACAGACGACTCCGCAGCTTCGATCTCCTGGTCTTCAACCTTAAGCTCCGATTTCCTCGAGTGGAAGGATGGCGTCACGATCTCTTCACGGTCTTCGAACTCTAAACTCTATCTATCGAACTGGGGAGATCTTCAGTTCGATGTAAATTAGATGATTGATTTGTGTATCAATTTTAAATGAATGGCTGCCGACTCGTGCTTTAAATAGGTTGATTAGGGTTTTCTGATTCTACCGCGGAAAAGGAAGATATTTTCGCCGAAAAATATCAAATGATTTTCGGCGAAAAACTTTAGTTAAAATCCCTGTGTTATTTCTTCTAGGATTTTCGGCGAAAACATAAGGAAGTTTTCGCCGAAGACTTCAGTGCAAATCAGCCTGTGAGTTCTGAAGGTATTTTCGCCGAAATCCTCATAGTCTTTTCGGCGAAAACATTGTGCTGGGCAGTTGGATCTTCGATTCTGACTCTGGTTCGATTTTTGTTCGATTCCGGTTCACTCCTTGAGGTCTTGAATACGTCCATGGCTACGTAAATGATGGCAAAAATATGTGCTATCACAAAAACGCTAAAAAACCATCAAATTGACCCAAAAAGGGCCAAAGTAACCAAATCGGTAGGAAATAGGGTAGTTGAGTGAATATTCGCTATTTTACCCCTAAAACCACGTTTCAAGCAAGGAAATGTCGCTTAAATGAGGCTGATAATCACGTCAAATCGAGTGTCATCAATACCCCACACTTAAGCTTTTGCTTGTCCTCAAGCAAACTGAACTAGAACACACTCAAATTCACAAATGACACGAGATTAAACCGAGATTCAATTCTAACAATTTGGTTAGACTGTTCCACGTAGAAAGAGTGACCTTACACATGCAAGAACATCAACCAAACAAGTTTTCGATC
The DNA here is from genome assembly GCA_034768395.1 of Linum lewisii. Lineage (NCBI taxonomy): Eukaryota > Viridiplantae > Streptophyta > Magnoliopsida > Malpighiales > Linaceae > Linum > Linum lewisii. The sequence goes on along the minus strand of CM068300.1, from coordinate 28,358,598 downwards.
TCACTAATTTCTGCACACTTCAAGTAGTAGTTTTAACAAAGCTCGTCTCTTGGCAAAACAATTAATCATAATTAACCGACTACGATAACACCAATTCTAATGAGAAAAGACTTTAAGCTCTAGCCATGATGTGGACGCGGAGGTAGGAAAAGTGACGTGGCTATCGACTCGACTTCATCCGTTTCTAGATTTGTACGTTACATGTTCTAGCTAGGACCGCTTTTTAACAACAATTTCGTTCAAGCTTCAACTTATTCCTTCAATTTATTTACTGCATACTAGTGCTCGATACCAAACACTTCACTTAGGTGTTGGACCTGCCTAGCTCACAGTATTTGTGCCTTTGCTAGTGCTCAACCCGAACACTTCACTTAGGTGTCGGGCTTGCCTAGCTTTATTTTCAGCACTTCAAAAACTTAGCATTGATTTGCAACACTTAATTACTTGATTTAACCAATTTAGCCACTTGATCCTAGCTAGTTATAACTTTTTACACAAGATTTCGAATTGGATTTCCGTCTAATCTCTAGCCACAATCACAGGTGAACAAATATGGAGTGAAAAACATGGGAGAAGCTAGCATCTATCATCTTAGAACGGTGTTATCGAGCTTTGTTATTAACAGACCATATAATTCAATTAATTCAAGTTTCAACTACTGAAGTGATTTATGATTGTTCTGACCTAGACTCATTTAATATCAGTTCCAACACGTTGGTTACAGGTTCTAAGTGGAACAGTCTAGACGTCATTGTTCAAAATTGAAGTCAATTTAACATCACAAGTCAAGAATTGAGCAATCTATGCTAGAGAAATTCAAATTTGAACCATAGAATCATAGATAGCAAGCAAGATCATGCATATTCCTAGGCTCCTACCCCACACTTAAACGGTTCTGTGTCCTCACAGGACTAAACTAGAGTAGAGAGATACAAAGAACCTGTGACGAGATGGTCGTTGTAGGGGATGAACACGGATAGCCCGGAGCAGAGCGGAGTAGCTACTCGAGATCCTACAAAACAAAAACAACAAAAAGATCAAAAGGATACCGGGACAAGTGTCCCGATCCACACAGAATAAAAGTCGAACAAAGAAGGTTAAGGGAAATTTTAAAATATTTTGACGATTGAATGAGAAACTGAAAGAAGGAAGAGAGAGGGTGAATCCGGATTTTAAAGGAATAGTTGGGTGATTTTCAAAATTATTTTCGGCGAAATTAAAAGGGTGGTTTCGCCGAAAATTTTAGTTCAAATGCACTGCCGGATTTTCGAAGGCGTTTTCGCCGAAAATAACCATATGGTTTCGCCGAAAACTTTAGTTCAAATCACTGCTTGGTTTTCAAAATCAATTTCGGCGAAAACATTATACACTTCGGACCGAAAATATGAAACAGGGAGACTCAGTTGAAAATCCAAAAGGTGATTTCGCCGAAAATGGTAGGGTGATTTCGCCAAAAATTTTAAACTGTTCGGGTTTAAAATATTTTCGCAAATCCGGCCAACTTCAGAAAATCACAGTTAAATCCACAAAAATCGGAACGACCTCAATCAACTTGCTACTGACTCTATGACATGCAAACAACTCACGAAAAATATGAAATCAAACAAACTGACACTTTTGGCTTCCCGAAACCGACTCGAACGATGAAAAAGACTGACTCAATAATTAAAAAAACGGACTCCAGCCGTGGGTTGCCTCCCACGAAGCGCTCTCTTTTAACGTCCTTGAGCCAGACGGTACCTGTTAGGGACCCCAACTCAGAAGTTCCTTTAAGTCAATCGTCTTCTTCAAGGTGTGCGGTTGAGTGCCATGTAGCACTCCAGCAGGGTGATGTAACCGGTAGTGTTCTAGTAGATCGTGGTTCTGGTTGGATGACCAGTTCTTCTTGAATTCTCCTTCTGGAAGAGGAAAGAGTTAGTATGGCGTGGCATGATCACTGAGCTCCATCTTCTCTACCTGATGATCATCCAGATGTCTCTCGGGATCGAGTGTGTATACTTCCAAATCCTTGACGTCTTCGATCCCCACGTGCTCGTCTCTGGCTTGATCTATAGGTTGGCTCGGCGGAAGCTCGATTGAGGATATCTCCTCGATTTCTTCGTGCTCCTTTTCGCTTCAACTTCAAGATGGATTGGCTCTATGTCTTCATCAACCGCCACCACCAAGGATTCTTCATCAGATGCTTCTAGCTCGCAATAGTCATTGGTGAGATTGTCATGTTCATCTTCATACAGCTTTTGGAGCATCTTCTTCCATTAGTGGATTTGGTTGCTCGAGCTCGACATCCACTACGTTACGAGCTTGCAGCTTCGAAATGAGATCATCCAAGGCGGATTCTACTCTTGCCGTCTGTTGTCGATTTTGATGAACTTGTGAGTCTATCTCTTTGTGAGCTTGTAGCTCTGTAGAGATATTCTCCAAGAAGGATTCTATTCTCGTCGTCTGTTGTCGATGCTGATGAGCTAGCATATACATCTCTTGGTTATCCTCAATATACGGTGCTTCATCGACATACCACTCTTGATACTGGTCATCCCACCTGTAATCCTGCGTAATTAAAACTCAAAAACACTACCCAGGTAAATCATGAAAATATGGAGGAAAATTAAATGGTAAGGCGGAAAGGTAGAAGAATAATTTGCCAACTTCTTTCAAACAATTAGAAGAGTCCCCGACAATGGCGCCAATTTGATAGCTGCAGTATTAGCGGTATCAAATAACTAATCTACCAAGGCAGACTAGATCGTATTCCAGGGGTTTCTTCTAATCGACTACTCCAAGAAGCTGGCAATTTATTCAGGTTTAAAACACTTAGTGCGTGGTGTGAGTTCCACGACTTCTAATCTAATAAGCAAAGGAAAATAAAAGACAGAAAGATTAAAAAGGTTGACTAACAGGAAGATAGACGAGCTTAGATTTTGAATCCCCCTTCGTTCCCCAGAGCAACGGAAATCACAAGATCAGCGGTTTTCAATTCTAATTCAATCGGTTTCTATACACCACCATAACTCTTTACCCTTAGGTTTAAGACCGGCGAACGTTCACTCTATCCGTTCTAACTACCAAGATTAACTAGCCACCCGGGTACGGTCGCCTCTCGCAATGACTTAATTTATTGGTGCAATTACTAATGATTAATGAGTTACTCTTGCAGTGGATTAACCCTAACCGGTTCCTACGAAAGGCACGCTCCAATTATAAGGTTAATTGTTCAATTCGATGTTCTAAAGTAAGGTGAGCGTTCGCTTCTATCCTTAGCTTAACAAGAATCTAATCTAGGGGATCAATCCGGACAAGAAACATGAACAACAAAGAACGAATCAAACATGCAAAGAGAAACTGATTGAACTTCGAATCTAATTACCGCCAATCCGTGACCGCTTTAAAGCCCTGGGTCACTTGGGTTCATCTAGTCTAAGCTCTAACGAGTTCAGTTACTCATATCGAAACAAGAGAATCAAAGGCAACAATGAAGATCATCATACAGAGGAAGAACAGATAAGAACTGAAAAACCTAATTCTGACGACTCCCGCGAAGCTTCAGTCTCCTGGATCTTCAACTTTAAGCTTCGAGTTCTCCGATGTGGAAGGATGGCGTCACGATCTCTCCACGGATCTTCAAACTCTCTAAACTCTATCTATCGACCCTAGAGTCGACTGACTCTCAAAGTCTGATTTGTGAAAATATGAAGAATGATTGATTTGTTGTCTGATCAATTGTTGAATGAATGGCTGCCGACTCCTGCTTTAAATAGGGTTGATTACGGTTTTCTGATTCTGCCGCGGAAAAGGAAGATATTTTCGCCGAAAATATCAAATGATTTTCGGCGAAAACTTTAGTTAAAATCCCTGTGTTATTTCTTTTAGGATTTTCGGCGAAAACATAAGGAAGTTTTCGCCGAAGACTTTAGTGCAAATCAGCCTGTGAGTTCTGAAGGTATTTTCGCCGAAATCCTCATAGTCTTTTCGGCAAAAACATTGTGCTGGGCAGTTGGATCTTCGGTTCTGACTCTGGTTCGATTTCTGGTTCGATTCTGGTTCACTCCTTGAGGTCTTGAATACGTCCATGGCTACGTAAATGATGGAAAAAATCTGTGCTATCACAAAAATGCTAGAAAACCATCAAATTGACCCAAAAAGGGCCAAAGTAACCAAATCGGTAGGAAATAGGGTAGTTGAGTGAATATTCGCTATTTTACCCCTAAAACCACGTTTCAAGCAAGGAAATGTCACTTAAATGAGGCTGATAATCACGTCAAATCGAGTGCCATCAGAATGTAATGTTAAGAATTGTATGTGAAAGTAGAACCGGAAGGAGCCCACACTACCCCACGCGAGATATTGGTTGTTGAGTCTGATCCATTGGGGTGGATCCCCTTGAAATGGGTGTCAAGGGAGTTGATGAGAATGATGATGAGATGGATGTTGATGATGGATATTGAGTATGCGTTCCCCATGCGGTAGGGGAGAACAAAGACTTCCAATGCGGTAGGGAAATGCGTCGGCCGGCCGGTGGTGTTGTGGGTAGCTCCTTTGCGCCTAATAACTCACCTAGATATTATGATTGTGATTGATCGTGTGAATATGGATGTGGTTGTGATGTGAACCGCTGCAACCGTGGGCAGACGACCCTTGCACACCGAAAGTTGGACACCATGCAACGAGGTAGAACCGTCAGGAACCGGGGGCGGATAAGTACTTTGACCTATCGGCTGTATATAGCCGGGAACCAGAAGTGTCCAGTCGATGACGCCACGCCAAGAGATGGATGCTCTTGATGATAAGTCGGGGCCTTCAGTATCGCAACATGCAGATACAACAAGGTTTCAAGAACTGAGTTCTTTCAAAAGGGGGTTTATTTCATAAAAGTCTTGTCTTACAAGGGTGGCCGGCGGCCTCCTTATATAGGTGAGGGAACAAGCTCTCCTCCCTAATTACTACTTCTAAATAATAATAAAATAAAGAGTCCTATTCCTAAATAGTCTCCTAAAACCCCTAAATAATCCTACTAAAAAGGAATAAACATAAAATAATAGGTGTAGTCTTTAAAGCAGAATAAAAGACCTAAATTAGGTCAAAAACCCTAATCTAGCCGCGTACGGCTGCTTGGGCAAGTTGGGCACGTGTAGCGGCCCGGTGGGCTTGATCGGCCGAACGTCGGGCTTGACTCGGGTGGCGGACGCGGGCTTCGGCTTCGGGCGGGTTCAGTGACCGGGCTTCTTGTCCAAAAGATATGTTCTTCATGCCCGGTTCCATAAAACTCCTTTGATCGGCCCGGTTGGCGGTTTAGGGCTTGTGGCTGTTCTCCTCTTGGACCTTCTTTCTTTCCCCTCGGGCCTTCTTCTTTAGGCCTCCAGGTAGCTTTGGACGTAGCTCTCCATGATCAGTCCAAGTGTCATGCTTCGGGGCCACGGACGCCAATTCTTCTCAGAGCTTGGCTCACGGTCATTCTTTGAAAGCTCTCCTCTCCGGGCCGAGGGTTTTTGGGCTGTATTCCAGAAATGCTTCCAGAGGGTCACTCAAAGAACCGACTTCTTTTTCAGGGGTCCTAGAGGTCAGACTAGGCGCGGGCTAAAGCTTCTCTTCGGTGCTAGGGCTTATACCCTCGGCCATCAGCATGGTTTGGGTCAGCATTCCCTTCCTTGGAGTCTTTATACCTGCAAGTGAAGGGCTTAGTCGATATTTCTTGTCATACCTTGGCTTTAGGGCTCGAGGATGGCCTGCCCTTGGGTTCATGCGCTTCTTAAGAGGCCCTAGGGTCTTGCCTAGGCCAGGGGATCCTGGTGGGGTGTAGGAATACCGGTTTGCATCGTGGCAACATTGTTGGATCATATCATCCCCCTCTTCTTGCCTTAGATTTGTCCCCAAATCCATCTCGGGTCCTTTCCTAACACTCGTCATCCTCTTCCAATCTTCAGCAGCATTATCTTTAGACTGAGGAGTATCACTTGATTCACTGATGGACCAGGACCAGGGCTCGGGTCCTTCAGTACCTTCTCCATCAGTCTCCATCGCTCCTTCTCCTAAAAGACTATCAACAAGAATGTTAAGACTCGGAGAGGTAGCGGGTGAGAGCTCCTTACTCATATCCGGGTCAACATCCGTATCTTCTTCGCTCGGGGCAGCTCTCAAAAATTGTCGGGAGCTGATCTCCCATTGAACCTGGGGTGCACAGGGGACCGGCGGTGAAGCGTCGGGTTGGGGCACAGGGATGCCGGAGGTGAACCAAGGCACTTTGGGCAGGCGGCGGCGCCGAGCAGTGGGGCGGCGTCGGGCAGTGACGCGTCGGGCGGGGGCAAAGTGGCGGCGGCCAAGGAAAAGCCGGCGGTGGCGTCGGGCAGTGACGTGTCGGGCCGTGGCAAGGCGGCGGCGGCGGGCAGTGATGTGTCGGGCAATGGGAAGGCGGTAGCGGGTAGTAGGAAGCCGACGGTAGCGGCTAGTGGTGTGGCGGGTGGCGGCGGGCAGGTCGGTGGGGTCGGACATCGTCGTGTTGGGGCAGCCGGGGTCGGGTAGGACCGGGCTGAGCGTCGGGCAGGGACGCGCCGGACTCGTGGTCGGGGGCCACGTCGGGTGGTGATGTGCCGGGGGGCCTTGGGCAGCGACAGGTCCGGCCCGGGTGCTAGGTCGGCCGGGGCCTGGTCGAGTAGGGTAGCGCCGGGTGCTGGGGCGCTAGAACAGGGCGGGTAGCGCCAGTCGGGGCCGGGCGCTGGAGCACCGGGGCCTGGTAGGGCAGCACCGGGGCCGGGTGCTAGGTCGCCGAGGCTGGGCGGGTGACGCCACTCGGGGCCGGGTGCTGGGGCGCCGGGGCCTGGTTGGGCAGCGCCGGGGCTGGGGCCGAGCACTAGGGAGCTGGGGCCTGGTCGGGCAGCGCCGGGGCTGGGGTCGAGTGCTGGGGCGCTGGAACCTGGGGCAGCGCCGGGGCTGGGCCGATTGCTGGGGCGTTAGGGCTTGTTTCGGCAGCGCCGAGGCTGGGGTCGAGTGCTGGGGCGCTGGGGCCTGGGGCAGCGCTGAGGCTGGGGCCGAGCGCTGGGGCGCTAGAGCCTGGGGCAGCACCGGGGCTGGTGCCAAGCGCTGGGGCGCTGGGGCCTGGTTGGGCAGCGCCGGGGCTGGGTACTGGTGCTGGGGCGCTGGAACCTGGGGCAGCGCCGGGGCTGGGGCCTAGCGCTGGGGCGCTGGGGCTTGGGGCAGTGCCGAGGCTGGGGCCGAGCGCTGGGGCGCTGGGGCTTGGGGTAGTGCCGAGGCTGGGGCCGAGCGCTGGGGCGCTGGGGCTTGGGGCAGTGCCGAGGCTGGGGCCGAGTGCTGGGGCGCTGGGGCTTGGGCCAGTGTCGAGGCTGGGGCCGAGCGCTGTGGCGCTGGGGCTTGGGGCAGTGCCGAGTGCTGGGGCTAGGGCCGGGACCAGGGCTGGTGCCGGGTGCTAGGGTTTTAGAGGTGAACCCTGCAAACTTCTCAAGCCTTCTCGGATTAACTTGCTCTCCTTCATCTGACTCTTCTTCTTCTTTCTTCTCGTCCTCCTCATCGTCTGTCTCGATTTCTCTTTCTCTTATCACCATCGTTTGTTGATTAGGGCAGTCCCTTGAAATATGTCCTCTTCCTTGACATTTGACACATACAATTCCACTGGGACGTGGGTTAGAGCCTTGAAACTTATAAGTAGATGGGGCAAGTGTTACCGGAGATGCCGAATCCCTAGGGTTAGGGTTTGGCCATGAGCTGTGGGCTCGGGTCTGTTCGGGCTTCCATGGAGCTTGGCTTGTACTCGGATCTTCTCTCCATGGGGCATGGGCGGGTCTTCTGGTGTAGCCGTCTCGTCCTCGTCCTCCTCCAAGCTGGGCTAGGGTTTCGTGGATGTGGACCAGGGTAACTCCAAGATCCCGAAGGGTGTTCTCCATTTTTGCTAATCTCTCGTCTGCCATGGTTAGTACCTTCGAACAGAAGCAATTTTCTAGCCCCTCTTCTTAGAAATAAACTTACAACGAAAGGAAACAATGTGGCAAGGTAGCCTTGCTTTCTTTTCTTTTTCTTACAACTCGAAACTTAAAACAAGAATTGAAATAGAAGGGAATTTTCGAAGCTATTTTTCTAAGAAAGCAATAAAAGGATATGAATCCAGGTGAACCTGGAGACTGGGATAGATTGTGGTCCGTGAGCTGAACCGTGCTCTGATACCAACTGATGTGAACCGCTGCAACCGTGGGCAGATGACCCTTGCACACCGCAAGTTGGACACCGTGCAACGAGGTAGAATCGTCGGGAACCGGGGGTGGATAAGTACTATGACCTGTCGGCTATATATAGCCGGGAACCAGAAGTATCCAGTCGATGACGCCACGCCAAGAGATGGATGCTCTTGATGATAAGTCGGGGCCTTCAGTATCGCAATATGCAGATACAACAAGGTTTCAAGAACTGAGTTCTTTCAAAAGGGGGTTTATTTCATAAAAGTCTTGTCTTACAAGGGTGGCCGGCGGCCTCCTTATATAGGTGAGGGAACAAGCTCTCCTCCCTAATTACTACTTCTAAATAATAATAAAATAAAGAGTCCTATTCCTAAATAGTCTCCTAAAACCTCTAAATAATCCTACTAAAAAGGAATAAACATAAAATAATAGTTTAGTCTTTAAAGCAGAATAAAAGACCTAAATTAGGTCAAAAACCCTAATCTAGCCGCGTACGGCTGCTTGGGCCGGTTGGGCGCGTGTGGCGGCCCGGTGGGCTTGACCGGCCGAACGCCGGGCTTGACTCGGGTGGCGGACGCGGGCTTCGGCTTCAGGCGGGTTCAGTGACCGGGCTTCTTGTCCAAAATATATGTTCTTCATGCCCGGTTCCATAAAAATCCTTTGATCGGCCCGGTTGCCGGTTTAGGGCTTGTGGCTGTTCTCCTCTTGGACCTTCTTTCTTTCCGCTCGGGCCTTCTTCTTTAAGCTTCAGGTAGGCCTCCAGGTAGCTTTGGACGTAGCTCTCCATGGCCAGTCCAAGTGTCATGCTTCAGGGCCACAGACGCCAATTCTTCTCAGAGCTTGGCTCACGGTCATTCTTTGAAAGCTCTCCTCTCCGGGCCGAGGGTTCTTGGGCTCTCTTCCTTCTGTACTCCAGAAATGCTTCTAGAGGGTCACTCAAAGAACCGACTTCTTCTTCAGGGCTCCTGGAGGTCAGACTAGGAGCGGGCTGAAGCTTCTCTTTGGTGCTAGGGCTTATATCCTCGGCCATCAGCATGGCTTGGGTCAGCATTCCCTTCCTCGAAGTCTTTCTACCTGCAAGTGAAGGGTTTAGTCAATATTTCTTGTCATACCTTGGCTTTAGGGCTCGAGGATGGCCTACCCTTGGGTTCATGCGCTTCTTAAGAGGCCCTAGGGTCTTGCCTAGGCCAGGGGATCCTAGTGGGGAGTAGGAATACCGGTTGGCATCGGGGCAGCATTGTTGGATCATATCAGGTTGTGCCTTGGATGATGGCTGTGATGAGTTAGTGTTTTGCGTGTGTGCTGTGGATTGGTGTAACTGTTCCATATTATGCTATTGCTGTGGATTGGTGTAACTGCTCTATATTATGTTATTGCCTTGAATTGTGGCTGTGAACGAGAACTGACCAACGTGATCACCTAGACTGCTTTAGGGAATTAAAACATGGAAAGGGGGTTAGGTTGGTTCCACTTTTGTATGTCTTGTGCGGAGTTGGAACCGCTCCATAGATTAGGCCAACGTGTAGGTAGGCCCGGTGGGTTCACTCAATTTCAATAGGAAATTGATCCCTTTCCCCCTTTCAGGATCTCGTGGCTAGAGAGAGCGGTGTCGGTGTTCAGAGTTTAGGGTGGATTTCTAGAAGTTCTGGACTGAAGCTATGAGGTGAAGACTGGAGCCTACTTGGAGTTGACCTGTTCATATTCAGTTGACCTTGGATTCTTTTAGGGGATTTTCTATGGATTTATGAATCTTTTCGAGTTATGTTGGATTTTACGGGTTTTATGATGGATTTGGGTTGGTAAATTGTTTACGTTTTCATGGTTTATGGAGGCCTCTCATGTTGACTTTTATTTAAAAGGTTGGTTTTGATTGCTATTTCTCTCAATTTCCGCTGGGTAATACTCAAAACCGATTCAACCACGGGTTTCACAGGGCTGATTCGGGTCGTGTGTTACAAATGGTATCAGAGCCTGGTTTGTCGCTGCTGTACCGGTTGATCATCTTCCCTCTTTGGGGAGTAATTAACCTCGTTGGGAGGGAGGATGAGACATTGGTACGGGACCGATATTCTAGGGGTTTTTGTCAAATGGATTTAAATGGGGGGATATTTTGAAACCAAGTGGTGAATTGTGTTGTTTGAAGTTTCTTGAGCGGTCAACTGAAATGTTTAATGTCCTCCTGTAGTGAATCTAGTCAAGCAAGGGGAAGTAGGTCCACCGGCAACTCAGTTTTTGGAGGAGGAGCTCCTAGGTTTCAACCGAGTTTGTTGAAGGGATGGAATTTCGGGGAGTTCAGTGAGGAGGCAGCTGATCTTGAGGTGGCAGAGCAGTGGCTTCAGGAGTGCGAGTACAAGTTCTTGCAGATGGAACTTGAGGAGGGGTTGAAGGTGCAAGCGATGACCTTTCTGCTTAAGGGTCACGCTCTGAATTGGTGGAGGTCGATGCCGCAGAGTCGGGTGGTTCCGCCAGAGATGGCGCTGGATGAGTTTGTGGAGGTGTTTCGCGATCAGTTCTGTCCAGATCTTTGGTGTGAGTGATGTGACTATATTTGGTGCATTTTAAGCCTTTGATTAGCCTAAGAATCTCCCATGTTTGATCCTATTTTTCCATGATTTATATGCTTTTATGGAAGTTTTATGCTAAGTGCTCTTTTGATGTCCAAGTGCCACTTTGAGGCCAATTCCGTATCTATTGGAGTTGTTTTCTTTGCATTTTTAGGTTTTGGCATTAAATTACTGGTGACAAGGAGCACGTAGGATCAAACGGGAGGTCAATCGGAGCTAGGACGGAGGAGTTATGGCCGATGCAAATTTGGGAAAAATGCACCTTATAGCTGAAGAAGTTTTCGGCCGAAAACTCTAAGTTCTCGGACCGAAAACCTTAAGCAGAAGGCGGAGGCTTGGTTTATGAATACATTTTCGGCAAAAACAGCTCAGATTTTTTGCCGAAAATATTAGAAAAAATGCCCAGCCGTTTTCAAAGACATTTTCGGCGAAAATGTTACACAATTTTCGCCGAAAATGCCAGACAATTCCAGCACAGTATATAAAGAAGAAGGAGGCGAAAATAGACGAGGGAAATTCATAATTTTCAGATTTCACACTTTATCAAAACCCTTCTCTCTCAACTTCTCAAATACCTTTCTCCTCATCTCCAATCCACAACCCTAGAGCAAGGTGCAAATCAAAGTAGAGGAGCTTGGATTGAAGTCCACAACCTTGGAGAGGAGCTTGCAAGAGGAGGATTGCCATGGTGTTCTTGGTGATCATCTCTCTTTCTTTCTCTTTGTTTCCTTTGCCATGTGTGGCTGATTTCTTAGGTTTTCTTGGATTGATAGATGGTTGTGCTAGGATAGAGGTGAATTGTACAAACATGCTATGATTGTTCTTGGATTGTATGAGGATGGTCTCTATGACTTGTTGTTAATTCCATTGATGGTTATGGCTTGATTGGTCTATTATTTGTGATGTAATGCATGAGAGTGCTTAGATTACATGGATTTTAGGTCTAGGGATTGAAGGGAGTGTGTTCTAAGAGATTAGATCATCTCAATTCAACCATGGTTGCATAATTTCTCACTTGTGCATTTTATCGAACACTTGGTGTGCATTAGGTTTTTCATTCAATTGAACTTTGATTAGTCTTTTGATGATTCTCTTAGTGTTAGAACATTGACATGAGAGTGTGGTGTCTAGCCTAGTGGTCATAGAGTGAAAGGAGAGGGTTTTGTAGCTTGGCATTTCATCAAACACCTTTAATGCATCCTTAGTCACTTAGCTTGAGAGCGAGAGCCTAGGTTGAGTGGTTATAGGATAGGGATTTGGTGCGACGAGAGTGCATTGAGTCTATAGAAGGGATTTGCGTGGTCATTCGATTGCATCCTCGATCATGTTTGGCTTGTTTGTGCATTTATACCTCTTAAGCATGATGAACCTATCTTTCCAAGTTAACCTCTTTACCTTTGATTTGCACCCTTTTGATTTGCTTCCTTGTTTAGTTTCTTTTATGTGTTTATTTCCTTTCCAAACTAAAACCAATTTCAAATGAATAGACCGTCCATGAACCGTGTGAGTATTAGCTATTGAGAGAGCCCTCGTGGAATACGACCTTGATAGTTGTGAGTGAAAATTCTCGCGCATCAGTGAGGAGAAAGCCAAGGAGTTCATGAGCTTGGAGCAAGGTGAGAAGTCTGTTCTTGCATACTACATAGAGTTCACTTCTCTCTCTATGTGGTATGATGAGCGGGCCAACCGGGAGAGGAAGCTCATTAACAAGTTCAAGAATGGGCTGAGAGTGGAGATCCAGGAGGGAGTCACCACCGCTGATGTGAGGAGTTTGGTGTCGGTTAAAGCGGTGGCGCTAGAGAGGGAGAGGTTGGAGAACCGAAAGAAGGAAGAGAAGAAGAGGAAGGCGTCTGCCCCGCCTACCCATTCGGCTACTCACAGTCACCCGGCGAAGAGAACTCAGACTTCCTTCTCTGGGTTCAGGGGCAGCCAGTCGGCTCCATCGAGGGGTGTGATGACCTGTTTCACCTGTGGCCGACCAGGTCATAAGAGTGTGGTTTGCCCTGCTCGTGCTAATGGTGCAGTCCGTTTGGGAGGGGCACTGTCTGGGTTACCCCTGTGTGACACGTGTGGGAAGCACCACTTCGGAGTTTGTCATATGTTGGCGGGTGTGACCTGTTTGACTTCTGGGCAACGTGGACATAGGAGTCTGAACTGTCCCACCAAGAGAGCTACCCCGACTCAGTTTGTGGGGTCGGTGCAGGGACCTAGAGCTCCGTCTGGGAGTTATGGAGGTAGAGGGAGAGGCAGCTTGGGTAGGGGTGCTGGACGAGGAACGGGAGCTAATGCCACACCTATTGGAGCTGGAGGGGAGCAAGGGAGGCTTTATGGTCTCACCAAGGGCGCGGCATTGAATGCGAACGACGTGGTGACCGGTATGATCTTCATCTTAGATCTTTCCGTTTACGCTTTGTTTGATTCGGGCTTGACCCATTACTTTGTATCTGAGAAATGTTTGAGTAGCTTGGGTGTTGTAGCTAGTAGTTTGGGTGCTGGTTGGGGTGTCAGAACTCCCTTGGGGACTTCTGTTCGGGTAGATAGAGTATGTAAAGGTTGTAAGGTGTCAGTGGGAGGTGTAGAGTTCCTGGTTGATTTGGTGGTGCTTCCTTTCAACGAATTCGACGTCATCCTCGGCATGGATTGGTTGGCTAGGCACGGGGCTTTGCTTGATTGTCAGAAGAAGGAGGTGTTGCTTTAGGTGGGAGGCGGTGTCCAGGTGGTGTTCAAGGGTGTTAAGAAGAGGGATTCAACACCTATGGGAGTAATTTCAGCAATGCAAGCTTTCTCTCCGATTCAAGAAGGGTGTGACGCCTTGTTGGTGCAAGTGTCAGTTGAGCAGAATGAGGAGTTGGAGAAGGTGCCGGTGGCAAGAGAGTTTGCTTATGTGTTTGAGGAGTTACCTGGTGCACCGATTGAGCGTGAGGTGGAGTTCAGTATTGAGTTGGTTCCTGGAACTGCTCCCATCTCCATTCCACCCTATCGAATGGTACCGGCTGAATTGAAGGAGTTGAAGGAGCAATTGCAAGAGCTCTTGGATAAGGGATTCATCCGCCCAAGTGTGTCTCCGTGGGGAGCACCGGTGTTGTTTGTGAAGAAGAAGGATGGGTCGATGAGAATGTGCATTGACTACAGGCGGTTGAACAAGGCAACGATCAAGAATCGTTATCCACTTCCAAGGATAGACGATCTCTTTGATCAATTGCAAGGGGCTGAGGTGTTCTCGAAGATAGACTTGAGGTCGGGTTATCACCAGTTGAAGGTGGAGGACGGGTTGGTGCCGATGACAGCCTTCAGGACTCGTTATGGGCACTATGAGTTCCTTGTGATGCCCTTCAGTGTCACTAATGCTCCGGCCACGTTTATGGCTCTCATGAACAAGGTTTTTCATGAGTATTTGGATAAGTTCGTGATAGTGTTAATCGATGACATTCTCATATATTCTAAGAATGAGAAGGAGCATGAGGAGCACTTGAGAATTGTTTTTCATAAGTTGAGGGAGCAGCAGCTTTTTGCCAAGTTCTCGAAGTGTGCGTTTTGGTTGGAAGAGGTATTGTTTATTGGGCATGTGGTCTCTAAGACAGGCGTGGAGGTTGATCCGAAGAATATTGAAGCGGTGGTTAATTGGTCCCCACCTAAGGATGTGTCGCAACTAAGGAGCTTCTTGGGGTTGGCTGGTTATTATCAAAGGTTTGTTGAGGGGTTCTCTACCATAGCATCACCTCTACATAAGTTGTTGAGGAAGGAGTCTAGGTTTGAGTGGAGCGAGGCGTGCCAGAGAAGCTTCGAAGAGTTGAAGAAGCGGTTGACCTCGGCTCTGGTGTTGACTTTGCCGGTAGAAGGTGGTGAGTACGTGGTGTTTAGTGATGCTTCTTTGCAAGGTTTGGGTTGTGTGCTTATGCAGGATGGGAAAGTGGTGGCGTACGCCTCACGCCAACTGAGGGTGCATGAAGTGAATTACCTGACCCATGATTTGGAGCTAGCGGCGGTGGTGTTCGCTTTGAAGTTGTGGAGGCATTACCTGTATGGAGAGACGTTCAAGATTATGACCGATCACAAGAGTCTTAAGCATCTTATGGATCAGAAAGAGCTGAATAGTAGGCAGAGGCGTTGGGTGGAGCTCTTGAAGGATTATGATTGCACCATTGAGTACCATCCTGGTAAGGCTAATGTGGTTGCAGACGCTCTAAGTCGAAAGAGTTGGTTGATCTTAGGGCTTTGAGGGTGGAGATGCAGTTGGATGAGGTGGGAAGTTTGCTTGCTAAGCTTAGCATGCGACCCATGTTGAATGATAGGATTGTTGAGGAGCAGCTCAATGATGCTACTCTAGTGGCTATTCGAGAAGAAGTTGAGAAGGGCTTGGATAATGGGTTTGAGGTAGTTGGTGGGTTGTTGAGGTGCAAGGGTCGAGTGTGTGTACCGGAGGTAGAGGACTTGAAAAAGGCGATATTAGAGGAGGCTCATTCTTCGATGTATGGTATGCACCCCGGAACGACCAAGATGTACAACGACCTGAAGTTGAATTTTTAGTGGCCGGGGATGAAGAAGGACGTGGCTCGTTATGTGGCGACCTGTTTGGTTTGTCAGAAGGCGAAGGCGGAGCATAGAGCTCCGGGTGGGTTACTTCAGTCTCTACCAATTCCGGAGTGGAAGTTCGCGGACATCACCATGGACTTCGTGTCGGGTTTTCTGCCGACTATAGAGGGGAAAGATGATGTGTGGATAATAGTTGATCGCTTGACGAAAGTTGCTCATTTCATACCCATTCGGTTCAAGCCTAGTGTGGAGGAGTTAGCCAAGTTGTATATAGAGGAAGTGGTAAGGTTACATGGGGTTCCTCAATCCATCGTCTCTGACCGTGATCCGAGTTTCACGTCTCATTTTTTGGAGGGGCTGCATACGGCGTTCGGAACTAAGCTCAAATTCTCGACGGCGTATCATCCTCAGACTGATGGGCAATCGGAGAGGACAATCCTTACCTTGGAGGAGTTGTTGAGGAGTTATGCCATGGAGTTTCAAACCCCTTGGACTGAATTGCTACCTTTGGTTGAGTTCGCCTACAATAACTCGTATCATAGTAGTTTGAAGTCCGCTCCTTTTGAGGCTTTGTATGGGAGGAAGTGTAGGACGCCATTGTGTTGGGATGAGGAAGGTGCGAGAGTGTTGTCGGGTCCTCAAGTTGTGCAAGAGACAGCTGATCGTGTTAAGGTTATCAAGGATAGGTTGAGGGCGGCTCAAGATAGGCAAAAGGTGTATGTAGATGGTCGTGCTAGAGAGTTGAGCTTTGATGTTGGAGAGAAGGTATTTTTGAAGGTGTCACCGTGGAAGGGGCTGATGCGTTTCGGTAGGAAGGGGAAGGTGGCGCCTCGGTACATCGGTCCCTATGAGATTCTAGCTAAGTCGGGTCCAGTGGCTTATGTGCTGGCATTGCCGAATGAGTTGGAAAGGATACACAATGTATTCCATGTGAGTATGCTTAAGCGGTATCATGGAGATCCTTCTCATATAATTCAGCCGGAGGAGGTAGAGTTTGAGCAGGACTTGACGTATGAGGAGAGCCGGTTGCGATAGTGGATTGGCAAGTTCGGGTCTTGAGGAATAAGCAGATTCTGCAGCTCAAGGTGGTATGGAGGAACCACGAGAGTGAGTCGGCTACTTGGGAGACCGAGGAGAGTATGAGGCGGCGGTATCCGGAGTTAGTGGAAGCTTATGCTTCAGGTATTTGCTTCCCTTATTGTGAGTGTTCTTGTGTTTGCTCGTTGTGGTGTTGGTTCTAAGGGTGGTCTAGGGTGTTCTTGGTGATGGCTTAGTGTTGGGGGTTGGTGTAGGATTGATGAGTAGTTTGAAGGAAGGCTGTTGGGTTGTCGTTAGGAATTTTGGGAGTCAATAGGATACTCAGATTGCTGCAAATTCTTGCTGCGTTTTCAATATCAAGTTGCTAGGATGAGTTAGGGATGATTTCGGGGACGGAAATTCTTGAAGTTGTGGAGACTTGTAACATCCCCGCCCAACCAAACGGTTCGGAACCCAAGTTCGGTTGACTAGGGTGCTGGAATCAGTGCCCCTAAGGTCCCCTTGAGGTCTGGGATGTTCGTGTATGAGCTGGGTCGAAGTTGCAAGGGGAAACGGTGCAGTGTACAGTACACGGCCGTGTAGTGTGATACATGCCGTGTATCACAATACACACCGTGTATGGTAGATACACGGCCGTGTACCTTAGCGGCAGAACCTCGTCAAAAGTTGCCAGGAATTGATATACGGCCGTGTGTTGAGGATACACGCCGTGTATCATGATACACGCCGTGTATCGTGGACCTGACATAAAAGGATGGATTCTGCATGGAAATTCATAACTTCTTCATCCTTTCTCTCTCCCCGAAAAGCCATTGACGAACCAAGGGCGAGCAATCTTCGAAGGGTGATTCCGGGAGCTGTAGAGGTCAGAATTGAGTTCCGTTTGTTGCTATGGATTCGTAGCGATGAGGAGAATAGATCGCTAACCTCCATTTTGGGTTTCTGGGTGTAGGTCTAGAGCAGTAAGGAAGGGTAGAGCTACGAGTTTGGTGGTTGGGGAATCGAGTTTCTGGGGAACTAGAAGACGATTAGAGCCTCGTCTTCTATTCCAGGTGAGGGCTTAGAGCTGTATAGGTAGTTTGGATGGTGTGAGGAGCTCCAATTTTGACTTAGATTAAACGTAGGTGACGTATGAAAATGGTGAGTGTAAAAGGGGATAAACTGAACTGGGAATGTGCTTGATTGCTATTGATGATTGTCGTGATTGATTGTTGTTATTGATTGCTATGATAAGGGTTGGGTGTGGATTGAAATGAACCGATTAATGGATTGACATAGAAATGAGAGTTAGGATGATTGGGAAATGAGTGCAAGTGCTGTGATGTCATGAATTGCTAGTTGTGGATGCAGGAGAGTGGCCCTGCCAATGTGGGGTCGCTCTGAGTATGAGGAACAGGTGGGTGACCCCTAGACTCATGACATGGCCTCCCCTGTACTTGTAGGTGGGGGTGGCCGGTGAGCTAGCCGGTTACCTTGTTTGATTGTGATGTGTGTGATGTGATTGTGACAGGAGCATGGAAGATGTGAACGTGTTGCGAACTATGAACTGTGAATGAAATGTGGTCGATGTGATTGGTGTGTGATCGTGGATGTGACGTGTTGAGTTGGGAATGTAATTTTAAGAATTGTATGTGAAAGTAGAACCAGAAGAAGCCCACACTACCCCGCCCGAGATATTGGTTGTTGAGTCTGATCCATTGGGGTGGATCCCCTTGACATGGGTGTCAAGGGAGTTGAGGAGAATGATGATGAGATGGATGATGATGATGGATATTGAGTATGCGTTCCCCATGCGGTAGGGGAGCGCAAGGACTTCCCATGCGGTAGGGAAGTGCGTCGGCCGGCCGGTGGTGGTGTGGATAGCTCCTTGGCGCCTAATAACTCACCTAGATATTATGATTGTGATTGTTCGTGTGAATATGGATGTGGTTGTGCCTTGGATGATGGCTGTGATGAGTTAGTGTTGTGTGTGTGTGCTGTGGATTGGTGTAACTGTTCCATATTATGCTATTGTTGTGGATTGGTGTAACTGCTCTATATTATGTTATTGCCTTGAATTGTGGCTGTGAACGAGAACTGACCAACGTGATCACCTAGATTGCGTTAGGGAATTAAAACATGGAAAAGGGGTTAGGTTGGTTCCATTGTTGTATGTCTTGTGCGGAGTTGGAACCGCTCCATAGATTAGGCCAACATCTAGGTAGGCCCGGTGGGTTCACTCAATTTCAATAGGAAATTGATCCCTTTCTCCCTTTCAGGATCTCGTGGCTAGAGAGAGCGGTGTCGGTGTTCAGAGTTGAGGGTGGATTTCGAGAAGTTTTGGACTGAAGCTATGAGGTGAAGACTGCAGCCTACTTGGAGTTGACCTGTTCATATTCAGTTGACCTTGGATTCTTTTGGGGGGTTTTCTATGGATTTATGAATCTTTTTGAGTTATGTTGGATTTTACGGGTTTAATGATGGATTTGGGTTGGTAAATTGTTTACGTTTTTATGGTTTATGGAGGCCTCTCATGTTGACTTTTATTTAAAAGGTTGGTGTTGATTGCTATTTCTGTCGATTTCCGTTGGGTAATACTCAAAACCAATTCAACCACGGGTTTCATCGGGTTGATTCGGGTCTGGTGTTACACTTTCACTTCATCAGTTTTCTCCTGCACATCACTAAGTGCAAACAACTCATCAAGACTATGACAGACAAGGTTAGTGCTATTAGTAGCCGAAGTAAATTCATTTGGATTCTTAGGATCATGGTGACTAGCATAAGACAAAGTAAACTCCATGCCATCTGAACGGTTAAAGATCATGCACTCATTATCGACTCTAAGTGTAAGTCTACCACCATAGACATCAATCAAAGCACGAAAGGTTGCTAAAAAGGGTCGTGATGTGAACCGCTGCAACCGTGGGCAGACGACCCTTGAACACCGCAAGTTGAGATTGTGCAACGAGATAGAACCGTCGGGAACCGGGGGGGATGAGGACTTTGACCCGTTAGCTATATAACAGTTAGGAACCAGAAGTATCAAGTCGTAGACGCCACGCCAAGAGATGGATGCTCTTGATGATAAGTCGAGCCTTCATTATCGCAACATGCAGATACAATAAGGGATTCAAGAACAAAGTTCTATCAAAGGGGGTTATTTATTTCATAAAAGTCTAAGTTACAATGGGTGGCCGGCGGCCTCTATATATAGGTGAGGGAAAAAGCTCTCCTCCCTAAACACTACTTCCTGAATAATAATAAAATAAAGAGTCTTATTCCTAAAAGAATCCTAAAACCCCTAAATAATCCTACTAAAAAGGAATAAAAACAAAAATAATAATTGTAGTCTTTAAAGCAGAATAAAAGACCTAAATTAGGTAAAAAACCCTAATCTGGCCGCGTACGGCTGCTCGGGCCGGTTGGGCGCGTGTGGCGGCCCGGTGGGCTTGGCCGGCCGGGCGCCGCGCTTGAGTCGGGTGGTGGTCGCGGGCCTGGTGCTCCGGGCTGGTTCAGTGGCAAGGGCCTTGTCCAAAAGGCCCGGTCTTCGTGGCCGGCTTCATGGAATTGCTCTGATCGGTCCGGTTGCTGGTCTAGGGCTCGGGGCTGTTCTTTCCTTGGGCCTTCTCCATTTCCGCTCGGGCCTTCTTCTTTAAGCTTCAGGTAGGCCTCTAAGTAGCTCTTGATGTAGCTCTCCGGGGGTTGGGTCGGTCTAAGTGTCACGCCTCGGGGCCAAGGACTCCAATTCTTCTCATTGCTCGGCTCAGGGTAATTCCTTGGAAGCTCTCCTCTCTAGGCCAAGTATTCTTGGGCTCTTTTCCTCCGATACTCCAGAAAGGCTTCCAGAGGGTCACTCGAGGGGCCGACTTCTTCTTCAGGGCTTCTGGAGGTCAGGCTAGGAGCAGGTTGAGGTTTCTCTTCCTTGCTAGGGCTTATACCCTTGGCCAGCAGCATGGCCTGGAATAACATTCCATCTCGTGGAGCCTTTCTACCTGCAAGGGAAGGACTTAGTCGATATTTCAGAGTGTACCTTGGTTTTAGGGCTTGAAGATGGTCCTTTCCTAGGCTCTATATGCCTTTTGTGAGGTCCTAGGGTCTTATCTCGGCCAGGTGACCCTGGTGGGGTATAGGAGTACCGATTGGCATCAGGGCAGCATTGTTGGATCATATCACTACTAGGGCAGCTGGGCCGGGTCATATCAGGTCGTCCTAGAATCAAAGACACATCGGTATTACCCATAGCATCGAGAATAACAAAATCCACAAGGAACTCAAAAGCTCCAACTTTAACCAACACATCTTCAACAATACCACAAGGGGATTTCATGGATTTATCCGCTAATTGAACATTCATAATGGTCGGTTTTAGTGTCCCTAGGCCTAGCTTCTTAAACATGCAATATGGCATAACATTGATACTAGCACCCAGATCGGCTAAGCCTCTACTTATAGCATATTCACCAATAGTGCAAGGAATAGTAAAGCTACCTGGATACTTAAGCTTTTCCAATGGCCTCCTAGAGAGAATGGCAGAGCATTGTTCGTTGAGCTTTGCCAAAGTCACATCCGTAAGCTTGCGTTTGTTGGTGAAGATCTCTTTCATGAACTTAGCATATTAAGGCATCTTAGTGATTGCCTCCCCAAAAGGCATTGTGAATTTAATCTTGGCAAGAAGCTCAACAAACCTTTTGAAATCCTTCTCCATGGAATCCGGCTTCAAGCGAGACAGGTAAGGTGGCTTAGGCTTGTACGGAGGCACAACCGATGCGGGAGGAGAGACCGGAGTAGCACTCATCGTAGCCTCTTGAGAACCAACCTTATTGGTAGTCTTAGAAGCTTCATTAGCCTTGACTCCTTTATCTTTAACTTCAATCTTCTCCGTGTCATCATCGGAGTCAACATCTTCGACCAAAACAAAATCATCATCTTGAGCACTTACCACCTTAGGTGTGGCATCTTGTACTTGGTTACCACTCCTCAAAGTTACCATCATAAGCTCCTCGGGACCCTTGGGATTAACCTCGGTGTTGGTGGGTAGACTACCTTTAGGTCTCTGAGAGTACCTTGGCAACATGCCCCAATTGAGTCTCTAGGTTGGAGATGGAAGCTTGTTGATTCTTGAAGAGTTGAAGAATAGCCGCATTAGTGTCTTCTTGAGAGATTGAAGATACACCTTCTTTGTTTGGAGACGGTTTGTTGAAACCGGGTGGTCCATTACCCTTATGATTATACATCCCCGGTGGATTAGAACCTTGCTCACCACCTTGGTTACCTTGATTTTGATTACCGCCTTGGTTCCATTAGTTTCCTCCTTGGTTGCCTTGACTTTGATTTACCCCTTGAGTCCATTGGTTGCCTTGATTGTACCCTTAATAGCCTTGGAGTTCTCCTTGATTACCTTGGTTGTAAATCTTGTTATAACCACCACCTTGATTACCTTGGCCTTGGTACCCTTGGTTAGGCTTGTTGTAACCACCTCCTTGGTTCCAAGGGCGGTTGTAGTTACCTCCTTGATAATTCCCTTGGGGTTGAAATTTCCATAGAACCCTTGGCCTTGCACAAAGCTTACTTCCTCAATGCTTTCACCTTGGTTCGGCTCGGAAGTAGCAGAAGGGCACACATTAGCATCATGGCCTTGGACTCCACAACATTCACAAATACACCGAAGCAACTGGTGGATTGCCCGAAAGAGATGACATAGAAGACGACTTCGCCATGCTAACGTTACTCACTTGAGATGCCATGGCATCAATCTTCGACATGAGGAGCGCAATCATGGGGTCATCTTCATCGCGATGCCCCGGTAGCTCCGGTTTCTTCCCGTAGCTAGAGGAGTCCTTTGGTGCATCAACACTTACGGCCCGAGAATCATAATGAGTATCGCTTCCATACTTAGACTTAGGAGGTTGTTGTCGAGACCAACTCCTTGTCTTGTTGGCCATCTCCGAGAAGAGTTCTAGAGCATCTCCGAGAGTGAGTATCCTTAAATCACCTCCGGCGGCTTGGTTGATCATCCTTGTATTCTCAAAATCAAGGGACCTAGCAAAAATGTCCGCCAAGCTCCATTCGGCGAAGTTGTGATGAGGACAAGACCGAAGAAGGGCTTGGAACCGATTCCAGGTCTCATGGAAGAGCTCTCCCTTGTGTTGTGTGAAGTGGTTGATGCGGTCTCGAATTGCATCCGTCATATAGCGAGGAAAGAACTCTTCAAGGAAAGCTTTGGCTAGGCCCTCCCATATGGTGAAAGCTCTACTCGGTTGGTTCTCCAACCATAATTTAGATCTACCTTTGAGTGAGAAAGGGAAGAGCCGGAGTCTCACACAATCCGGGTGCACTTGGTCATTCTTCACCGTGTCGCATATCTCCAAGAAGTCCTTGAGATGCCTAGATGGACATTCACCATCAATTCCATTGAACACCACTCCATTTTGAACCATTTGGATCATATTCGGCTTGAGCTCAAAGTTCCTAGCATTGACTCGTCTCTAAACAATGCTAGAGGCGGCCCCTTCTAGAGTAGGGCAAGCTAGTCCGCTAAGGTGCGTCTTTCACCTCTTTGTGAGTGGTCATCTTCATTAGTATGTTGAGAGTGCTCCGAATGATTGTCTTCATCGTCATGATGAGAGATGTTGTTGTGTGGGGGGTTATGAACTTCTTCTTCAATGACTAAGGTAGGAGGAGAGGTTGGATGCTCAAGGCCTTGAAGTCGTGCTTGGAGTCGAGTGAGTCGACTCATACACTACCACAAGGTACCTACACACAAAAACAACAAGCACACCAAAGTAACATGACAATGTGGAATAACAAAAATAAGCAAACATGTAGCAAGGGAGCAAAACTAAATTGGAAGGAAGTGAATAGATCGGTCCACTACTAAGTGCTTTCAAAGGAATGAGAGAGGTCCCCGACAACGGCGCCAAAAACTTGACGTGTGAATTTCAACTCACAACATTCAAGGTCGTATTTCCATGAGGTCCTCTCATAAACTAATACTTACACTGGTCATGAACGATCTAAACATTTGAGTTGAGCTTGGTTTAAACAAAAACAATTCAAAAGCTTAAACAATCTAAGTCAAACAAGGCAAAACAAACAAGTAAAGTTGAGGATCAAACAAGAGAGAAGTAGGTTCGCTTAGCAAGGGGTTTCTTCAAGCTCAAGGATCATGAAAGTTGAATTGAATCTCAAGCAACTATGTGCAAACGAATGACCATGAAAAACACTTAATTAGAATCAATGAACTCTCGCACAATTGACTCTCTACTCCTAAACCAAATGGACCATGCTCTCGCTATGTGAACAAAGGAATGGAGTGCTTTATCTAGCTCAATGAAATGCTCAAACACTTAAATCTCTTAGCTAACATCCATCTAACACAAGGCAATGATGCAAAACATTCTCATGCCAATCATAGAACACTAGTCTAACAATCAATGAGTCTTTCAACCTCCAAATAACTGAAAACTAAGTGCACACCAAGTGTTCGACAAAATGTCAACAAGGAAAACAAGCTTAAAATGGTTGCAATTGGAAAGTTTAATCTCTCAAACAATGAATTACAATCCTACAACCTTTGATCAACATCAATCAATCACTTTCATGTATTGAAAGACATAGAAAATGTACCATGAGAACAAATCATGTTCACATGGAACCTAAGCACAAGATCTAGGATCATCATCTTGCACAAAGGCTATGAGAAACTCAACCCACACAATCAATCATCTATACTAGCTTGATCCACCCCCACTAAACTAAACCCTATGTCTAGCCTAGCATAACTATGGAAGAAACTGAACTTGAGAGGAGGAGATCATCCTAGCTTCCATGGAGGAATCTTCACTCTTACACTTCAAGATGCAAATCCAAGGTGAAAAGCTTCAATCCTTAGCTCCAGTTGCTCCAATTTGGGTCTTCAAATGGCCTCCTAGGGTTCCAGAGGTGTTGGGGATGAAGTGGGTGTTCTTGGGTCGTGGGTGATGAAAGAGAAGTGATAGAATCTGTAACACCCATCCCAAATCAGCACAGGTTACCCAAGGTTGAATCGAGATCGGACACTACTCAAGCAAAGGTTTAACCAGAAGGCGAAAAGACAAAGGAAAGAGTACAACTTTTCATTAAAAACCACATTAAAGCGGAGGCCTCCATTATAAAATTCAGCATGAAATCCAACATAAAATCCAAACTCAATCTCAAGGTTTACAAAAGTTCCCAACCCAAATAACATGGTCAACTGAAATATAATAAATACAGAATTAAGTCAACTCCAAGCAAGTCACCCATCTTCACCTCATGGTTCCAACAGATAACCTTCTCGAACTCAACTGTCAACTGCCTCTCCAACCTAGCACTAGCCACGAGCACCTGAAAGAGAAACTGGGGGTGGATGAGCTTCCTAATGAAACTGAGTGAACCCAATGGGTCTACCTATGCGCCGAACCTAGCCTAGGAGCGATCCCAACTCCACACACAAACAACAACGGAATCTGACACAACCAATCTCATTTTAATCCTAACATGCTACTAGGTGATCACACAAGCACTTACCTCAACCGGAGTACACAGTTCACAAATTCAGCAATACACTAACGTCGTCCCTAGGCAACGCACCCACATAATCAAGTTCATCATACACAGGATCGACATTCAGTCCAAGATCATCCCATAACAACAAAGAACAGCAACATAGCACCACAATCACACAACTCACATAACACGACTTCACAGTTATATACATCAACAACATAAACCAACCAACTTCCTATCCTACTACTACATTCTCGACACAAACATTTATCTATGTGAGTTCATTAGGCGCCAATAAGGAGTTGTTCCCCCGCTGCCCCCCGGCCAACACAACACGACGCACCCACTCTTCCAGGTGGGTCCAAGATGCATCCTTAACGGATCCTTATTCCATGGACTTCCACAACACACTCCCTCAAGAATTAGCAACTAATCATCGGTACTTGTCCAAGGTGATCTACCAATGTAGACCCGACTCGATTACTAATCCTCGGTATCCAACCAAAGTGATCTACCAACGTAGACCTGCCTCAACACAATCCTTGGGATAACGTTGGCTCTTTCCGATTCTACCAATTCAATTAGACTCAACAAATCAAGGACAATTCTCAACAATTCGCTCCAACTATCCATCAAGATTCAACAACACTTCCCATCATCAACAATACTCACACACTTAACCACATCTCACATTACACCACTTGTACTGAACCATACATTTCAACAACCATAACTCAAACCATAGCATCGTCACCATTCCTCATCACATACAACCACACATTACAAGTCATTCAACTCAACACACGGCACAAACAATTTAAGGGTAAACGGCTAGCTCACCGGCCACCCCCACCTGCAAGTACAAGGGAACCCATGTCATGAGTCGTAGGGTTACCCTCCTGTACATCCTTCATTAGATGACCCCACATTGGTGAACCAGGCACGTGTTGGTGATGTATGTAGAATAGGTGCGTCAAATAACTTTTCAAGTGTGAACTATGGGTAGATCGTCCACCGGTCTTCTAATTTACTACTCAAAGAAGCGGCGAATCACTCATGGTTAAACACTTTACGTGTGTGAGTTCACGATCCTAATCTATGAAAAGCAAGACATTAAATTTAAACTAAGAACAGATTGGAATTGGTGAAAACAAGATGACAGACGAAACCTATCTTCGAATCCCCTTAGTTCACCAGAGCTAGGCAATCAACAGATCAACGGTTTCAATCCATCAAACGATTTTAAGACACCCCTAACTCCTTACCTTAGATTTTAAGACTGGCAACGTCGTCTATCTGATCTAGCTACCAGATAATACGCCGACAGGTCGCTCTCGCAATGATTAACTACTGTGCATACTATATTTTGTTACTTGCATGGTTACTCCAAAATGGTTCACTACAAAAGCCCTCCAATGATGGTTAATGTTCAATTGATGATATTTTTAAGTAGGCGAGTGTTGGCTTCTATCCGTTAGTTAACAAAATCTATCTAGGTGATTCAACAACAAGAAACATGAACAAAGAAGACCAAATCAAACATGAAAGAGAACGATTAATTTGAATCTATCACCCCGATCTGATGAACTGCTTTAAAGCCTGGATCACTTAGGTTCAAACTAGTCTAAGCTCATAAGAGTAAGCTTTGCAGTATAGGGTGATAAGACCCCAGATAGAAGCTTAAATCCTGGTTCACGCCCCAAACTCCCCATGAATTGTTTAGGCTTCCATGCGGATTCTACTTCTATCGAAGGTTTTAACGGACTTCAGCACTATTGCTGCCCCTCTCACAGCCGTGCTAAAGAAGGATGTCCCCTTCCAATGGGAAGCCCCACAACAAGAGGCCTTTGAAGCCCTCAATAAGAGGCATACCGTGGCCCCTTTGCTCATGCTGCCTGACTTCACAAAACCATTTGAGATCGAGTGTGATGCATCCGGAGTAGAAATAGGAGCTGTCCTCATGCAAGAGAAGAGGCCCATCGCCTACTTCAGTGAAAAGCTCAATGGCGCCACTCTCAACTACCCGACCTATGACAAAGAGCTGTATGCCCTGGTAAGAGCTTTGAAGACCTGGCAACACTACCTATGGCCTAAAGAATTCATCATCCACACGGATCATGAATCACTCAAGTACCTCAAGGCTCAGCACAAGCTCAAGAAGCGACATGCTAGATGGGTAGAATTCATAAAATCATTTCCTTAAACCATTCAATACAAGCAAGGTAAGGAGAACATCATGGCTGATGCCCTTTTTCGAAGGTACACATTAATCTCAGTCCTCTCTACTAAATTTATTGGCTTTGAATACATCAAAGACCTCTATGCCACTGACCCTGATTTTAAGAGTATCTTTGAAGCTTGCCAACAAGGAGGATTTGGTAAGTTCTACCAACAAGATGGTTACTTATTCAAAGGATCGAAATTGTGTCTCCCTAACCATTCTTGCAGGACTGTTCTAACCCTAGAAGCCCACGGTGGAGGTCTCATGGGACACTTTGGTGTGGCTAAAACAGTGGCCACCCTTAAAGAGCATTTTTACTGGCCCAAGATGAGACACGATGCCGAGAAGATCCTATCTCAATGCTCCAAGTGCTAGAGAGCTAAATCTAAACTCCGGCCACATGGATTGTACACCCCTTTGCCCATTCCTGAGCATCCTTGGGTAGACTTGTCCATGGACTTTGTCCTGGGACTACCTAGAACCCGAAAGGGGAAGGACTCCATATTTTTTGTTGTTGACAGGTTCTCCAAAATGGCTCACTTCATTGCTTGCCATAAAACTGATGACGCCTCTCAAATTGATGACCTATTCTTTAGGGTGGTAGTTAGGATGCATGGAGTTCAAAATTCCGATAGGGATTCAAAATTCCTAAGCTACTTCTGGAAGACCTTATGGGCTAAGCTTGGCACCCGACTAATGTTCTCCACCACATGCCACCCCCAAACTGATGGGCAGACTGAAGTTGTAAACCGATCCTTAGCTCAAATGCTGAGAGCAGTCATTAAGAGTAACATCCGACATGGGAGGAATGTCTACCACATGTAGAATTCGCTTATAATCGAGCTGTGCATTCAGCTACCCAATACTCCCCATTTGAACTTGTTTATGGTTTCAACCCACTAACCCCGCTGGATTTATCTCCACTTCCTGTCCATGAATTTTTAGATGCAGGTGGCCAAGAAAAGGCAGCTTATGTCAAGCAGCTCCATGCGAAAGCCAAAGCCAATATTGAACGAAGGACTGCCCAGTACCTCCGCAATGCCAACCGAGGAAGAAAGGAGAAAATTTTTGAAGTCGGAGACCAAGTGTGGGTACACTTTAGGAAGGATAGGTTTCCGAGCAGAGAAAGTCCAAACTGCTACCCAGGGGAGATGGACCTTACACAATCATCAGAGGATCAACAACAACGCTTACGTCCTTGACCTACCAAACTCCTACGGGGTAAGTGCAACCTTCAATGTGGCTGACCTAACCCCTTATTACGATGATGCATATGTAGGACAGGATTCGAGGACAAATCCTCCTCAAGAAGAGGGGGATGATGAGCCCCACAAACCCTGGACCCGGCCCGAGCCTCCTTTCACAAGAAGCCAGACTAAGGCTTTCCGAGAGAAACTTAACGCCTACATAGAGTCCTGGAGTAACGAGGGGCATGAAGAAGATGCTGATCGATTCATGAGGAAAGGCTACACCCTCTTGGAGATTCAAGAAGGCCCGGGCAGGAATACTAAAGCTTTGGACCAAGGCCAGGACCAACCAGAGCCCGACCGAGCAAAGACCGCCGCCCAACCGAAGCCCGACCGAGCAAAGCCCGCCGGGCCGCCGCCGAAGCCAGCCGAAGCCCGAGCAAGCAAAGGCCACCGGGCCGCCACCAAAGATCAACCGGCCCACGCCACCGAAGCCCAACCGGCCCAAGAACCGCCGATCGCCGCCGGATTAGGGTTTCTACCCTAATTCGGTCTTTCATTCAACATTAAAGACTTCCACTATTATTTTATGATTTATTCCTTTTTAGTCGGATTGTTTAGACGTGTTAGGATCCTAATTAGGATTAGGAGTCTTTATTTTATTATTATTTAGGAAGTAGTCTTTAGGGAGGAGAGCTTGTTCCCTCACCTATATAAGGAGGCCCCGGCAACCCTTGTAAAACACAACTTTTGAAATCAATAAACTTATGTTGAACATATGTTCTCTTCCTTTCAAGCCTTAAGGATCGACTTATCGTCAGAACCATCCATCTTATGAAGTGGCGTCTACAACTTGATACTTCTGGTTCCCAACTGTTATATAGCTGACGGGTCAAAGTCCTCCTCCACCCCCGTTCTCGACGATTCTACCTTGTTGCACGGTGTCCAACTTGCGGTGTTTAAGGTCGTCTGCCCACAGTTGCAGTGGTTCACATCAACAAGTCTCCCCAAATTTAAGAGATTTTGTCCCCAAAATCACAACCCAACTCGCTCTAGCAATGCAACCATAAATCACAGCAACAAATGCAGCAATACAAGATCACATTACCTTCCAAATTTCCTCCAACGGTTCTGGCAACTCACACCCTCCAAAGACACCACTCACCCCTACTCTGAACTTCCTCCTAACAAACACGCACAACCGAACAACGAAAGCACCACTCACCACAAGAACACAACAACACAACAACACAAGCAACCAAGGAAAGAACACTACCAACAAACACCACTACACTAAGACTCCATGGACTACTAAGCTCTACTCCACTAGCCAACTCCTCCTAGCCTACCAACCACCACTACCCTCCTGCTACCCAAACACCCACAAGAACAAGGAATATGGACGAGCTCGAATTTAAACAAGGATGCAAACGGAAAGAACACAGAAAGATATCATACTGTTTGCCTCGTCGTTCGCATTCTCCTCTACACCTCCGGCAAGAACATACAAGCCTCCTTGTTCTCCTCCGGCTCCAAGTTGTGTAGCATTAGCTCCGGTCCCTCTCCCAGCACTCGTGGCACCACGACCAACACTACCTCCTCCTCTACCTCCATAACTCCCAGACGGAGCCCTAGGTCCTTGCACTGATCCCACAGACTGAGTTGGTGCAGCTCTCCTACCCGGACAATATGTGCTCTTGTGACCTGGCTGGCCACAGTAAAGCATGTCGCTGGTGCAGTCCTCAACATGTGGCTCTCCCCATAATGAGGCTTCCCACAAGTGTTGCAGACAGGCAAACCCGACGACGCTCCACTAGACCGGGTCATCCCAATACTCCTCGATCCACACATGTTACTCTTATGGCCAGGTTGTCCACAAGTATAACAGGTTACGGATCCCCATTGAGGAGCTGAACGAGCACTCCTGAAACCCGAGTTAGACGACTGGGCACGCTTAGCCGGATGGCTAGGCACAACAACTTGAAGAGGTGGGGCAGGCGCCTTCCATTTCTTCTCCTCCCTCTTCCTCTGCTCTAACCTCTCCGTACTCAAAGCAGCTACCTTCACAGACACCAAGCTCCCCATGTCCGCAGAGGTGACACCCTCCTGGATCTCCATCCTCAGACCATTCTTAAACTTCACAATGAGCTTCCTTTCCCTACCAGTAGTCTCATCATACCACTTGGAGAGGGAAGTAAACTCTATGTAGTAAGAGAGAACGGTCTTCTCCCCTTTCTCTAACTCTAAGGACTCTCTATCCTTTTGCTCACGCCATAAATCCGGACAGAACTGGTCACAGAACTCCTCAACAAACTCCTCTAAACTCAACTCAGGCGGCACTACTCTACTCTAAGGCATAGACCTCCACCAATCTAAAGCATGACCCTTGAGCAAGAAAGTCATGGCCGACACTCTAACATCTCCCTCAAGTCCCATCTGCAGGAACTTGTACTCACACTCCTGAAGCCACTGCTCCGCTATAGTAAGGTCAGCCACATGCCCATGGAACTCTCCAAAGTTCCAACCCTTCAACAACCCTGGCTGAAACCTAGGGACTCCAACTCTAAACCCAGAATCCCCAACCGAACGACTTCCCATGGCTTGGCTCGATTCATTACAGGAGAACATTTAGAACATTTCAGTTGACCATTAAAGGAAACTCACAACCAAATTCAAAACACTTTCACTTCAAAACTCCCACCCATTTCAAAACAATTTAAAAAAATCCCTGGAATGCTAGTACTGCATCAACGTTCCGTCCTTTCCATTAAGAGGGTAGGAAATCCCCCAGAAGGAAGGACAACTCATCTATACAACAGAGGCAAACCAGGCTCTGATACCATTTGTAACACCCATCCCGAATCAGCCCAGGTTACCCAAGGTTGAATCGAGATCGGACACTACTCAAGCACAAGTTTAACCAGAAGCACGAAAAGACAAAGGAAAGAGTACAACTTTTCATTAAAAACCACATTAAAGCGGAGGCCTCCAATATAAAATTCAGCGTGAAATCCAACATAAAATCCAAACTCAATCCTCAAGGTTTACAAAGTTCCCTAC
Organism: Linum lewisii; assembly: GCA_034768395.1. Taxonomy (NCBI): domain Eukaryota; kingdom Viridiplantae; phylum Streptophyta; class Magnoliopsida; order Malpighiales; family Linaceae; genus Linum; species Linum lewisii. Next base: position 28,327,310 of record CM068300.1, on the reverse strand, counting down.
CCAAATAACATGGTCAACTAAAATATAATAAATACAGAATTAAGTCAACTCCAAGCAATTCACCCATCTTCACCTCATGGTTCCAACAGATAACCTTCTCAAACTCAACTGTCAACTGCCTCTCCAACCTAGCACTAGCCACGAGCACCTGAAAAAGAAACTGGGGGGGATCAGCTTCCTAATGAAACTGAGTGAACCCACTAGGTCTACCTATGTGCCGAACCTAGCCTAGGAGCGATCCCAACTCCACACACAAACAACAGCGGAATCTGACACAACAAATCTCATTTTAATCCTAACATGCTACTAGATGATCACACAAGCACTAACCTCAACCGGAGTACACAGTTCACAAATTCAGCAATACACTAACGTCGTCCCTAGGCAATGCACCCACATAATCAAGTTCATCATACACAAGGATTGACATTCAGTCCAGGATAATCCCATAACAACAAAGAACAACAACATAGCACCACAATCACACAACTCACATAACACGACTTCACAGTTACAGATCACCAACATAAACCAACCAACTTCCTAGCCTACTACTACATTCTCGACACAAACATTTATCTATGTGAGTTCATTAGGCTCCAATAAGGAGTTGTTCCCCCGCTACCCCGCCGGCCAACACAACACGACGCACCCACTCTTCCAGGAGGGTACAAGACGCATCCTTAACGGATCCTTATTCCATGGACTTCCACAACACACTCCCTCAAGAGTTAGCAACTAATCCTCGGTACTTGTCCAAGGTGATCTACCAATGTAGACCTGACTCGATTACTAATCCTCGGTATCCAACCAAGGTGATCTACCAACGTAGACCTACCTCAACGCAATCCTTGGGTAACGTTGGCTCCTTCCGATTCTACCAATTCAATTAGACTCAACAAATCAAGGACAATTCTCAACAATTCACTCCAACTATCCATCAAGATTCAACAACACTTCCCATTATCAACGATACTCACACACTTAACCACATCTCACATTACACCACTTGTACTCAACCGTACATTTCAACAACCATAACTCAACCCATAGCATCGTCACCATTCCTTATCACATACAACCACACATTACAAGTCATTCAATGCCACACACGACACTAACAGTTTAAGGGTAAACGGCTAGCTCAACGGCCACCCCCACCTACAAGTACAGGGGAAGCCATGTCATGAGTCGTAGGGTTACCATCCTGTACATCCTTCATTGGACGAACCCACATTGGTGGGACCGTCCACCTATTCGACATTTATGGGCGACCCCACATTGGCAGGACCACCCTCCTGCTACCACAGATTAACAATACCAACAGAGATGCAGCTAAAGAATTATACCCCGACTCACCTACACTCATTACTAAGTCCATATCATTAACCATCAATATTCATCATTCCCCAACTCACATCATTTAGAAATCATCCAAAGTCAATCAATTCACCAAATAACAGTAACACAATGAATCATCAATCATCACTAATTCACAACAATCAATTACAGAACAAATTCCCCTTTTACTCTCTTCCAATTTCATGCAAGTCCTACTTTCATCTCGATTAAAATTACAACTCCTCACACCAACCATGCTACCTATCGTACGCTAAACCCTCACCTGACAAGAAGACGAGGCTATAAAATGACTCCCGGAACCCGAACCACCAAGCTCTACAACTCCAAACTCGTAGCTCTTCTCCTCCTGCCCGACTGCTGCCTACTCCGAAATACCCACAAACTCTGGATGCGATCTCTTCCTCTCGTCGCCACAAACACACAGGCGAAAACAGATCGTCGATCGGACAACCGTAGCTCCCGGAATCAAACTTTGAAGTTGGAGCGAAGTTTGGTTCGTCAAAATCAATTTCGGGGAAAGAGAAATAAGGGAAAAGTGGGAAACCCATCAAAACCCGTCTTATATACAAAGGTTATAACACACGGCGTGTTTCTATAACACACGGCGTGTGTTATAACACACGGCGTGTGTTATAAAACACGACGTGTTTCTGAAACACACGACCGTGTGTTATAAACTGGCACCTTTCGACGAGAATTTGACTTAAAAGAGCACGACCGTGTATCTGAGATACATGACGTGTACCATGAAGAAACACGGCATGTGTAACAACACACGGCGTGTTTCCTTCATTGTACAGCACACTCTCAAGCAACTTCCACCCGACACAAGCTCGAACGTCCCAGGCCTCAAGAGACTCTCACAAGTACCGTTTCCAGCACTCTAGTCACCCAAACTTGAGTTCTAACCCGTTCAGTTGGGCTGGGATGTTACATAATATCCTTTTGAACTCCAAAAATCGTCAATATATAGAAATCTGCCGGGCATACACGTCGTGTACCCTAAAATCTGCACAAACTGCAATTTTGCTTCGCTTGTTTCTCCCTCATCCGAGCTCCGATTTTGCCCCCGTTTGGTCCTATGGACTCCTTGTCATCTTTACTAAAACGTCCTGGCATGAAATGTACACAAAAGAGACTACAAAGCACGTCAAATGGGGCCACAAGTGACCCCCGTGCAACAATAACTCAACTTGTGCAAAAGGACTCGAAATGCATGCAAACCAGGATAGAGAGGGACCGAATCACGGAGAAACCAAGGGTAGAACGTAAGATAAACATGTATGAAATAAGGTCACATCACTTGTGTGTTGTCTTGTTAAGTCAAAAAATCTTTCAATCTGCCTTTTGTTTTATTTCCTCTTCAATGTTCTTGCATTTTAGTCTAGAAGTCGTGGATCTCACACCACGCACAACTTGTGAAACCCTGAATAATTTGTCGACGCATTTGAGTAGACGGTTAGAAGAAACCCTATGAAATACGATCTATCTCACTTTTGAGTGGGTAGTTATTTGATACGCTGTAAAATAACGTACATCAAATTGGCGCCGTTGCCGGGGATATCTTCTAAGTGTTTGAAAGAAGAATTGGCATTTTATTCTTCTACCTTTCCATCTTTCATTTTCCATCACACTTCGATTTTACACCGGTTGTGTTTCTTTTTGTTTTTTGCAGGTTATTTTCAGGTTTATGAAATGCCCGTTCACTCGTTCTCAGCCTAAGTCTATCAAGTCTTCTACTTCAGACAAGCCAGGTAGTTCTGCTCCACCTAGGCAACCGCAAGTTCCGAAGCAATCTACCATCGTCCCGTCTTCATCCTTTACTCAAATCAAGATCGAGGAGCCGAAGGAGAGCTCCTCATCTTCATCCGCTTCATCCACCGCATCACTTTCGCCACTACCTTCTCCTAGAATGGATCACCAGCGACCGCCTACTCCACTGCCGCCGACCCAGAGAAGTCTTACCGATTATAACAAGCCGAGCGCGACTAGCGTTCGATCCTCTATCTTTGTGCCGCGCAATGAAGATGATCCCGACTATGAGATTAAGATCCCTTTTCTGGGAATGATCTCTAGGGACGTGCAGTTTGACGGTGATATGATCCTCCACAGCTGCCCAAAGGCCTACAGCTATTCTTACACCCCACTAGGGTCCCCGGTTAAACGAAGAACCCTAGGGACCTACAAGAAGCGTGTAGAGCTAAGGAAAGCTCTCCAACACATCATGAAGCCAAGGTATGTGACAAAATATAGGCTCAGTCTACCATCAGCAGGTAGGAGAGCAAGAATGAAGGTGAGGCCACTCCAGGCCATGTTGCTGGCCAAGGCACCCGATCCGAGCCCCGAGCTGGACCTAGGGTCTAGCCTAAGGGCCCTAAAAGGACCTTGACCAATCCTCACGAGCCCTGGAGGAACTGACCATTCCTGGGATCCTCTGGAAGCATTCCTGGAGTACAAACTTGACTAGCAAGGGATGGCACCTGAAGACAGGTCCCGGAGCGAGCCCCCGACCGGGCCAACTGCAAGCACTAGGCCCTAGACCAAGTGCCACGAGCCCTGGACCAAGTCTAGCCCTTCAAAATCCTGTGAGGACATTTCTGATGACTTGTCAAAGCAGAATGCCAAAGGCCTGGCCAAAAATGAAAATGGTCGAGACATGAGCCAGCCCTGGGCACCGGGCACCGTGCCAGGCGCTACAAAAGAGCACTTAGAGCCGAGCCGCCAAACGGCTTGGGCCTTTTGGGAAATTCCAGTTGCTCCGGATAGCTGGAGACCTCAGGAACACTGCCCAACAAATGGCGTTACTGATGACACTCGAATTGACGTGATTATCAGCCTCATTTAAGCGACATTTCATTGCTTAAGACATGGTTTTTAGGGTAGAATAGCGAATATTCAATCAATTGCCCTATCTCGTGCCATTTGTGTTACCTTGGCCCGTTTCGGGTCTATTTGATAGTTTTCTAGTGTTTCTATGTTAGCACAGGTTTTTGCCATCAAATAAAGTAGCCAAGGACGTGTCTAAGGCGTTAGAACCTCGAGAAATCACACCGGAATCAATCCAAGGAGCCAATCAAGTCGAACCAATTCCTGCCCAATTTTACAAAGGAATTTTCAGCGAAAACACCTAGGGTTTTCGGCAAAAATACATGAACAAATCCACTGGAGCTCAACCAAGGAAGTTTTTGGCGAAAATACATGAACAAATCCACTGGAGCTCAACCAAGGAAGTTTTTGGTGAAAACATCAAGTTTTCGCCGAGAACCATCGGTCCAAAAAACACATGAGAATTCAGCCGGCGGACAACCCATTTTATAAAGGAATTTTTGGTGAAAATTCCTTCATATTTTCGCCGAAAATCTCAGTTAAAATCTGGCGGTATTAGGGTTAAGTATAAATACTTAACCGGCGGCCCAAATAAAAAGGATACTTTTTTTAGAATCATAATGACAAACTAATACTGATGTGACTATATTTAGTGCATTTTAAGCCTTTGATTAGCCTAAGGATTTCCCATGTTTGATCTCATTTTGCTATGATTTATATGCTTTTATTGAAGTTTTATGCAAAGTGCTATTTTGTTGTCCGGTTGCCAGTTTGAGGCCAATTCTATGTCTATTAGAATTGTTTTCTTGGTATTTTTAGGTCTTGGCATCGTAGTACTGGTGACAAGGAGCACGTAGGATCAAACGGGAGGTCAATCGGAGCTAGGATGGAGGAGATATGGACGTTACAAAATCGAGAAAAATGCACCCTTCAACTGAAGAAGTTTTCGGCGAGAACTCTAAGTTCTCGACCGAAAACCGAATTACAGGAGATGGACGTTCGATTTATGAAGGCATTTTCGGAAAAAATATTGTAGAATTTTCACCAAAAATCTGTGAAGAAAAGCCAAGCCGTTCTCAAAGACATTTTCGGCGAAAATCTTGTAGGATTTTCGTCGAAAATCCAGGGCAATTTCAGCGTACTATATAAAGAGAGAGAGATGGAAATTTTGGGAAACATCTCATTAATTCAGATTTCACACTTCATCAAAACCCTTTTCTCTCAACTTCTCAAATACTTTTCTCCTCATCTCCAATCCACAACCCTAGAGCAAGGTGCAACTCAAAGTAGAGGAGCTTGGATTGAAGCCCACAACCTTGGGGAGAGGAGCTTGCAAGAAGAGGATTGCCATGGAGGTCTTGGTGACCATCTCTCTTTCTTTCTCTTTTGTACCCTTGGCCATGTGTGGCTTATTTCTTAGGTTTCCTTGGATTGATAGATGGTTGTGCTAGGATAGAGGTGGATTGTACAAATTTGCCATGATTGAACTTGGATTGTAAGAAGATGATCTCTAGACTTGTTGTTAATTCCAAATTGTGTTATGGCTTGATTTGGTCAATCATTTGTAATGTAATGCATGAGAGTGCTTAGATTACATGGTTTGTAGGTCTAGGGATTGAAGGGAGTGTGTTCTAAGAGATTAGATCATCTCAATTCAACCATAGTTGCATGATTTTTCTCTTGTGCATTTTATCGAACACTTGGTGTGCATTAGGTTTTTCATTCAATTGAACTTTGATTAGTCTTTTGATGATTCTCTTAGTGTTAGGACATTGACATGTGATGACACTCGATTTGACGTGATTATCAGCCTCATTTAAGCGACATTTCTTTGCTTAAGACATGGTTTTTAGGGTAGAATAACGAATATTCAATCGATTGCCCTATCTCGTGTCATTTGTGTTACCTTGGCCCGTTCCGGGTCTATTTGATGGTTTTCTAGTGTTTTTACGTTAGCACAGGTTTTTGCCGTCAAATAAAGTAGCCATGGACGTGTCTAAGGCGTAGGAACCTCGAGGAATCAAACCGGAATCGATCAAAGGAGCCAATCAAGTCAAACCGAAAATCTGCCATTCACACTTACAGTTTCGGCGAAACCAGGCCTCCAATTTCGGCGAAACCAGCAGTTCAAATCAACTGATGCCAACAGAAGGATGGTTTCGGCGAAACCAATCAACTGCTCGGACCAAAGACATTGAACAGCCGACGGATCCCTTGAACTCAAAGGAATTTTCGCCGAAAATTCCTTAAGAATTTCGGCGAAAATAATACACTGATTCGGCCAATTTAGGGTTAAGTATTTATACTTAACCCGGCGGCCCAAGAAGAAGGGGGGAGATCATAATTAATCATAATACAACTTTTCGAGATCGGAATTCTCTGAAGTTCGGGAGCGAAGAGTTGGAGTTCGAAGAGCCTGATAGAGATCGTGACGCCATCCCTTCCACCTCGGAGAACCGGAGCTAGGAGTGCAACTTACCGAAGATCGGAGTATGTCAGAGTCGTCTGAATTAGGTTTTTCAGATCCTTTTCTGTTCTTCGTCTGAATGATGAACTCTTTCCTTGTCTTTGTTTCTTTTGTAATGATCATGAGTAGCTAAACCCTTTAGAGCTTAGACTAGATGAACCCTAAGTGACCCAGGGCTTTAAAGCGGTCACGGATCGGCGGTGATTAGATTCGAAATTCAATCAGTTCTTTTTCATGTTTGATTCGTTCTTCATTGTGCATGTTTATTGTCTGGATTGATCACCTAGATTAGATTCTTGTTAAGCTAAGGATAGAAGCGAACGCTCGCCTTACTTTAGAACATCGAATTAAACAATTAACCTTATAATTGGAGTGTGCCTTTCGTAGGAACCGATTAGGGTTAATTCACTGCAAGAGTAACTCATTAATCACTAGTAATTACACCAATTAATTAAGTCGTTGCGAGAGGCGATCGTACCCGGGCGGCTAGTTAATCTTGGTAGTTAGAACGATAGAGCGAACGTTCGCCGGTCTTAAACCTAAGGGTAAGGAGTTATGGTGGTGTCTTAGTAATTGATTGAATGAGAATCGAAATCCGCTGATCTGTTGATTGCCAATGCTATGGGGAACGAAGGAGGATTCAAAGTCTAAGTTTGTCTGTCATTCTTGTTTCCAAACCCTAATTCTCAATCTGCTTTAGTTTAATCTTTTTAATTTTTCTGCATTTCTTAGAAGTAGAAGTCGTGGAACTCACACCACGCACAACGTGTTTTTTCCTTGAATATTTTGTTAGTTTTGAAGTAGCCATTCATTCGAAGGCCCGTGGAATACGATCTGCTATACGCTTTTTCTTTACATTAGTAGTTTTTATTTGGCTGAACGTCCGAACAACGACCGGGGGGCGTCTCACCAAATTGGCACCGTTGCCGGGGACTTCTTTTGATTGTTGAAAGAAGATCTGGCAATTTATTCTTCTATTTTCCATCTTTCATTTTTCCATCCACTTCGATTTTACACTAGTTTTGTTTGTCTTTGTTATCTGTAGGTTTACAGGTGTATGCCTCACCGTCCTTGGACTCGCTCTCAGACCGAACAGGCTAAGATTGCAAGGAATCCAGGCAGTTCTACTACACCTCTACGATCACAGATTCTGAAGGAAGGCAGATCCAATCCATTCATCACTCCGATCAAGATCGAGGAACTGAAGGAGAGTTCCTCATCTCCGTCTTAACCGCACTCTTCATCCGCTTCATACACCGAGTCACTTTCACCCCCTCCATCTCCCACCATGACCGATAGATTACCACCAAATGGCGATCAACCGCCGCCACCCCCACCTGCACAGAAGAGTCTAGCAGACTATAACAAGCCAAGCGCGACTAGCGTTCGATCTGCCATTGCCATTCCGCGCATTGAAGGAGATCCTGACTATGAGATCAAGATTCCATTCTTGACCATGATCTCTAGGGATTTACAGTTTGAAGGCAGGCCCCTACACAATCCGTGCACTCATCTTGCAGACTTCCTTGATCTCTGCAGTACTTTTAAAAACGGAAACCTCGACAAAAACACTCTTTGTCTGAGAGCTTTCCCGTTCTCTTTGAAAGGCGCTGCTAAGAGGTGGCTTACTGGCAAACCACCTGGCTACTACACTAACTGGGATACTCTGGCTCAGGACTTTGTTGAAGATACTTTCCTCCGGCCAGGACAACCGCCATCAAGGACAGCATCGCCAGATTCTCCCAGAAAGAAGGAGAAAGTTTATATGATACTTGGAATCAATTCCAAGAACTTCTCTACACCTGCCCTCATCATGGATTCGAGCAGAGGCAGTTAGCTGAAATCTTCTCTTGAGGACTTCGAGAAGAATCTGCCAAGTGGGTCAAATTCTCTAGCTGAAGGGGATTGCACTACACTCACTCCTGAAGCTGCTCTTCTGCACTTCGCAAACTGTGCCTCCAAGTCAAGGAACTGGGAGCGACAATATGAAGGATCGAGGAGCAAGCTAGATTTTGAAGCAGCTATCAAGGCAGAAGTAGAGAAGCATTTGAAGAAGTCTACCACACCAATCAAGCCACCGACAGCTTCTGTCTATGTTGACGATTGCGAGTGGTGTGGAGCTTGCTCACATAACGGAGGCCGTTGTCAGAATTTTGGTAAGGCAGAAGTCTGGTCTGCCGAAGAGGTAAATTTCATCCAACAAGGCTTCGTTAATAATCAGAATGGTTATGCTGGTTATCGTAACTTCAGACAGCAAGGGAACTACCAAGACAGACCTCCCTACAATGCTGGCACCAATCATAACCAGAACCAGAATAACCGCCCGGCTGGTCAAGTTCAGGATCAGAAGCATAACCATCCACCGGCAGGTGTCTACCAGCCACCGCATCGCAATCTGGGTAATTATGGAACTGCTCCTGGCAATCGCCAGAATCAATATCTTAACAATACCTATCCAGGACAGCAGCATCAAAGAGATAATAATGTCAGTGACCTGGATAAGAAGCTCAGCCAGATCATCACAAGACTCGATGATCATGATAGTCAGTTCAAGGCTCAAGCTCTTCTCAATCAAGAACAAATAGCATCTGGACAACGGATTGAGCAAGTCGTGAACAACATCTCGAGCATGCTAGCATCTGGTCGACCATTTGGCCAGCTTCCAAGCCAGACAGAGCCAAACCCGAAAAAGAACAGGCTAAAATGGTAACTGCTCGAAAACTTCCAAACTTAATTGCTGATGCCTTTTCTGTTTTACGCAGGATCGCTAAAACTCCGGAAGAAGAGCAAGAAGAGGAACAGAAACCAGCACCTAAGGATGATCCTCCTCTTGCACCATACGTCGTGAAGCCTCCTTTTCCTAGAGCACTGCTGCCAAACGCAAGGATCGAGACTGGCGTGAAGGGGAACAAGGAAGGATACCCTGACATTCGTATTAAGAAACCTGTCTCTCCATATCCAGCTAAGTTATCTGATCCTAGTTCTTTTACTTTGCCTTTTGTCATTAATGATGTTGAAATTGAACGTTGCTTAGTTGATCTAGGAGCATCTGTTAATGTCATGCCTGTGAGTCTATATGAAAAGTTAAACCTAGGGGACCTTGAACCGCCCAGTATGCAACTCGTCTTTGCTGATAGATCGCTTAAAACCCCTAAGGGAGAGATTAAAGACTTGTCACTAAATGTGGTCCGTTCACGTTCTTAGCTGATTATGTGATTATGGATACTAGTACAGATGATGCTACTATTCTCATAGGTCGACCTTTCATGGCTACTACTGGAATGAATATTAACGTTCCTAATGGTTCTTTGACTTTAAGAGTTGGTAAAGAAACGAAAACGTTCTGTCTTAAAGACGGCATGAAAGATGACTCTAGGAATGAAGAATCCCACTGCCTAGCTGTTGAAACGGTGGGGTTGACTCCGGTCAACTCCATTACTAATGCTTCTTCCAGTGTCTCTAGATCAGCTGTTGCTGCAGATATTAAACAGGTCATTACGAAGAAGCCAGAAATTTTGGTTCAGAAGCCGCTTAAGAAGAAGAAGAAGGAACTGCAAGCCTCTTCTAAACCACCGAGCAGACCTCGAGGAAAGAACAAGAAGACGGAGACCCAAATGGTCTGGAGACCAAAAGTTTCGCCGTCTTCCACTGAGCCAGCTGCACCACCATTTCGTTCCGAGAAATCGGCGCCGGAACAAGTATGGGAGGAGACGCCGAAAGCGTCTCCTAAGGAAGTACTAACGATCACCGATCCTGGTGATAACAAGTCGAAGAAGAAAGAAAAAGAGAAGCCGACAGTCCTCATTCCTTCCATCGTCACACTCAAGAAGGATGATCTCTCTAGAGAGCTGTTCGGACCATTCAAGTTCGTTGATCATCTTCCCGACGGACGTACCGAACTACTACATGCAAACGGGAAGAGATTCACGCTTACCGGAGAAGTCTCGAAGCTGTACTTCATGAACTCCGACACGAGCGTGAAGGAGAATCTAAGTTGGGATGTCTCCTAATACCGTCTAGGTATCGTCCAGCTCAAGGACGTTAATAAAAGAGCGCTTCGTGGGAGGCAACCCACGGCTGGAGTCAGTTTTGTTTTGTTTCAACCTTGGTATTTTAGAGTCGGTTCGGGAGAGCCAAAAGTGTCAGTTTGTTTGATTTATTATTTTTCGTGTAGAGTTTGCATGTCATAGAGTTAGTCGCAAGTTGATTGACGTCGTTCCGATTTTTGTGGATTTAACTGTGATTTTCTGAAGTTGGCCAGATTTACGAAAATATTTAAAACCCGAACAGTTCAAAATTTTGGCGAAACCACCCTTGTTTTCGGCGAAACCGATTTTCAAATTTCAAACCTGTTTCTCCTGTTCCTCATTTTCGGTTCGAAAAATTTATGTTTTCGACGAAACCATTTCAACTAAGATTTCGGCGAAACCGAGCTTCCATTTTCGGCGAAACCGCCTTTTTCAATCGGTCAATCCATGTTAACTTGTAGTTTCGGTGAAACCACCCCCTACTTTCGCCGAAACTGATTTGAAAAATCACCCAAAAATCCCCTTTAAAATTTCGGACCACCCCCTCTCTCATCCACTCTCATTTTCGCTCAGCCACCCGAAACCCCCCTATCCTTTTCATATCGCCGACCGCCCCGTTTCAAAACCCGTCGCCGCCACCATCGCCGACTGCCGCCGACACCTCTCCCCTCCTCATTCCGATCCCAATAAGCCCTAGAACGTTCGAATCGGAGCTTTGCAGCTCTAGTTCTCCGAAACCCTAGTTTTCAAGTTTTTCACCGATTCTTCTCAACTTGTTCATTTTTAGCAATCATGACTTCAAGGTAAGTTGTATAACTTTTCGATACGAATCTTTTGACATATAGATTGCTGAATTTCGTCGAGGTTGACTTTTGGTTGACTTTTCGGTTTGCCTCGTTTTGCGTGCCGACTGTTTCGTGTGAACTAGGATTGTTTGAACTTATAGAACTGTTCTAGGATGATTAGGGAGTTCCGTGCTTAATCTCCATATCATTTGGTCATGTGTTGCTCTGCATATGATTAATTTCTTGTTATGTTGACTTTTGTGAGAAATGTCGGTTTGACTTTGAGCTGTGTTGATCATTTGGCTGCCCCAAGTGTTCATTCTTGTTCATATTATCATGCTGCCATTTGAAATAATATTTTACCGTCATTCTCCGAGTTGTGACAGTCTCGCCATGATTAGGGTCCAATATGCTTAAATGTTGACTTTCTAAATGTTGGTTTGACTTTGTGAACTCTGATTGTAGTTATCCGATTCTGGCTGTTCCGAAGTATGTATTTTACTGTCTATGATTACCGGTTACTCCGCTTTACTTACCCCACTTAGTTTCCCTCGTTTCTTTGTGAAATTGAGTTTTTCTACTAAGTGTGGGGTAAGGTTTTGGTCGACTAATTTGGTTTCATTCTGGTTTAGGAACACCTTTGAGCGCAGGACTAAGGCGCGACTCGATGGCACCTCGAGCTCAGGAGCTGCCGCTCCCGTCACACCCGCCATTCTGGGTCCTCCACCTGCACTCCCTCGCCATGCTGGTTACCATCCCACCATCGCCCGTCTACCGGACTTCTACTTTGAGAGCTTCCAGAAGATCGAGCACATCCGTGGAGCTGACGTGCGTCCTTTATCCATGGAGTCACTCCAGGAGCATAACGAGGATTCCTACCGGAACGTGCATGACGCCCTAGCACCGGCCGGTCTCCTAGAGCTGACCACCATAGCCGCCGAGTTCCCAGACATTGCTCTCCAGGAGTTCTGGGCGACATTTGACTTGGACGAGCATAAGAGGAGACGGGGCCAGAAGGTGATCACCTTCTTTCTTGGTGGGGTGTACAGGCAGCTCACCTACGATGAGTTTGCCGTTCATCTGGGCATGCCCTACGAGCACTATCACGATCACCACCTCGGCTGGGGCGATGATGATGACGACGAGGAGTTGCACGCCCTCTGGAGCCACATGACAGGCGTGCCTGGCGATCACCTCGGGAAGAGCAACTCAGTTAAGTCTCTCTCTCACCCGCTCTATAAGTTTATTCATATGGTTTGGCGGAGGTCACTTTTATATGTCAGAGACAAGGATCGCCACCATATCCTTAAGGAGGAGCTCGTGCTTCACCGAGCCATCCGAGAGAGCTACCCTCTCCACCCCGGCTGGGTGCTAGCTCACATCTTCAGCCAGCGGACTAAGAGGAAGAAGCTACCACGCAAACTCTTGGGAGGCAACTTCATAGGTCAGCTCATCCTCTCCTTCGGCATCAGCCATGAATATGGCCCTAACATTCCACGACACCCAATTATGACCGTTGGAGGAGACTTGGCGGTCGAGTACGACTTAGATCTCGACCTCAGTCCCCATGTAGCAGCAGATCCTCCACTCCAACCTACGGTCGAGTCGGAGGACGAAGATGATGCTGAGGAGCAGCAGCCGCAGCCGTCGCCTGAGTTTCAAGATTATATACCCTCGCCACACCATCAGGCAGGGTACATCCACCAGTCGCCGCCGCGCATTCCAGATCCATTTCCGGTTCATACTCACCAGCCGCGACATCACCCCGCGAATGTGGGAGAGTTATACGAGCGACTGCAGGAGTGGCGCATCACCGACAACGCGGCTTAAGAGGCGCGATGGACTATTATGCAGCAACATATGCGCCGTGCCGACCGGCGATATGAGCGACAGCTGGAGTGGCAGCGACAGCTCGGCGACTACTTCCACTTCCCCCACCCCGACACCTCTGACCAGTGATGATCAGGTGGTGTCCTTTTCCTTGTCCTTTCTTTTTATTTATTCTTTTCGAACTTCGGTCCAACTTTTTTCTGTGTGGATCCGGGGCACTTGTCCCGGTTTCCTTTTTATGTTTCATTTGTTTTTGTTTTGTAGGCAATTGGGCGATTCCTTTGCTTTAGGTTCTGTTACACTTCCCTCCGCTCCGAAGATCCGTGCTTACCCTCTGAAATCAACCGTCCTCATCCAGGTTCTTCCATTCCACTTTAAACTCTAGACTTAGTCCTGTGAGGACACAGTCCGTTTTAAGTGTGGGGTAGGATGCTAGAGAACCTTGCATGAACTTGATTGCCCTTGATTGTGTTTTGTGTGCCTCGTGATTCCATTCCAGTCTCTCTAGCATTAGAATGGCTTAGTTCTTGATTTTTGATGTTAAGTTGTTGTTCAACCTTTCATAATGATGCTTAGACTGCTTAACCTAGCACTTGAGAACCAACTTGTATGCTTTGATGCTAAATTGCCTGGTCAGAACAGAATTTTAAAATCACACTTGTAATTTGTAGCCTTGATTGCATGAAAATGACCGAATCCGACTAGCAAACCAACTGTGAGCTTTTGATCCATTGCACGTAACTTGCAATTTAAATTCTTTCTGAGTGGTTTTCTGTTTACTTGAATGAGTTAGAATTTGCATGAGACCTAATCGAGACCACACGATGACACGAGTTCTAGAAGGATAGGGGCACCTAGATTCAGCTACTAAGCCAGATAGCCTACCAAACGATAAATCCACTAGGTTTAGACCCTTGAGCTTGGCCTGTTCTTTCGGTTCGATAATACATTACAGCCATTTCCCATTTCTTTCATTCCCCGTTGATCCCCTGTGGTTGTAGTTCTAGATTGACCTACCGGAAGTCGGTTTGTGGTAACTTGCCTATAGCCATTAAATAGGTGGTCTTAGCTAATATGTCCAGACGTGTAAACCCCTCTAGCAACTAAAAGAAAAAGCGGCACAAAGAAAAATTTACAAAAAGAAAGTAAAAAGAGAAAAAGAGAAAAATTTCGAAAAAAATGAAGAAAGAAGAAAATCAGAAAAAGTTTAAAGTGTAGTTCAAATAAAACGTTCTTCTCCCTATAAATGGAAGAACGAAGTAGAAAGAAAAGTTGAAAAGAAAAGAAAAAATGTGTATGCAAAAGGAAAAGAATTAGTGCTAGGTTGCTTGAGGGTATCATAGGACGAGCGTTCATCATTCCACCAGTGTTTGGTTAGACGGTAGGAAGCCATAGATTAGATTTGAGGGAAGTTAGTCGAAAGCTACACCGCACCAAGCCATCATCATTCATTCCCATCATCCATCTCATTATAAACCCGAGTAGTGTAGATTTTATTACGGTCCTAGCAGGGAAGTCCTTCTTGACTAGATACTCGTGTTGTCACAGTGGTGGAGATGTGGTCGAAATGCAAACCTATGACAGAATTCGGTAACAGAGAATGATCGAGAGCAGAAACACGTCCTTAAACACAGAGAGTGAGAGTCCCCATTGTACTAAATATATCCTGTGTGAGGAGTCTGGTCAGTCAGGTCAAATTCGTGCATGATTGATTGCTAATTACTTGTCGTGTGCAGTTTATTAGTGAGACCAGGTAGTTTGGCTGATCAGTATGCATGTTAGGTTTCTTGTTCTAGGATCGATCTGTCTAATAATTCATTGTGCTTGATTGAGCTCCAATGTAATCGATCTTATCATTTATGAACATGAGCGTTTCTATTCAGTTTGCTTGAGGACAAGCAAAAGCTTAAGTGTGGGGTATTTGATGACACTCGATTTGACGTGATTATCAGCCTCATTTAAGCGACATTTCTTTGCTTAAGACATGGTTTTTAGGGTAGAATAACGAATATTCAATCGATTGCCCTATCTCGTGCCATTTGTGTTACCTTGGCCCGTTCCGGGTCTATTTGATGGTTTTCTAGTGTTTTTACGTTAGCACAGGTTTTTGCCGTCAAATAAAGTAGCCATGGACGTGTCTAAGGCGTAGGAACCTCGAGGAATCAAACCGGAATCGATCAAAGGAGCCAATAAAGTCAAACAGGAAATCTGCCATTCACACTTACAGTTTCGGCCAAACCAGGCCTCCAATTTCGGCGAAACCAGCAGTTCAAATCAACTGATGCCAACAGAAGGATGGTTTCGGCGAAACCAATCAACTGCTCGGACCGAAGACATTGAACAGCCGACGGATCCCTTGAACTCAAAGGAATTTTTGCCAAAAACTCCTTAAGAATTTCGGCGAAAATAATACACTGATTCGGCCAATTTAGGGTTAAGTATTTATACTTAACCCGGCGGCCCAAGAAGAAGGGGGGAGATCATAATTAATCATAATACAACTTTTTGAGATCGGAATTCTCTGAAGTTCGGGAGCGAAGAGTTGGAGTTCGAAGAGCCGGATAGAGATCGTGACACCATCCCTTCCACCTCAGAGAACCGGAGCTAGGAGTGCAACTTACCGAAGATCGGAGTCTTCAGAGTCGTCTGAATTAGGTTTTTCAGATCCTTTTCTGTTCTTCCTCTGAATGATGAACTCTTTCCTTGTCTTTGTTTCTTTTGTAATGATCATGAGTAGCTAAACCCTTTAGAGCTTAGACTAGATGAACCCTAAGTGACCCAGGGCTTTAAAGCGGTCACGGATCGGCGGTGATTAAATTCGAAATTCAATCAGTTCTTTTCCATGTTTGATTCGTTCTTCATTATGCATGTTTCTTGTCTGGATTGATCACCTAGATTATATTCTTGTTAAGCTAAGGATAGAAGCGAACGCTCGCCTTACTTTAGAACATCGAATTAAACAATTAACCTTATAATTGGAGTGTGCCTTTCGTAGGAACCGGTTAGGGTTAATTCACTGCAAGAGTAACTCATTAATCACTAGTAATTACACAAATTAATTAAGTCGTTGCGAGAGGCGATCGTACCCGGGCGGCTAGTTAATCTTGGTAGTTAGAACGGATAGAGCGAACGTTCGCCGGTCTTAAACCTAAGGGTAAGGAGTTATGGTGGTGTCTTAGTAATTGATTGAATGAGAATCAAAATCCGCTGATCTGTTGATTGCCAATGCTCTGGGGAACGAAGGAGGATTCAAAGTCTAAGTTTGTCTGTCATTCTTGTTTCCAAACCCTAATTCTCAATCTGCTTTAGTTTAATCTTTTTAATTTTTCTGCATTTCTTAGAAGTAGAAGTCGTGGAACTCACACCACGCACAACGTGTTTTTTCCTTGAATAATTTGTTAGTTCTGAAGTAGCCATTCATTCGATGGCCCGTGGAATACGATCTGCTATACGCTTTTTCTTAGCATTAGTAGTTTTTATTTGGCTGAACGTCCGAACAACGACCGGGGGGCGTCTCACCAACATGAGAGTGTGGTGTCTAGCCTAGTGGTCATAGAGTCATAGGAGAGGGTTTTGTAGCTTGGAATTTCATCAAACACCTTTAATGCATCCTTAGTCACTTAGCTTGAGAGCGAGAGCCTAGGTTGAGTGGTTCTAGGATAGGGATTTGGTGCGACGAGAGTGCATTGAGTCTATAGAAGGGATTTGCGTGGTCATTCGATTGCAACCTCGATCATGTTTGGCTTGTTTGTGCATTTGTTCCTCTTGAGCATGATGAAGCTATCTTTCCAAGTGAACCTCCTTTACCTTTGTTTTGCACCTTGTTGATTTGCTTTCTTGTTTAGTTTCTTTTATGTTTTTATTTCCTTTCGAAACTAAAAACAATTTCAAATGAATAGACCGTCCATGAACCGTGTGAGTATTAGCTTTTGAGAGAGCCCTCGTGGAATACGACCTTGATAGTTGTGAGTTAAATCTCACACATCAAGTTTTTGGCGCCATTGTCGGGGAACTTTCTCAATCCTTTGAAAGCATTTAGTAGTGGACCGTTCTATTCACTTCCTTCTGTTTTAGTTTTGTTCCTTTGTTATTTGTTTTTGTGGCGTTATTATCCCGCATTGTTGTACTACTTGGTTGTGTTTGTTGTGCGTGTTTGTAGGCCCCTTTTCCACCTATCTAGTTCATGGGAGCACGGTTGCAAGTAAGATGAACTCGTTGAATGGAAGTAATGGTTATGACACCTATCAAGGGTGGAATCCATCTCCTAACCCATACTATGGTCATCCTACTTCATCCAACTACTACCAAGAAACTTGTGAGGGAGATAGCCAATGGTGGGGTCAAGAACAACAAGCTTCAACACCCATGTGGAATGAGCAATGTCCCTATCCATCTCCACCCTACCATCAAGTCTTGCCGGAGTATTATCAAGAGGATTTCACAAGTCATGAACAACATTCTCAACCGCCTTCCATGCTAGAGGAGCTCTTTAAGATGGTTGAAGAAAGTAAGCGTCCTCAAGAGAAGTTCACAAGCTATGAGCAACCCTCTCAACCTTCTTCTCTGCTAGAGGAGCTCTTGGAAATGGTGAAGGAAAGTGAGCGTCCTCGAAAGGAGTTCGTAAGCTATGAGGAACCTCCTCCATCTTTTCCCACGCTTGAGGAAGCTTTGAAGATTGCGGAAGACAATGTGAACCAACTTAATAGCTTAGCTCAAAGCGTAACGCTCATCAAGGAAGCTCTAGAGGATGAACAACACTCTCCACCTCCCCCACAACTGAGGAGATGTTGCAAATTGCTGAAGATAATGCGGCCCGTTTGGATCATTTAACTCAAAGTGTGAAGCTCATCTCCGACACCTTTGAACCGGAAGTGCTAGTCATGGAAGAAGAAGAAAGTGAGTCTCCCCAAGAGGAATTCATGAGCCATGAGAAACCTCTTCCACCTCTTTTCATGCTAGAGATCTTGCAAATTACGGAGGATAATGCAAACCGAGTTAACCGCTTATCCCAAAGCATAGAGCTCGTCACGAAGATTCTTGAGAATGAGCGACATCCCAATCATTTGGAGCATGTTTATGATGATGAAGACGACACTTGTGAATCCGAGGAGCTTGGCACGGAAGAAGAATTGGTAGTGGAGGAGATTGAGGAACATGTTCTACCCGAGCGCACACCAAGTAACGATGATGTGAGGATAGAAGAATCAAGGAGACTTGAGGATGATGACCCTTTAAAGGAGGTGAGAGATGATTTGGAGACGCTTCAAGAAGAGGTGACACCGAGAGTGGAGCACGAAAGTGAACAACACCACCCTATTGTGGCCCCACCAAAGATTGTTAGTGCTCTTCAATCTTCTTGCTTGATCATGAAGTATTTGTGCCAAGAACCCAAGGAGACATGCATCTCTACCCCTCCTAAGGTAACCGTGGAAGTGGAGCCACCTCTACTTGAACCGGAAAACTCCTTGAGTGGTATCACCAACATGGAGACGACGGAGCTCGATGGCATCCCCCTTCCATACATTCTTCCTCAAACTCCTAAACTCAATGGTAGAAGGCCATGGCAAGGTAACAATTGGAACTTAAGCTTAGCTCATTGGTCATTCTACCATTTTCTTCTATTGCTACTTGGAGCTCAAACTTCATCATGGAAGAAGCTACTTGACCTCAAAGAGGTACTAAGTTGGGCACCCTAACACAGGTATCGTCGAGCTTAAGATGGTAACCAAGCGCTTCTTGGGAGGCACCCCATGTTATCTTTAATTTTTCGCTTTTAATTGTTCTTTGAGTTTTTTGTGTTGTTTTACCTTTTTGAATAAAGTTTGACAAGCATTTTGGATCACTCTTCACCAAGGATCATCATGGAACTCTTTCACCACTATCACGTCCTATGCTCCTCTGAACCAACGCGGTAACTTCGTTCCACCTTACCCTCTCTCTCTTGATCATTGAGGACAATGCTCATGTTAGTCGTAGGGGATTTTGAGGTTTGGTGTGATTATTTGTGGTAGAGATCTAAGGCTATGCTTTGATGAGTTGCATGATCTTAATTGAATGTCAATTTCCTCTATTGTAGAATCATTC
Source organism: Linum lewisii (assembly GCA_034768395.1). Classification (NCBI taxonomy): domain Eukaryota; kingdom Viridiplantae; phylum Streptophyta; class Magnoliopsida; order Malpighiales; family Linaceae; genus Linum; species Linum lewisii. The sequence continues at coordinate 28,307,928 of CM068300.1, read as the reverse complement.
GGTTCTTGACTTTTGGTGTTTAATTGACTTCAAGCTTTCATAATGACGTTTAGACTGTCCTACTTAGAACCTATAACCAGCATGTTAGAGCTAATGTCAAATGAGTCTAGGCCAGAACAGAGAATTTATCACTCTTGTATGTTGGTTGATTGGTTTGATACGTGTTTTTGTACCACTCGATAACACCAGTCTAAGATGATGAAGGCAATCAGAATTTTCACCCTTTTTCATGTTTTTCATCACCTTTTTCATCCCTCGTGATCGTGGCTTGAGATTAGATGGAATCCAATTCGAAATCTTGTGTTGAAGTTGTAAGGGGCTAAGGATCAAGTGGCTAGTTTGGAAAGAAAATGCTCAAAAGAAAAGAAAGGCTAAGCTAGGCAAGTTCGGCACCTAAGTGAAGTGTCGGGTTGAGCACTAGCAAAGGCAAAAGCTGTGAGCTAGGTAGGTTCAACACCTAAGTGAAGTGTTGGATCGAGCACTAGTATGCAGTAAGAAAAAAAAAGAAAGAAAAGAAAAAAAATGAAAATGGAAAGAAAAGAAAAAAGAGTTCTCAAATGTAGCCCTTGATCCTACGCCCGAGTTTGTAAAGTGCGGATCTAGAAGCGGATGAAGTCGAGTCGATAGCCACATCATGGTCACTCATCACTCTCGAAAATTCTCTCACCCCCGCCTTATCCGTTCCATCCCCCGAGTTCAAGTCTTTCTAATTAGAGTCGGTGTTGTCGTGGTCGGTTTTTTTGTATCCCAATTAACCACTACTTGAAGTGTGCAGATATTAGTGAGGTTTAGACTTGTTTGGTTGATGTTCTTGCATGTGTAGGTTAAGTTTGTTCGTGGAACAGTTTAAGCCGAATTGTTATTGCTTGAATCTCAATGTGACCGATCTTGTCATTTGTGGACTTTGATGTTTTCTAATTCATTTGCTTGAGGACAAGCAAAGCTTAGTCGTAGGGGAATTTGATGTGACTATATTTAGTGCATTTTAAGCCTTTGATTAGCCTAAGGATTTCCCATGTTTGATCTCATTTTGCTATGATTTATATGCTTTTATTGAAGTTTTATGCAAAGTGCTATTTTGTTGTCCGGTTGCCAGTTTGAGGCCAATTCTATGTCTATTAGAATTGTTTTCTTGGTATTTTAGGTCTTGGCATCGTAGTACTGGTGACAAGGAGCACGTAGGATCAAACGGGAGGTCAATCGGAGCTAGGATGGAGGAGATATGGACGTTACAAAATCGAGAAAAATGCACCCTTCAACTGAAGAAGTTTTCGGCGAGAACTCTAAGTTCTCGACCGAAAACCGAATTACAGGAGATGGACGTTCGATTTATGAAGGCATTTTCGGCAAAAATATTGTAGAATTTTCACCAAAAATCTGTGAAGAAAAGCCAAGCCGTTCTCAAAGACATTTTCGGCGAAAATCTTGTAGGATTTTCGTCGAAAATCCAGGGCAATTTCAGCGTACTATATAAAGAGAGAGAGATGGAAATTTTGGGAAACATCTCATTAATTCAGATTTCACACTTCATCAAAACCCTTTTCTCTCAACTTCTCAAATACTTTTCTCCTCATCTCCAATCCACAACCCTAGAGCAAGGTGCAACTCAAAGTAGAGGAGCTTGGATTGAAGCCCACAACCTTAGGGAGAGGAGCTTGCAAGAAGAGGATTGCCATGGATCTCTTGGTGACCATCTCTCTTTCTTTCTCTTTTTTACCCTTGGCCATGTGTGGCTGATTTCTTAGGTTTCCTTGGATTGATAGATGGTTGTGCTAGGATAGAGGTGGATTGTACAAATTTGCCATGATTGAACTTGGATTGTAAGAAGATGATCTCTAGACTTGTTGTTAATTCCAAATTGTGTTATGGCTTGATTTGGTCTATCATTTGTAATGTAATGCATGAGAGTTCTTAGATTACATGGTTTGTAGGTCTAGGGATTGAAGGGAGTGTGTTCTAAGAGATTAGATCATCTCAATTCAACCATAGTTGCATGATTTTTCTCTTGTGCATTTTATTGAACACTTGGTGTGCATTAGGTTTTTCATTCAATTGAACTTTGATTAGTCTTTTGATGATTCTCTTAGTGTTAGGACATTGACATGAGAGTGTGGTGTCTAGCCTAGTGGTCATAGAGTCATAGGAGAGGGTTTTGTAGCTTGGCATTTCATCAAACACCTTTAATGCATCCTTAGTCACTTAGCTTGAGAGCGAGAGCCTAGGTTGAGTGGTTCTATGATAGGGATTTAGTGCGACGAGAGTGCATTGAGTCTGTAGAAGGGATTTGCGTGGTCATTCGATTGCAACCTCGATCATGTTTGGCTTGTTTGTGCATTTGTTCCTCTTGAGCATTATGAAGCTATCTTTCCAAGTGAACCTCTTTTACCTTTGTTTTGCACCCTTTTGATTTGCTTTCTTGTTTAGTTTCTTTTATGTTTTTATTTCCTTTCCAAACTAAAAAAAATTTCAAATGAATAGACCGTCCATGAACCGTGTGAGTATTAGCTTTTGAGAGAGCCCTCGTGGAATACGACCTTGATAGTTGTGAGTTAAATCTCACACATCAAATACCGAAATTCTCAGAATTCTCTCAAGTTCTGAAGGAGAGTTTAGAGTTCGAAGAGCTGGAAAGAGATCGTGACGCCATCCCTTCCATCTCGAAGACTCGGAGCTAGGATCGAGTCTACCGGAAGATCGAAGTTCTGCCGGAGTCGTCTTAATTAGGTTTTTCAGATACTTTTCCGTTCTTCCTTTGTATGATGAACTCTATCTTTGTCTTTGATTCTTTTGTGATAAACATGAGTGACCCAGGGCTTAGACTAAACTCTTACAGCTTAGACTAGATGAACCCTAAGTGACCTAGGGCTTTAAAACGGTCACAGATCGGCGGTGATTAGATTCAAAGTTCAATCAATTTCTCTTTCATGTTTGATTTGTTCTTCATTGTTCATGTTTCTTGTCTGGATTGATCACCTAGATTAGATTCTTGTTAAGCTAAGGATAGAAGCGAACGATCGCCTTACTTTAAAACATCAAATTGAACAATTAACCTTATAATTGGAGTGTGCCTTTCATAGGAACCGATCAGGGTTAATCCACTGCAAGAGTAACTCATAAATCTTAGTAATTCCACCAGTTAAGTTAAGTCATTGCGAGAGGCGACCGTACCTGGGCGGCTAATTAATCTTGGTAGCTAGAACGGATAGAGCGAACGTTCGCCGGTCTTAAACCTAAGGGTTAGGAGTTATGGTGGTGTCTTAGAATTGATTGAATGAGAATTGAAATCCGTTGATCTGTTGATTGCCTATGCTCTGTTCTCAACCCTAATTTCCAATCCGCTTTTAGTTTCAATTTTTAATTTCTCTGCATTTCTTAGAATTGGAAGTCGTGGAACTCACACCACGCACAAAGTGTTTAACCTGAGTAATTTGCCAGCTTATTTGAGTAGTCAATCATTAGAAGGCCCGTGGAATACGATCTTCTTAGCTTCACAGCTTTGTAGTATTTGATCACGTCCTACAAACGTCCATCAAATTGGCGCCGTTGCCGGGGACTTCTTTTGATTGTTTGAAAGAAGAACTGGCAATTTATTCTTCTACCTTCCATCTTTCATTTTTCCATCCACTTCGATTTTACACTGGTTTTGTTTGTTTTTGTTACTTGTAGGTTGCTCACAGGTGTATGCATCGCCGCCCTTGGACTCACTCTCAAACCGACAAGGCTAAGAGTATAGAGAGACCAGGCAGTTCTGCTCCACCTCGACAATCACAGATTCCAAGGAGAAGCAGAACCAATCCACCTCCATCCGTCACTCCGATCAAGATCGAGGAACTGAAGGAGAGTTCCTCATCTCCATCTTCACCGTCATATTCATCCGTTTCATACACCAAGTCACTTTCACCTCCTCCATCTCCTACCATGACTGATCAGTTACCACCACCACCACCACCACCTGCACAAAAAAGTCTAGCAGACTACAACAAGCCGAGCGCGACTAGCGTTCATCTGCCATTGCCGTGCCGCGCGTTGAAGAAGATCCTGACTATGAGATCAAGAATCCATTCTTGACTATGATCTCTAGGGATCTACAGTTTGAAGGCAGGCCACTAGACAATCCGTGCACTCATCTGGCGGATTTCCTTGATCTCTGCAGCACTTTCAAGAACGGAAACCTCAACAAGAACACTCTTTGCTTGAGAGCTTTCCCGTTATCTCTGAAAGGCACAGCTAAGAGGTGGCTTACTGGCAAACCACCTAGATATTACACTGATTGGGATACTCTGGCTCAGGACTTCGTTGAAGAATACTTTCCTCCTGCCAAAACAACAGCCATCAAGGACAGCATCGCCAGATTCTCCTAGAAAGAAGGAGAAAGCTTATACGATACTTGGAACCGATTCCAAGAACTTCTCTACAACTGTCCTCATCACGGATTCGAGCAGAGGCAGTTAGCTGAAATCTTTGCTCGAGGTCTTTGAGAAGAATCTGCCAAGTGGGTCAATTCTCTAGCTGAAGGGATTGCACTACACTCACACCTGAAGCTGCTCTTCTTCATTTCACAAACTGTGCTTCCAAGTCGAGGAACTGGGAACGACAATCAGAAGGATCAAGGAGCAAGCTCAATCTCGAAGCTAATATCAAGGCAGAAGTAGAGAAACATCTGAAGAAGTCTACCACACCAATCAAATCGCCAGCAGCTTCTGTCTATGTTGCTGATTGCGAATGGTGTGGAGCTTGTGCGCATAATGGAGGACGATGCCATAATTTTGGTAAGACAGAAGTCTGGTCCGCCGACGAGGTAAATTTCGTTCAACAAGGCTTCGTTAACAATCAAAATGGTTATGCTGGCTACCGCAACTTCAGGCAGCAAGGGAACTATCAGGACAGACCTCCCTACAATAATGGTGCCAACCATAACTAGAACCGAAATAACCGCCCAGCTAGTCCAGCTCAGGATCAGAAGCCTAACCATCCGCCGGTAGGTGTCTTTCAGCCGCCACAACCGTAATCCGAGTAACTATGGAACTGCTCCTGGCAATCGCCATAATCAATATTTGAATAAGACCTATACAAGTCAGCAGCACCAGAAGGAGAACAATGTCAGTGACCTGGACAAGAAGCTTAGTCAGATCATTACCAGACTTGATGATCATGACAGTCAGTTCAAAGCTCAAGCTCTTCTCAATCAAGAACAGATCACATCCGGTCAAAGAATTGAGCAAGCTGTCAACCACATCTCGAACATGCTAGCATCTGGACGACCATTTGGCCAACTCCCGAGCCAGACAGAGCCGAATCTGAGAAAGGAGCAAGCCAAGATGGTAACTGTTCAAAAGTTTACAAGCTTATCTGCTGATGCTTCTTCTGTTTTACGCAGGATCACCGAATCTCCAGAGAAAAAGGAAGCACAGAAAGTGGCGCCTAAGGAGAATGATCCTCCTCTTGCACCGTACTATGTGAAGCCTCCTTTTCCAAGAGCATTGCTGCCGAATGCAAGGATCAAAACCGGCATGAAGGGGAATAAAGAAGGATATCCTGATGCTCGTAACAAGAAACCTTCCTCTCCATATCCAGCTAAGTGTTCTGATCCTGGTTCTTTCACTCTACCTCTTGTCATTAATGATGTTGAGATAGAACGTTGTTTGGTTGATCTTGGCGCGTCTGTTAATGTTATGCCTATGAGCTTATTTGAAAAATTGAACCTAGGAGTACTTGAACCGACTAGCATGCAACTTGTCTTTGCTGATAGATCACTTAAAACCCCTAGGGGAGAGATAAAAGACATTGTTACTAAATGTGGTCCTTTCATGTTCTTAGCTGACTATGTTATCATTGACACTAGTAAGGATGATTCTACCATTCTCATTGGACGACCCTTCATGGCTACTACTGGAATGCAAATTAACGTTCCAAATGGTTCTTTAACTTTGTGGTTGGTAAAGAAACGATAACATTCCGCCTTAAAGACGGAATGAAATATAATCCTAAGAATGAATAATTTCATTGTCTAGCTGTTGAAACTGTAGAGTTGACTCCGGCCAACTCCGTCACTGATGTCTCTTCTAGTGTTCCTAGCTTAATTGTTACTATAGGTGCTGAACAGATTACCAAGCATAAACCAAAGTCTGTTCCTCAGAAGCCGCCAAGGAAGAAGGAACTGCAAGCCTCTTCTAAACCACCGAGCACAAAACCTAGCAGGCCCCGGGGGAGGAACAAGAAGACGAAGACTCAAATGGTCTGGAGACCAGTTGTGCTGCCACCTTTTACCGAGCCAGCTGCACCACCAATTCGTTCTGAGATACCGGCACCGGAACAAGTATTGAAGGAGAAGCCGAAAGCATCCCCTAAGGAAATACCTACGATCACTGATCCTGGTGATACAAAGCCGGAGGATAAAGAGAAGATGAAGCTGATCATTCTCATCCCTTCCACCGTCTTCCTCGTAGAAGATGATCCCTTCACAGAGCTCTTTGGTCCGTTCAAGATCACTGAGCACCTTCCCGACGGACATACCAAGCTTACACAAGTTAACGGGAAGAAATTCACGCTCACCGGAGATACCCCGAAGCTCTACTTCATGAACTCCGATGCTAGCATTAAGGAGAACCTGAGTTGGGATGTCTCCTAATACTGTCCAGGTATCGTCCAGCTCAAGGACGTTAATAAAAGAGCTCTTCGTGGGAGGCAACCCATGGCTGGAGTCAGTTTTTCATTTGTGTCAACCTTAGTGTTTTAGAGTCGGTTTGGGGGAGCCAAAAGTGTCAGTTTGTTTGATTTCTTATTTTTCGTGTGTAGTCTGTGTGTTGTAGTGTCCATTGCAAGTCGTTTGAGATTGTTCCAGTTTTTGTGGATTTAAATGTGATTTTCTGAAGTTTGCCGGGATTGCGAAAATATTTTCAATCGTACAGGTCAAAATTTTTGGCGAAAATGTACACTGTTTTCGGCGAAACTTCCCTTTAAAATCCCACTGTGTTTCCAGACGATTTTTGTTAACATTTTCGGCGAAAACTATTTAAAGTTTTCGGCGAAAACCCTTTTGAAAACCGGCTGTGCTTTTAACTGATGTTTTCGGTGAAAAATTGCACTAATTTTCGCTGAAAACTCAAGGCAAAATTTTCGGACTTATCCCTTTTAATTCCCGTTCGTGTCCCTCTCTCTCCTCACTTTCCAATTTTTTAAAATTTCGAAATCCTCCCCCAGTTTCAAAACAAACTCACACCGCCGCCACCTTTCTTACATCGTCGCCGTCCGACAAGCCGCCGCCGCACGTCTCCTCTTCCTTTTCCGAACATTTTGAGACCTAGAACAGTCGAATCGGAGCTCTAGAGCTCTCGTTCAGCCAAACCCTAAAATTTTCAAACTTTCTCTAATTTCTCTTTCTCCGTTCGTTTTCAGCACCCATGGCTTCAAGGTAAGTTGTGGAACTTTTCATTACGAATCTTTTGACATGTTGAATCCTGAATTTCGTCGGGGTTGACTTTCAGTTGACTTTTCAGTTTACCTCGATTTGCGTGTCGACTGATTTCGTATGAACTAGGTTAGTTGAACTCTTTGGACTGATCTAGCATGATTAGGGAGTATTGTGCTTAATTTTTTTATCGTTTGATCATGTGTTGCTTTGCATAAGACCTATTCTTTGTGGTGTTGACTTTTGAGAAATGTCGGTTCGACCTTGACTTGTTTATGATCATTTGGCTGCCTTATGTACTCATTTACGTTCATATTTTTGTGCTTGCCATCTGAGATCGTATTATGCCGTCATTTCCCGCTTTGTGATAGTCTTGCCATGATTAGGGGTTCAATGTTCTATTATGTTGACTTTTTGAATGCCGGTTTGACTTCTGAACTCTAATTGTGATAATTCCATTCTGGCTGTTCCCAGGCATGTATTCTAATTGTTTGTGATTACCGGTTAATCTGCTTTGCTTAACCCCACTCGGTTTTTCTCATTTCTTTGTGAAATTGAGTTTTTCTACTAAGTGTGGGGTAGGGTTTTAGTTTGACTAATCTGGTCTATTTTCTTGCTTAGGAACGTAACTCATGAGCGCAGGACCAAACAGAGACTTGACACCGCCTCTAGCTCCCGAGCTCACGCACCCGTCACACCCGCCATCCAGGTCCCTCCCCCAGCTTTCCCTGGCCCTGTTCGGTACCACCACACCATTGCTCGCCTGCCCCCGTACTACTTCGAGTGCTACCAGAGGCTCGAGAACATCCCTGGCGCTGCTGTTCACCCCCTTTCCATGGAGTCGCTCTTCGATCATGATGAGGACTGGCACCAAAACGTGCTCGATGCACTGACGCATGCTGGCTTGCTGAAGCTGACCACGCTAGCCGCCGACTCCCCAGATATCACCCTTCAGGAGTTTTGGGCCACGTTCGATCTGGACGAGCACAAGAGGAGGCAGCACAAGGAGGTCGTCACATTCTATTTGGGTGGGGTGCACAGGAAACTCACATATGATGAGTTTGCAGCTCGTCTACAATCCCCACGAGCACTACAATGGTCATTACCTCGGTTGGGAGAACGACGATGATGACGGGGAGGAGTACCATGCACTCTGGAGCCACATGACTGGAGTGCCCGGCGATCGTCTCACGAAGCATAATTCAGTTAAGTCTCTCTCTCACCCTCTCTATAAATTCATTCACATGGTTTGGCGTCGTTCTCTTTTGTATGCTCCAGAGAAGGACCGCCACCATATCAGCCGAGAGGAGCTTGTTCTTCATCGCGCCATCCGGGAGAGCTATCCCCTTCATCCCGGATGGGTGCTTGCCCGACTACTCCGCAAGAAGACTTAGAGGTCGAAGCCACCTCGCTCACTCCTGGGAGGAAACTTTGTAGGCCGACTCATCATCTCCTTCGGGCTCAGCCAAGAATATGGCCCGAACATCCCACACCGTAGAGTGCGCACCGTTGGAGGTGATTTGGCGGTCGAGTACAACCTCGAGCTGGACCTCAGCCCCCAGGTAGCAGCAGATCCTCCTCTCCAAGACGAGGATGAGTCGGAGGAAGAAGATGATTCTGAGGAGCCTCAGCCTCAATAGGAGCCAGAGTTTCATGACCCTATACCCTCGCCACATCATCAGGCAGGGTATGCACACCACTCGCCGCCGCCCATTCCAGAGCCATACCAGGCGCCTCACCCTGCAGCACCACCTGCACCCCGTGGATGTTGGAGAGCTGTATGAGCGTCTCCAGGAGTGGCGCATCACCGACAACGTCACTCAAGAGGCAAGGTGGACTATTATGCAGCAACATATGCACCGCACTGACGAGCGGTATGAGGCACAGCTGGCGTGGCAACGTCAGCTCGGTGACTTCCTCCACTTTCCACCTCCCGACGCGCCTGACGAGCAGTGATCGGGTTGTTTCCTCTTTCTTGTCCCTTCTTTTTATTTCTTCTTTTCGGAATTCGATCCAACTTTTTTATGTGTGGATCCGGGACACTTGTCCCGGTTTCCTTTTTATGTTTCATTTGTTTTTGTTTTGTAGGCAGTAGGGAGATTCCCTTTGCTTCGCTTTGGTAGATTCCCTCCGCTCCGAGGATCCGTGCTCATCCCCTACGCCAACCATCTCGGTCCAGGTTCTTCTACTTCACTCTGAACTCTAGAATTAGTCCTGCGAGGACACAATCTGATTTAAGTGTGGGGTAGGATGCTAGAGAACCTTGCATGAACTTGATTGCCCTTGATTGTGTTTTTGTGTGCCTCGTGATTCCTTTCCAGTCTCTCTAGCATTAGAATGGCTCAGTTCTTGATTGTTGATGTTAAGTTGTTGTTCAAACTGTCACAATGATGCTTAGACTGCTTAACCTAGAACTTGAGAACCAACATGTATATTTTGATGTTAAATTGCCTGGTCAGAACAGAATTTTTAAAATCACACTTGTACTTTGTAGCCTTGATTGCATGAAAATGACAAAATCCGACTAGCAAACCAAATGTGAGCGTTTGATCCATTGCACGTAACTTGCAATTTCAATTCTTTTTCAGTGGTTTTCTGTATGCTTGAATGAGTTAGAATTTGCATGAGACCTACTCGAGACCACACGATGACACGAGTTCTAGAATGATAGGGGCACCTAGATTCAGCTACTAAGCCAGATAGCCTACCAACCGTTAAATCCATTAGGTTTAAACCCTTGAGCTTGGCCTGTTTTTTGGTTCGATTATACATTACAAACATTTCCCATTCTTTCATTCCCCGTTGATCCCCTGTGGTTGTAGTTCTAGATTGACCTACCGAAATTCATTTTGTGGTAACCTGCCTATAGCCATTAAACAGGTGGTCTTAGCTATTATGTCCGAACGTGTAAACCCCTCTAGCAACTAAAAGGAAAAAATCGGCACAAAAGAAAATAAAAGAAAAGAAGAAAAATAAGAAAAATGAAGAAAAAGCAGAAAAGCCAAAAAGTTTCAAGTTTTTAGTTCAATAAAACGTTCTTCTCCCTACAAATGGAAGAACGAAGTCAAAAGAAAAAGTTTTGTAAGAAAAATAATAAAGTGCTAGGTTGCTTGAGGGTATCATAGGACGAGCGTTCATTATTCCACCCGTGTCTGGTTAGACGGTAGGAAGCCATAGGATAGATTCGAGGGAAGTTAGTCGAAAGCTACACCGCACCAAAGCCATCATCATACATTCCCATCATCTATCTCATTATAAACCCTTGTAGTGTAGAATTCGTTACAGTCCTAGCAGGGAAGTCCTTCTTGACTAGTTCCTCGTGTTGTTACAGTGGTGGAGATGTGGTCGAAATGCAAACCTATGACAGAATTCAGTAACAGAAAATGATTGAGAGCATAAACACGTCCTTAAACATAGAGAGTGACAGTTCCCATTGTACTATATTTTCCCTGTGTGAGGAGTCTGGTCGGTCAGGTCAAATTCGTGCATAATTGGTTACGATTACTTTTCGTGTGCAGTTTATTAGTGAGACCAGGTTGTTTGGCTGATCTGTATGCATGTTAGGTTCCTTGTTCTAGGAACTATTGTCTAATAATTCATTGTGTTTGATTGAGCTCCAATTTAATCGATCTTATCATTTGTGAACATGAGCGTTTCTATTCAGTTTGCTTGAGGACAAGCAAAAGCTTAAGTGTGGGGTATTTTGATGACGCTCGAATTGACGTGATTATCAGCCTCATTTAAGCAACATTTCATTGCTTAAGACATGGTTTTTAGGGTAGAATAGCGAATATTCAATCAATTGCCCTATCTCGTGCCATTTGTGTTACCTTGGCCCGTTTCGGGTCTATTTGATGGTTTTCTAGTGTTTCTATGTTAGCACAGGTTTTTGCCGTCAAATAAAGTAGCCAAGGACGTGTCTAAGGCGTTGGAACCTCGAGAAATCACACCGAAATCAATCCAAGGAGCCAATCGAGTCGAACCAATTCCTGCCCCGTTTTACAAAGGAATTTTCGGCGAAAACACCTAGGGTTTTCGGCAAAAATACATGAACAAATCCACTGGAGCTCAACCAAGGAAGTTTTCAATGAAAATACATGAACAAATCCACTAGAGCTCAACCAAGGAAGTTTTCGACGAAAACAACAAGTTTTCGCCGAGAACCATCGGTCCGAAAATTCCTTCATATTTTCGCCAAAAATCTCAGTTAAAATCCGGCGGTATTAGGGTTAAGTATAAGTACTTAACCGGCGGCCCAAATAAAAAGGATACTTTTTTCAGAATCATAATTACCAACTAATACCGAAATTCTTAGAATTCTCTCAAGTTCTGAAGGAGAGTTTAGAGTTCGAAGAGCCGGAAAGAGATCGTGACGCCATCCCTTCCATCTCGAAGACTCAGAGCTAGGATCGCAGTCTACCGGAAGATCAAAGTTCTGCCGGAGTCGTCTTAATTAGGTTTTTCAGGTACTTTTCCGTTCTTCCTTTGTATGATGAACTCTATCTTTGTCTTTGATTCTTTTGTGATAAACATGAGTAGCTAAACTCTTAGAGCTTAGACTAGATGAACCCTAAGTGACCCAGGGCTTTAAAGCGGTCACGGATCGGCGGTGATTAGATTCAAAGTTCAATCAGTTTCTCTTTCATGTTTGATTTGTTATTCATTATTCATGTTTCTTGTCTGGATTGATCACCTAGATTAGATTCTTGTTAAGCTAAGGATAGAAGCGAACGCTCGCCTTACTTTAAAATATCAAATTGAACAATTAACCTTATAATTGGAGTGTGCTTTTCGTAAAAACCGATTAGAGTTAATCCACTGCAAGAGTAACTCATAAATCGTTAGTAATTCCACCAGTTAAGTTAAGTCGTTGCGAGAGGCGACCGTACCCGGGCGGCTAATTAATCTTGGTAGCTAGAACGGATAGAGCGAACGTTCGCCGGTCTTAAACCTAAGGGTTAGGAGTTATGGTGGTGTGTTAGAATTCATTGAATGAGAATTGAAATCCCCTGATCTGTTGATTGCCTATGCTCTGGTGAACGAAGGGGGATTCGAAGTCTAAGTTTGTCTGTCATCTCTGTTTTCAATCCTAATTTCCAATCTGCTTTTAGTTTCAATTTTAAATTTCTCTGCATTTCTTAGAATTAGAAGTCGTGGAACTGACACCACGCACGAAGTGTTTAACCTGAGTAATTTGCCAGCTTATTTGAGTAGTAGATCATTAGAAGGCCTGTGGAATACGATCTGCTTAGCTTCACAGCTTTGTAGTATTTGATGACGTCCTACAAACGTCCATCAGTTACAATCAAAGGAGGAATGAAGGAGGAGCCACGTAAGGAAGTGCTCATACACGATCCGGGTCCATGCATGCAATCCCACCTAGATAAGGATTCCCATCTGGGCCAGGAGAACAGGTTGCCACGACCAGAAGACCCCGGACCTATGTCCTTCTAGGACTAGGTCACGAGAAGGAGGACTAATCCAAGTCAGAATCCCTGCCCGCCGGCCCAAGACCTGCCCGACCGCCACGGATGCTGCCCGAATTTAGGGTTTTTGCCCGGATTGTTAGATTTTGCCTGTTTAGTCTTTTCCTTGCATACCAAGACACTATTATCTTTCCCTTTTGAGTTTTCCTTATTTAGTTAGCTTGTTTAGGTCATTTTAATGTTTCCTAGTTAGGATTATATTATTTTTTTCCTAGTTAGGAAGTAGCTAAATAGGTGAGGAGAGCTTGTTCCCTCCCTATAAATAGAGGCCATCAGCCACTCTTTGTTATTCAGACTTTTATCAATTAATAAACCCCCTTTAAGAACTTTGTTCTAAACCCCCTTGAGTATGTGCAAGAGCACGGCTTAAGGTTTGGCTTATCATCAAGAGCATCCATCTCTTGGCGTGGCGCCCTCGACTTGATACTTCTGGTTCCTAGCTCTCTATAGCTAGTGGGTGAAAGTCCTAATCCTCCCCGGTTTTGAAGGTTCCTCTCGTTGCTAGGATCATCAGCTTGTGGTGTTCAAGGGTTGTCTGCCCATGGTTCCAACGGTTCACATCAGTTGGTATCCGAGCACGGTTCAACACTAGGACCACACTATATCCCAGTCTCCAGGTTAACCCTTGGATTCATATCCCTTTATTTTCGTTGTTCTTTAGAAAAATATTTTGAAACCCCCCCTTGCCAAGTATGTTTCCTTTTGTTGTAAGCTTAATTCTAAGAAGAAGGGATAGAAAGTTGCTTCTGCTTGCTTGTAACTAACCATGGCAGATGAGAGAATGGAGAATTTGGAAGGCCAGATCCGTGGCCTTGGATGAATCTTGGCTGGAATACAAGAAGCCCTAGCCAGACTTGAGAGAGACAACCGAGGCAACTATGAGGGAAGAGATGCCCGAGGAGAATATGATGAAGAACCCCATGGAGATCTCAACCGAAGGGCTAGAAGGTTATTCCAATAGATTGATGATGATGTGAGCAACCTCAAGCTCACCATCCCTAAGTTTGCTGGCAAGATAGATGCGTGTAACATCCATCCCGAATCAGCCCGGTTTACCCGAGATTCACCCGTGATAGAACGCTATGCAAGCACAGGTTTAACCAAAAGTGCGAAACAAAGAAGAAAGAAATAAAACTTCTCATTAAAACCACAGTAAAGCGGAGGCCTCCAAAACAAAATCCAACATAAACCGAAAGTCAAAACCAATCCAGCATGAAATCCAAACCATCCTCAAAGGTTTACAAAAGTTCCCAACCAAAATAACATGGTCAACTAAAGTATAATAAATACAGAATTAAGTCAACTCCAAGTAAGTCACCGATCTTCACCTCATGGTTCCAACAAATAACCTTCTCGAACTCAACCATCAACTGTCTCTCCAACCTAGCACTAGCCACGAGCACCTGAAAGAGAAACTGGAGGGGGGTCAACTTCCTATTGAAACTGAGTGAACCCACTGGGTCTACCTATGCGCCGAACCTAGCCTAGGAGCGATCCCAACTCCACACACAAACAAGCAACGGAATCGGACTCAACCATTCTCATTTTAAGTCCTATCATGCTACTAGGCGTTCATATAAGTTCTTACCTCAACCAGAATACACAACTTGCAAAATTCAGCAATACATCAAAGTCGTCACTAGGCGATGCAACCACAAAATCAAGTTCATCAAGCTCACGGATTAACATTCAAAGCAGGATTATCTCATAGAAACCAGGAGCAACAACATAGCAATACAACCACACAACTTAACCTCATGCACCACATATTGACCACAAACAGCAACCACGCAATCAAATCATCTATGTGAGTTCATTTAGGCGTCAATAAGGAGTTGTTCCCCCGCTACCCCGCCGACCAATCACGACGCACCCACTCTTCCAGGAGGGTCCAAGACGCATCCTCAACGGATCCAAATTCCATAGACAACACATCACTCTCCCTCAGGAGGTAGCAACTAATCCTCGGTACTCGACCAAGGTGATCTACCAACGTAGACCCGACTCATACTAATCCTCGATATCCAACCTAGGTGATCTACCCACGTAGACCGGACTCAAACGCATTCCTTGGGGTAACGTTGGCTCCTTCAGATTCTACCAATTCAATTAACACAACCAATTATTCACACTTACAACCAATCGTCATACTCATCACATAGCTCATTCGCATCATCCAATCAAACCATCAAAATTCACATCAATTCCCACCACCCACATCAACATCAATCGCATACTCAACCATATCCCGCACTACACCACTTGCACTCATTCACACACCTCAACAGTCCACACACACACATAGCATCATCACAATTGCACATCACACATAACCACACATCACAAGTCATTCAACGCCTCAAACGTCACAAACAGTTTAAGGGTAAATGGCTAACTCACTGGCCACCCCCACCTGCAAGTACAGGGGAAGCCATGTCATGAGTCGTAGGGTTACCCTCCTGTAGATCCTTCATTGGACGACGCCACATTGGTGGGACCATCCACCTGTTCGTCATTTAAGGGCGACCCCACATTGGTAGGACCACCCTCCTACAACAATAGATTAACAACACTAAATAGAAATGCAGCAACAGAATCATACCCCGACCCACCTACACTCATTACTAAGTCCATATCATTAATCATCAATGTCCATAATTCTCCCAACTCACATCACATAGAAATCAGCCAACCATTGTCAATCAATTCACTAAGTAACAGTAACACAAACAATCATCAATCATCACAATCACATAGCAAGAATTCACAGAACAATTCCCCCTTTTACTCTCTTCCAATTCATGCAAAACCTACATTTCTCTATGTCAAGTATCAACTCCTCACATCGACCAATTCTACCTATCGTACGCTAAACCCTCACCTGACAAGAAGACGAGGCTCTAAAATAACTCCCGGAACCCGAACGACCTAGCTCTACAACTCCAAAGTCGTAGCTCTTCTCCTCCTCGCTGACAGAAGTCTACTCCGACCCAGCCAGAACCACGACATGTGATCTCTTCCTCTCGTCGCCACAAACGCGTAGCGACAAACGGATTGCCAATCGGAGCTCTACAACTCCCGGAATCAAGGATTGAAACTTGGGAAATTTTAGTTCGTCAAAAGTAATTTCGGGGAAAGAGAAAGAGGGAAAGTTATGGAAATCCGTGAAAATCAGCTATTTATGGTAGTCACAAGAAACACGACGTGTTTCTTCAAACAACACAGTGTGTTTTATAACACACGTCCGTGTGTTGTAATCTGTCACCTTTGGCCAATTCTCACGTACTCTCTTGTATCTTCAACCCGACTCAACTATGAACGTCCCAGACATCGAGGGGGCCTCAAGAACATTGTTTCCAATGTCTCAAACAGTCAAACTCGAGTTCCAAACCGTTTGGTTGGGCGGGGATGTTACAAGTCTCCACAACTTCAAGAGATTTCATCCCCGAAATCACAACCCAACCCGCTCTAGCAATGCAACCATCAATCACAGCAACAAATGCAGCAATACAATATCACATTACCTCCTGAAATTTCTTCTAACGGTTCTGGCGACTCACACCCTCTAAAGACACCACTCACCTCTACTCTGAACTTCCTTCTAACAAACACGAACAACCGAACCACGAAAGCACCACAAGAACACAACAACACAATAACACAAGCAACCAAGGAATCAACACTACTAACAAACACCACCACACTAAGACTCTACACACTTCAACCACTCTATCTAGCTTCACCAAAGACTACCAAGCTCTACTCCACTAGCCAACTCTTCCTAGTCTACCAACCCCTACTACTTTCCTACTACCCAAACACCCACAAGAACAAAGAATAAGGGCGAGCTCGAATTTAAACGAAGACGCAAACGGAAGGAACCAAGAAAGATATCATATCGTTCGCCTCGTCGTTCGCATTCTCCTCTACACCTCAGGCAAGAGCATACAAGCCTCCTTGTTCTCCTCTGGTTCCAAGTGGTGTAGCATTAGCTCCGGTCCCTCTCAAAGCACTCGCGGCACCACGACCAACACTACCTCCTCCTTTACCTCCAACACTCCCGGATGGAGCCCTATGTCCTTGAACAGAACCCACGGACTGAGTCGACGCAGCCCCCCTACTCGGACAGTAGGTGCTTTTGTGATCGGCCTGGCCACAAGTATAGCATGTCACCGGTGCAGTCCTCAACAAGTGACACTCCCCGTAGTGAGGCTTACCACAAGTATTACAGACAGGCAACCCTGACGACGCTCCACCCGACCGAGTCATCCCAACGCTCCTCGAACCACACATGTTACTCTTATGTCCAAGATGTCCACAAGTATAACAAGTCACGGCTCTCCCCTGAGGGGCAGACTGAGCACTCCTGAAACCTGAGTTAGACGACTGAGCACGCTTAGCCGGGTGACTATGCCCAACAGCCTGAGAGGGCGGGGCAGGCGCCTTCCTCTTCCTCTGCTCTAACCTCTCCCTACACAGGGCAGCTGCCTTCACAGACACTAAGCTCCCCATGTCTGTAGAAGTGACACCCTCATGGATCTCCGCTCTCAGACCATTCTTGAGCTTCACAATGAGCTTCCTTTCCCTACCAGTAGTCTCATCATACCACTTGGAGAGAGCAGTGAACTCAATATAGTAAGCAAAAACGGTCTTCTCCCCCTGCTCTAACTCTAAGAACTCTCTAGCCTTCTCCTCACGCCACAGATCCGGACAGAACTGATCACGGAACTCCTCAACAAACTCCTCTAGACTCAACTAAGGCGGCACTACTCTACACCGAGGCAAAGAGCTCCACCAATCTAAAGCATGACCCTTGAGCAAGAAAGTCATGGCCGACACCCTAACATCTCCCTCAAGTCCCATCTGCAGGAACTTGTACTGACACTCCTGGGGCCACTGCTCCGCAACAGTAGGGTCAGCCACGTCCCCATGGAACTCTCCAAAGTTCCAACCCTTCAACAACCCCGGCTGAAACCTAGAAACTCCAACACTAAACCTAGAATCCCCAACAGAACGACTTCCCATGGCTTGGCTCGATTCACTACAGGAGAACATTTAGAACATTTCAGTTGACCATTAAAGAAAACTCACAACCAAATTCAAAACACTTCCACTTCAAAACTCCCACCCATTTCAAAACAGTTTGAAAATCCCTGGGATGCCAATACTACGTCGATGTTCCGTTCTTTCCATTAAGGGTGTAGAAAATCCCCTAGAAGAAAGGACAGTTCACCTATGCAGCAGAGACAAACCAGGCTCTAATACCATTTGTAACATCCATCCCGAATCAGCCCGGTTTACCCGAGATTGACCCGTGATAGAACGCTACGCAAGCACAGGTTTAACCAAAAGCGCGAAACAAAGAAGAAAGAAATAAAACTTCTCATTAAAACCACAGTAAAGCGGAGGCCTCCAAAACAAAATCCAACATAAACCAAAAGTCAAAACCAATCCAACATGAAATCCAAACCATCCTCAAAGGTTTACAAAAGTTCCCAACCCAAATAACATGGTCAACTGAAGTATAATAAATACAGAGTTAAGTCAACTCCAAGCAAGTCACCGATCTTCACCTCATGGTTCCAACAGATAACCTTCTCGAACTCAACCGTCAACTGTCTCTCCAACCTAGCACTAGCCACGAGCACCTGAAAGAGAAATTGGAGGGGGATCAGCTTCCTATTGAAACTGAGTGAACCCACTGGGTCTACCTATGCGCCGAACCTAGCCTAGGAGTGATCCCAACTCCACACACAAACAAGCAACGGAATCGGACTCAGCCATTCTCATTTTAATTCCTATCATGATACTAGGCGTTCATATAAGTTCTTACCTCAACCGGAACACACAGCTTGCAAAATTCAGCAATACATCAAAGTCGTCACTAGGCGATGCAACCACAAAATCAAGTTCATCAAGCTCACGGATCAACATTCAAAGCAGGATTATCTCATAGCAACCAGGAGCAACAGCATAGCAATACAACCACACAACTCACACACAACTTAACCTCATGCACCACATATTGACCACAAACAGCAACCACGCAATCAAATCATCTATGTGAGTTAATTTAGGCGCCAATAAGGAGTTATTCCCCTACTACCCCGCCGGCCAATCACGACGCACCCACTCTTCCAGGAGGGTCCAAGACGCATCCTCAATGGATCCAAATTCCATGGACAATACATCACTCTCCCTCAGGAGGTAGCAACTAATCCTCAGTACTCGAGCAAGGTGATCTACCAACGTAGACCCGACTCATACTAATCCTCGGTATCCAACCAAGGTGATCTACCCACGTAGACTGGACTCAAATGCATTTATTGGGGTAACGTTGGCTCCTTCATATTCTACCAATTCAATTAACACAACCAATTATTCACACTTACAACCAACCGTCATACTCATCACATAGCTCATTCGCATCATCCAATCCAACCATCAGAATTCACATCAATTCCCACCACCCACATCAACATCAATCGCATACTCAACCATTTCCCACACTACACCACTTGTACTCATTCACACACCTCAAAAGTCACACACACACACATAGCATCATCACAATTGCACATCACACATAACCACACATCACAAGTCATTCAATGCCTCCCACGGCACAAACAGTTTAAGGGTAAACGGCTAGCTCACCGGCCACCCCAACCTGCAAGTACAGGGGAAGCCATGTCATGAGTCGTAGGGTTACCCTCCTGTACATCCTTCATTGGACGACCCCACATTGTGGGACCATCCACCTGTTCGTCATTTAAGGGCGACCCCATATTGGTAGGACCACCCTCCTGCAACCACAGATTAACAACACTAAATAGAAATGCAGCAACAGAATCATACCCCGACCCACCTACACTCATTACTAAGTCCATATCATTAATCATCAATGTTCATCATTCTCCCAACTCACATCACATAGAAATCAGCCAACCATTGTCAATCAATTCACCAAGTAACAGTAACACAAACAATCATCAATCATCACAATCACATAGCAAGAATTCACGGAACAATTCCCCCTTTACTCTCTTCCAATTCATGCAAAACCTACATTTCTCTAAGTCAAGTTTCAACTCTCACGTCGACCAATTCTACCTATCGTACGCTAAACCCCTACCTGACAAGAAGACGAGGCTCTAAAACAACTCCCGAAACCCGAACGACCAAGCTCTACAACTCCAAAGTCGTAGCTCTTCTCCTCCTCACTGACAGCATCCTACTCCGAACCAGCCAGAACCACGATGTGTGATCTCTTCCTCTCGTCGCTACAAATGCGTAGCAACAAACGGATCACCAATCGGAGCTCTACAACTCCCGGAATCAAGGATTGAAACTTGGGAAATTTTAGTTCGTCAAAAGGAATTTCTGGGAAAGAGAAAGAGGGAAAAGTTATGGGAATCCGTGAAAATCAGCTATTTATGGTAGTCACAAGAAACACGGCATGTTTCATAACACACGGCGTGTTTCTTCAAACAACACGGTGTGTTTTATAACACACGGCCGTGTGTTGTAATCTGTCACCTTTGGCCAATTCTCACGTACTCGCTTGTATCTTCAACTTGACTCAACTATGAACGTCCCAGACTTCGAGGGGGCCTCAAGAACATTGTTTCCAATGTCTCAAACACTCAAACTCGAGTTCCAAACCGTTCGGTTGGGTGGGGATGTTACAATGCGGATGAGTACTTGGATTGGGAGAGAAGTATGGAGGACTTCCTCGAGTGCCATCACTATTCGGAGAGAAAGAAGCCCCTCCATCCAGTAGCCAATTGAGAGGAGGATCCAGTACCAGCCCGCCCCCATGGAAGTTCGGTCAGCCCCGAAGCACCGGGCCCTGATCAACCCTAACCTTAAGGAACCGGCACCACAGGTAACACCTACTCAATCTACTCCTAATGTTCAGAATTCTAACCCATGTCCTATTGGAATTTTGTTCTTTAAATGTCAAGGCAGAGGACACGTCTCAAGGGACTGCCCCAACCAAAGGACGATGGTGATGAGAGAAGGAGGGATCGAGACGGATGATGAGGAGGAGGATGAGAAGAAGAAGGAAGAAGAAGAAGAGTTTGAAGAGGGAGAGGAAGTGAAGCCAGAAGGGCTTGAGAAGTTTACTGGGATGTTCTCAATAATCCCAACCCCGAAGCCAAACAATCTGCCCAGCCCCGGAGCCGGCGCCAAGCATAGGCCCGGCACTCCGCCCAGCCCTGGCGCCCAGCACTGTCCCGGGGCACTACTCAGCCCCGGCGCTCAGCCAGTCCCAGCATCCAGCACAGCCCCGTCACTCAACCCAGCCCCGATCCCCAGGCCACCCCGGCACCTAGACTGGCCCCGGTGCACACTAGGCTGACCCAACCCCAGGCTAGACCCGGTATACTCCAGATCGGCCTTGGTACGCTCCTGACCGGCCCCGATACAACCCCCTAGTCGGCCTTAGCCTCGGTATTATCCAAACCACCCCCGATACTTCCCAGGACCGCCCCGGCCCGAGACCAGCCTCGGTACATACCTGCCCAGACCTGATACACTCCGGCCCTGCTCCAGCGCACCAAGCTACTTCAGATTTCAATGGGAAGCTGTCTCCCACCGAATCCTAAGGCTGCCCCGATCGAGGATATAGAAAATATGGAGCTGGACGAAGAAATCGGCGAACGGTGGAAGGAGAACGAGGACCTGACTTGAGAATCGAGGTAATCGCACCGGACACCTCACCAAGCATAGATATCCTTGTGGACATTTTTTCTAAAAAAGAAGACATGGACATCGACGGCCAAAGCTCCGAAGGACCAGAACCTTGGTCTGTCACCGATTCAAGTGACACTCCGGGTCTAGGAGAGGATGCTGAGTCTTTTCCAGACATGGCGACCCAAGTTACTTAAGTGTGGAGAGGATTGGTGAGTGCACAAAGAGATTCCAAGATGGATTCGAGGGAGAATCCAAGGCAAGAAGAGGGGGATGATGTGATCCTCCACGACTGCCCAAAGGCCTACAGCTATTCCTACACCCCACCAGGGTCCCCGGTTAAAGGCCGAACCCTAGGGCCCTACAAGAATCGTGTAGGGCGAAGGAAAGCTCTCCAACACATCATGAAGGCAAGGTATGTGACTAAATATAGGCTCAGGCCACCACCAGCAGGTAGGAGAGCAAGAATGAAGGTGAGGCCACTACAGGCCATGTTGCTGGCCAATGCACCCGATCCGAGCCCCGAGCCGGACCGAGGGCCCAGCCTAAGGGCCCTAAAAGGCCCTGGACCAATCCCCACGAGCCCTGGAGGAACTGATCACTCCTAGGAGCATTCCTAGAGTACAGGAAGCAAAGAACCCAAGAGTACTTGACCAGCAAGGGATGGCACCTGAAGATAGGTGATGACACTCGATTTGACGTGATGAGCCTCCATGTACCACATTATAGAGATCTCTCAGAGTCCCGCGCTTCAACGATGACCAAATCAGAGTTCAAACGAGGGAATCGAAAATGGAACTTCATAGTATTCGGCGAAAACATTCTTTGAAAATCGACGCTATGACCTATTTTCAGCCTTTTCCACATTTAAAGGAGTTTCGTGGTTCAAAAGACTTTTAAAAACGCCAGATTTTGAAATATTTCACCACGTAACTTTTGGCGATTGATTAGCCACGAGTTAGAGAGGATAGATAGAATTGAGAGCATCCTCGGGAGGCTCGGAGCTAGGAGTTGAAGGTCGCCAGAGATTGAAGCTTCACAAGAATCGCCAGACATCAGTCGCCATAATTAGGTTTTTCAGTTCCTTTCTGTTATTCCTTTGTATGATGATCTCCTATGTTGTCTTTGATTCTCTTGTATCTAATATGAGTAGCTAAACTCGTAGAGCTTAGATTAGATGAACTCTAAGTGACCCATGGCTTTAAAGCGGTCACAGATTGGCGGTAATTAGATTCAAAATTCAATCAGTTTCTCTTTGCATGGTTGTTTTGTTCTTCGTTGTTTATGTTTCTCTTCTGGTTGGTCGCCTAGATTAGGTTTATGCAATCTAGGGTTAGTCGCCAGACAGCTTCCTTGCTTTGGTGCATAAACTTGTCTTCCTTGATCACCTAGTTTAGATTCTTGGTAAGATAAGGATAGAAGCGAACGCTCGCCTTACTTTAGAATATCAATTCAACCAATTAACCTATTCATTGGAGTGTGCCTTTCGTATGAACCAGTTAGGGTTAATCCACTGCAAGAGTAACTCATAAATCGTTAGTAATTCCACCAGTTAGTTTTGTCATCGCAAGAAGCGACCGTACTCGGGCAGCTAATTAATCTTGGTAGCTAGATCGGATAGAGCGAACGTTTGCCAGTCTTAAACGTAATGGTAAGGAGTTATGGTGGTGTATAGAAACCGATTGAATGAGAATTGAAAACCGCTGGTCTTGTGATCGCCAATGATTTGGTAATCTAAGGGGGATTCGAAATCTAGCTCGTCTATCTTCCTGTTAGTCAACCCTTTTAATCTTTCTGTCATTTAATTTTCCTGCTTTATTTGATTAGAAGTCGTGGAACTCACACCACGCACAGCGTGTTTAAACCTGAGTAATTTGCTAACATATTTGAGTAGACAAGAAGAAGAGACCTCGAGTAGAATACGATCTAGTCTACCTTGGTAGATTAGTTATTTGACTACACGCGAGTGAAAACGCGTTCATCAAATTGGCGCCGTTGCCGGGGACTCTTCTAATTGTTTGAAAGAAGAGTT
This sequence comes from Linum lewisii, assembly GCA_034768395.1. Taxonomy (NCBI): domain Eukaryota; kingdom Viridiplantae; phylum Streptophyta; class Magnoliopsida; order Malpighiales; family Linaceae; genus Linum; species Linum lewisii. The sequence goes on along the minus strand of CM068300.1, from coordinate 28,284,305 downwards.
GGCAAATTATCCTTCTACCTTTCCGCCTTACCATTTATTTTTCCTCCATATTTCCATGATTTACCTGGGTAGTGCTTCTTAGTTTTGATTATGCAGGATAACAGGTGGGATGACCGGTACCGAGAGCGGTACATCAATGAAGCACCATATATCGAAGATTACCAAGAGATGTGACATCAACAACAACAACAAACGGTGAGATTTGACTCCCTCTTTGATAATATCTTTTCAATGCTACAAGGTCACCAAGAGATGCACCAACAAGAGCATCGAAGAGGCGCTAGAGATAACCAAGAGATGCTTCATGAACATCAACGATGCTCGTCGAGAACCCAATCTACCTTGGATAATATCTCTTCAATTCTAAAAGCTCATCTCACGACGGACATCAAGCTCAAGCAACCAAAGTAGTTAATGATAGAAGACGCTCAACAGATGTTTGAAGAAGAAGAAGATGAGCCCGTCCATGACTATTATGAGCTAGAGGAATCCGATGAAGAATTGTTGGCGGTGGTGGCTGATGAAGGCGTTAAGCTCGTCTATCTTGAAAGCATGGAATTCACCTATGTTGAAGTTGAAGAAGAAGAGGAGCATGAAGAAATCGAGAAGATATCCTCAATTGAGCTTCCGCCGAGTCAACCTATAGATCAAGCTAGAGACGAACACGTGGGAATCAAAGACGTCAAGGATTTGGAAGTATACACACTCGATCCCGAGAGACCTCTTGATGAGCATCAGGTGGAGAAGATGGAGCTCATTGATCATGCTACCCCGTACTACCTCTTTCCTCCTCCGGTTGGAGAATTCAAGAAGAACTGGTCATCCAAACAAAACCGCGATCTACTGGAGCACTACCGGCCGCATCACCCTTCTGGAGTGCTACATGGCACTCAACCGCTGGCCTTGAAGAAGACGATTGACTTCAAAGAGCTTCTGATTTGGTCCCTAACAGGTACCGTTCGGCTCGAGGACGTTAAAAGAGAGCGCTTCGTGGGAGCAACCCACAGTTACAATCTGTTTTTGAATTTTTTTGAGTCAGTCTTTTTTGTCGTTCGAGTCGGTTTCGGGGAGCCAAAGTGTCAGTTTAATTTCCTTTTGTTTTGATTTGTTTTCCGTTAGGTTAATAAAAAAGGGTTTTTAAATCAATTTTTAGCGAGAACCTAAAAAGTTCTCGCCGAAACCACTTTGCAATTTTGAACAGTGAACGTCTGTGTTTTTTTTGTGTGTTTTCGATGAAGTTTTCGGCGAAAACTTCAAATGTTTTCGCTGAAAACTTGTGTCTGTTCTTAAAATCAGTTTCATTTTTTCAGTCCAATTCCAACGCATACTTGATCGCCCAAATCGGAGCTCTGTAGCTCCGGTTATCCCCGAAACAAGCTTTTCACGTTTTTGGCCAACTTCGTCGCTTTCCGTCCATTTTCTTGAGTTATGTCTAAAAGGTTAGTTGTTGGGTTTTCAATTTCAAATCTTTTGACATGTTGATTGTTGAATTTCGATGAGTTTAATTCCGGTCTACCTCGTTTTGCGTGCCTGTTGTTTCGGTGTGATTTTTGCTGATCTGATTGAACTTAGATATTCTAGACTTCTCTAGGAATGTAGTGCCGTGAATTTGTGTCGGTTTAAAAAAAATTTGTAAAATTCCCCTAAACATTCTTTGTTCGACTTTTATTCTGTGTAGATCCAGGACACTTGTCCCGGTTTCCTTTTTATCCTTTTATTGTTTTTGTTTTGTAGGATCTTCAGTAGCTACTTCGCTCTACTCCGGACGCTCCGTGTTCATCCACTACACCGACCATCACCTTCTAGGTTCTTCGTATCTCTCTACTCTAGTTTAGTCCTATGAGGACACATAACTGTTTAAGTGTGGGGTAGGATGCTAGGATTACGCATGATCTTGCTTGATTTTCTGTGATTTCGTGGTTCAATTTTGAATTTCTCTAGCATAGAATTGCTCAATTCTTGACTTTTGATGTTAAATTGACTTCAATTTTGAACAATGACGTATAGACAGTTCCACTTAGAACCTGTAACCAACGTGTTGGCACTGAAATCAAATGAGTCTAGGTCAGAACAGATCATAAATCACTCTTGTAGTTAAACTTGAATTAATTGAATTGATTGACTTGTTAATAACAAAGCTCAATAACACCGTTCTTAGATGATAAATGCTAGCTTCTCCCATGTTTTTCACTCAATATTTGATCACCTGTGATTGTGGCTTGAGTTTAGACGGAAATCCAATTTGAAATCTTGTGTAAAAAGTTATAACTAGCTAGGATTAAGTGGCTAAATGGTTAAATCAAGTAATTAAGGGGTCGTTCGTTAGGGAGAATTTGGAGAGGGAGAATTCAATTAGCTAGAGAATTCAATTAGCTAGAGAATTGGAGGGAATTGTCTGTTTCGAAATTAGACCGTTCGGAGGAGAGAATGTGAGAGATTGTGTATTGGAGAACTGATACTCGTAAAAAAATAACAAATTAAAACGAATTTGCAAAAGACATAAATAGCCCCAACTTATTCCACCCAATAGTAAATAAGGTTGGGCAAAGAGGGTATTTTTGGTGCTAAAAGTCCAATTCTCCAATGGTTGTTCAATTCTCTCCCCTCCATTGGAGAATTGAAAAACAGCCCAATTCTCTATGGGTCCCACATTAGAGAATCTGAAATCTCCCCAAATCCCTCTTCAATTCACCTTGCCAAACGGGCTATTTCGACGAATTCTCCAACAGGCCCCAATTCACCCCAATTCTCCACCCCAAATTCTCCCTAACGAACGACCCCTAAGTTATGCAAATCAATGTAAAGTTCTTTAAAGTGCTGAAAATAAAGCTAGCCCGACACCTAAGTGAAGTGTTCGGGTTGAGCACTAGCATAAGCACAAATACTGTGAGCTAGGAAGGTCCAACACCTAAGTGAAGTGTTTGGTCTCGAGCACTAGTATGCAGTAAATAAATTGAAGGAAAAAGTTTGAATCTTGAAAGAAATTGTTGTTTAAATCGGTCCTAGCTAGAATATGTAACGTACAGATTTAGAGGAGGATGAAGTCGAGTTGATAGCCACGTCACTTTTCCTACCTCCGCGTCCACATCATGGCTAGAGTTTAAAGTCTTTTTTATTACAATTGGTGTTATCGTAGTCGGTAAATCATAATTAATTGTTTTCCCAAGAAACGAGCTTTATTAAAACCACTGCTTGAAGTGTGCAGAAATTAGTGAGATCAAAACTTGTTTGGTTGATGTTCTTGCATGTGTAGGTCCCCTTTTCTACGTGGAACAGTCTAACCCAAATCGTTAGAATTGAATCTCAGTTTAATCTCGTGTCATTTGTGAATTTCAGTGTTTTCTACTTCAACTTGCTTGAGGACAAGCAAAAGCTTAAGTGTGGGGTATTGATGACACTCAATTTGATGTGATTTTCAGCCCTATTTAAGCGACATTTCATGCCCCTTTGATGCGATTTTGATGAGTATTTGGTGAAAAATGTGTTTATTATGTAATTTTAGGCTCCTAGTGCATACACTGTCCATTTCTTGGCTATTTTTACCCTTTTTGTGAGCTTTTATGTTGAGCCTCCAGGTTACCACATTATAGAGGACTCTCTCACAAGTCCAGCGCTTCAAACGGGGACCAAATCGGAGTTCAAACAGAGCAGGAATCATCGAAACAAGTTGGAGCTCTACCCAGGGGTTTTTAACTAAAGTTTTCGGCGAAAACTTCCACAAGTTTTTGGCGAAAACTTCTTTGAAAATCACGGCAGAAACCCTAATTTTCAGCCTTTTCCAACTTGTAAAGGGTTTTTGGGGTTATATATAGACTTTTTGAAGCCAGATTGGATATAAACGAATTTTGGCTGATTAGCCACGACTTAGAGAGGATAGATAGAGTTGATAGCATCCTCGGAAGGCTCGGAGATAGGAGTTGAAGATCGCCAGAGATTGAAGCTTCACAGGAATCGCCAGACATCAGTCGCCATAATTAGGTTTTTCAGTTCCTTTCTGTTATTGCTTTGTATGATAATCTCCTATGTTGTCTTTGATTCTCTTGTATCTAATATGAGTAGCTAAACTCGTAGAGCTTAGATTAGATGAACCCTAAGTGACCCAGGGCTTTAATGCGGTCACAGATTGCTGGTAATTAGATTCAAAGTTCAATCAGTTTCTCTTTGCATGGTTTTTTTGTTCTTCGTTGTTTATGTTTCTCTTCTGGTTGGTCGCCTAGATTAGGTTTATGCAAGCTAGGGTTAGTCGCCAGACAGCTTCCCTGCTTTGGCACATAAACTTGTCTTCCTTGATCACCTAGTTTAGATTCTTGTTAAGATAGGGATAGAAGCGAACGCTCACCTTACTTTAGAATATCAATTCAACCAATTAACCTATTCATTGGAGTATGGCTTTCGTAGGAACCAGTTAGGGTTAATCCACTGCAAGAGTAACTCATAAATCGCTAGTAATTCCACCAGTTAGTTTTGTCGTCACAAGAAGCGACCGTACTCGGGCGGCTAATTAATCTTGGTAGCTAGATCGGATAGAGCGAACGTTTGCCAGTCTTAAACCTAAGGGTAAAGAGTTATGTTGCTGTATAGAAATCTATTGAACGAGAATTGAAAACCGCTGGTCTTGTGATTGCCAATGCTTTGGTAATCTAAGGGGGATTCGAAATCTAGCTCGTCTATCTTCCTGTTAGTCAACCGTTTTAATCTTTCTGTCATTTAATTTTCATGCTTTATTTGATTAGAAGTCGTGGAACTCACACCACGCACAACGTGTTTAAACCTAAGTAATTTGCTAACATATTTGAGTAGACAAGAAGAAGAGACCTCGAGTAGAATATGATCTAGTCTACCTTGGTAGATTAGTTATTTGAATACACGCGTGTGAAAACGCGTTCATCAACAGGCCCCGGACCGAGCCCTGGACCAGGCCACTGCAAGCACTAGGCCCTATACCAAGTGCCACGAGCCCTGGACCAACTGCAGTCTTTGAAGATCCTCTGAGGACATTTCTGACGACATGGCCAAAGCAGAATGCCAAAGGCCTGGCCACAAATGAAGATGGTCGAGACATGAGCTAGCCCCGGGCACCGGGCACGGTGCCAGGCGCTACAAAAGAGCACTTAGGCCAAGCCGCCAAACGGCTCGGGCCTTTTGGGAAATTCTAGTTGCTCTGGATATCTGGAGACCTCAGGTACACGACCCAACAAACGGCGTTGCAATCAGAGGAGGAATGAAGGAGGAGACACGTAAGGAATTGCTCATACACGATCCGGGTCCATGCATGCAATCCCACCGAGACAAGGATTCCCATCTGGGCCAGGAGAATAGGTTGCCACGACTAGAAGACCCTGGACCTAATTCCTTCTAGGACTAGGTCACGAGAAGGAGGCCTAATCCGAGTATGAATCCCTGCCTGCTGATGTGACTTTATTTAGTGCATTTTTAGCTTATGATTGACCTATGAAATGCCCATGTTTGATCTCATTTTGCTATGATTAATATGCTTGAAGTGTGCAGAAAATAGTGAGGTCTAGACTTGTTTGGTTAACGTTCTTGCATGTGTAGGTTAAGTTTGTTCGTGGAACAGTTTAAGCCAAATTGTTATTGCTTGAATCTCAATGGGACTGATCTTGTCATTTGTGAACTTGGATGTTTTCTAATTCATTTGCTTGAGGACAAGCAACGCTTAGTCATAGGGGAATTTGATGTGACTTTATTTAGTGCATTTTTAGCTTATGATTGACCTATGAAATGCCCACGTTTGATCTCATTTTGCTATGATTAATATGCTTTTATTGAAGTTTTATGCAAAGTGCTCTCGTGTTGTCCGGTTGCCACTTTGAGGCCAATTCTATGTCTATTGGAGTTGTTTTCTTTCCATTTTCAGGTTTTGGCTTTCAAGTACTGGTGACAAGGAGCACGTAGGATCAAACGAGAGGTCAATCGGAGCTAGGACGGAGGAGATATGGTCGTTACAAGATTGGAAATAATGCACTTTCAGTTGAAGAAGTTTTCGGCCGAGAACTCTAAGTTTTCGGCCGAAAACCCTATGCATTTTCGGACAGAAGGCTCACAGGAGGTGAGCATTTGGTTATTGAAGAAATTTTCGGTGAAAACATTCAAAGTTTTTGCCGAAAATATTAGAAGAAATGCAGCAGCCGTTCGGTGTTTTCAAAGACATTTTCGGCGAAAATTGAAAATTACAGCTATTTCCGGCGTGCTATATAAAGAGGGAGGTGGCGAAAATCTAAGGGCATCAATTCATTCTATTATTACACATCGCCGATCACTCTCTCTCAACTCTTCATCATCGCCTATCACTCCTCTCCCTCAACCAAACACCATCCTCCCTCAATTGTTGATCAACTTGAAGATCTAAGTAAAGCCTTCCACCCTTGGATTGGAGCTTGAAGAGCTAAGTGGGAAGATCCTCCATGGAAGCAAGGATGGTCTCCTCTACCCAAGTTCAGGTTTCTACCATGGTTATGCTAGGCTAAGTTTAGGTTTAGTTTAGTGGGGGATGGATCAAGCTAGGATAGGTGATTGATTGTATGGATTGAGTTTCTCATAGCCATTTGTGTAAGATGATGATCCTAGACCTTGTGCTTTGTAGCCATTATAGCTTGATTTGCTCTTTTGGTATTGTTATGTCTTTCAATACATAAGAATGATTGATTGATGTTGATCTAAGGTTGTAGGATTGTAATTGGATGATTTGAGAGATTGGATTATGCAATTGCAACCATTTTGAGCTTGTTTTTCCTTGTTGACATTTTATCAAACACTTGGTGTGCACTTGGTTTTCTTTCATTTGAAGGTTGAAAGACCCTTTTGATTGCTAGACTAGTATTTTATGATTGACATGAGACTGTCTTGCATCATTTACCTTGTGCTAGATGATTGTTGGCTTAGAACTCAAGTTCCAAGCATTTCATTGAGCTAGTTTAAAGCATTCCATTCCCTTTGTTCACATAGCGAGAGCATGGTGCATTTGGTCTAGGAATAGAGAGTCAAATGTGCGAGAGTTTGTTGATTCTACTTGAGTGATTTGCATGGTCATTAATTACACGTCGTTGCTTGAGATTCAATCCAGCTTTCATGAACCTTGAGCTTGAAGAAATCCCTAGCTAGACTAAACTCCTTTCTCTCTTGTTTGTTCCTCAATTTCATTTGTCAAATTTGCCTTGCTTGTTTCTGCTTTTAACTTGTTTTCTTTCAAACCAAATCTCAACTCAAAATGTATGGACCGTTCACGAATTTTGTGAGTATTAGCCTATGAGAGGGCCTTGTGGAATACGACCTTGGTAAAAATTCTTATCAAGTTTTTGGCGCCGTTGCCGGGGAACTCTCATTCCTAAGAAAGCAATTATTAGTGAACCGATCTTTACACTTCCTTCTGTTTTTCTTTTGCTTCCTTGTTACGTGTTGTTTGACTTGTTATCACACATTGTCGTATTACGTTGGTATTTGTTGTTGATTTGTGTGTAGGAACCGTGCACTAGTGCATGAGGCGGATCACCCGTCTCCAAGCACGACTCCAAGGCATCAAGGTCGTGATTGAACCACCAACTCGTTCTCCTCCTCACTTAGTTCATAGCACCACACGCAACACCATGTCTCATCATGAGGACGAAGATGACCACTCGGTGCATTCGCATCACAGTAATGAAGATGATCAACCACAAAGAGGTGCGAGGCGCACACTAGCTGATTATGCTCGCCCAACCCTCGAAGGGGTAGCCTCGAGTATTGTGAGAAGACCGGTAAATGCAAGAAACTTCGAGTTGAAGCCTAATATGATTCAAATGGTACAGAACGGAGTGGTGTTCAACGGTATAGATGGAGAGTGTCCGTCTAGACACTTGAAGGACTTCCTTGAGATATGCGATACGGTGAAGAACGATCAAGTTCACCCGGATTGTGTGCGACTCCGACTCTTCCTCTTCTCCCTCAAAGGTAGAGCCAAGTCTTGGTTGGAGAACCAACCTAGTAGAACATTCACTACATGGGAGGGACTAGCTGAAGCTTTCCTCGAGGAGTTCTTTCCCCCTTATATGACGGATGCAATCCGGGATCGAATCAACCACTTCACACAACATAAGGGAGAGCTCTTCCATGAGACTTGGAATAGGTTCCAAGCCCTTCTTCGGTCTTGTCCTCATCACAACTTCGCCGAATGGAGTTTGGTGGATATCTTTGCTAGGTCCCTTGATTTTGAGAATACAAGGATGATCAACCAAGCAGCCGGAGGTGATCTAAGGATGCTCACTCCCGAAGATGCTCTAGAACTCTTTGAGGAGATGGCCAACAAGACGAGGAGTTGGTCTAGACAACAACCTCCACGGTCTAAGTATGGAAGTGACACTCACTACGACTCTAGGGCTGTAAGTGTTGATGCACCAAAGGATTCTTCTAGCTATGGGAAGAAGCCTAAGCTACCGGGGCACCGAGATGAGGATGACCCTATGTTTGCGCTCCTCATGTCTAAGATCGATGCTATGGAATCTCAGGTAAGTAACTTGAATATGCCTAAGCATCCCTCCAATGTTCCATCATCTCAAGTGGGTAATGCCCCAGTTGCTTCAATATATTGTTGTGAATGTTGCGGGGGTCAGGGTCACGACTTCAGTGCTTGCCCTTCCGCCACTCCTGAGCTTGGCCAAGGCGATCACAATGAGGAGGTAAGCTTCGCACAAGGTCAAGGATTACATGGTAATTTCAGCCCCCAAGGTAACTATCAAGGTAACTATAACCGACCTTGGAACCAAGGTGGTGGGTACAACAAGTCTAACCAAGGGTACCAAGGCTAAGGGAGTCAAGGTAGTGGCTACAACAAGGGTTACAACCAAGGAAATCAAGGAGGATTCCAAGGTTATAGAGGGTCTCAATGAAGTAACCAAAACCAAGGTAGTCAATGGACTCAAGGAGGTCAAGGGAAATCAATGGAATCAAAGTGGACATCCAAATCAAGGTCCCCAAGGTTCTACCCCTCCGGGAATGTACAATCATAGAGGTGATGGACCACCCGGATTCAACAAGCCACCTCACAACAAAGAGGGCGTTTCTCCAATATCTCAAGAGGATACCAACGCGGCAATGATTCAACTTATAAAAAATCAACAAGCTTGAATTCCGAATTTGGAGAATCAAATGGGTCACATTGCTAAGACACTCTCGGGGCGACCATCAGGCACTCTACCTTCCAACACCGAGGTCAACCCCAAGGTTCCCGAGGAGCTTATGACGGTAACATTGAGGAGTGGTAAGCAAATCCAAGACCCAACACCTAAAGCGGTAAGAACTCAAGATGATGACTATGTGTTAGTTGAAGACGTTGTTTCCGATGATGACACGGACAAGATTGAGTAGTAGATAATGGAGCCAAGGCTAATGAAGCTTCTAAGACTACCACTAAGATTGGTTCTCAAGTGGCTACGAAGAGTGCTACTCCGGTCTCTCCTCCCGCACCGGTTGTGCCTCCGTACAAGCCTAAACCACTTTATCATTCTCGCTTGAAGCCGGATTCCATGGAGAAAGATTTCAAGAGATTTGTTGAGATTCTTGACAAGGTGCAATTCACAATGCCTTTTGGAGAAGCAATCACTAAGATGCCTCAATATGCAAAGTTCATGAAAGAGATTTTCACCAACAAACGCAAGCTTAAGGATGTAACTTCGGCAAAGCTCAACGAACAATGCTCCGCCATTCTCTCTAAGCAACCATCGGAGAAGCTTAAGGATCCAGGTAGCTTTACTATTCCTTGCACTATTGGTGAGCATGCAATAAGTAGAGGCTTAGCCAATTTGGGTGCTAGTATCAATGTTATGCCATATTGCATGTTTAAGAAGCTAGGCCTAGGGACTCTAAAACAAACCCTCATGAATGTTCAATTAGCGGATAAGACCATGAAATCTCCTCGTGGTATTGTTGAAGATGTGTTGGTTAAGGTCGGTGCTTTTGAATTCCTCATGGATTTTGTTATTCTAGATGCTTTGGGTGATACCGATGTGCCTTTGATTTTAGGACGACCTTTCTTAGCAACCTCTCGTGCTTTGATTGATGTCTATGGTAATAGACTTACCCTTAGGGTCGACAATGAATGCATGATTTTTGACCGCTCAAATGGCATGGAATTTACTTTGTCTTATGCTAGTCACCATGATCCTAAGAATCCGCATGAGATTACTTCGGCTACTAATAGCACTAACCTTGTCCGTCATAGTCTTGCGGAGTTGTTTGCCATTAGTGATGTGCAGGAAAAGACGGATGAAGTACAGGAGACTCCACCTTTCATACTCCCGAAGACACCACCCAAGGCTAAGAAGGAAGGTGTAAAGAAGTCACCCGAGAAGGGCAAGGAAGCTGCACCAATGGGTGAGACTAGCAAGACTAAGAAGCCACCCGATGAAAGGCTCAACTCCAAGTGGTTTGGTCCCTTCTCCATTGCTCCCACCTCACCATCCGGGAAATCCATGCTCATTCCACCCAAAGTTGGTAAGGTACAATTCAAGTTTCGTGTGCCATGCGAAGGTAATGACATCAATTTCAAGGAGGTGATGAGTTGGGATGGTTTTACTTAGCTTAATCCTTGTGCTTTCGTCTAGCTAGAGACGTTAAAGAAGCGCTTCATGGGAGGCACCCCATGCTATCCTTACCTTTTTGCTTTTATGTTTTAGTGTTGTTTTAGCTCTTTGAATAAGGTTTGGCAAGCACTTAGGCGGATCACTCTTCACAATGTGCGTTAGGGGACTCTTCCTCTACTATGAAGTCCTATGCTCCTCTCTACCAACGCAGTAACTTCGTTCCACCTTACCCTCTCTCTCTTGATCATTTGAGGACAATGCTCATGTTAGTCGTAGGGGAGTTTGAGGTTTGGTGTGATTATTTGTTGGTAGAAGTCTAATGTTTTGCTTGGTTGAGTTGCATGAGCTTAATTGAATGTCGATTCCCTCTACTGTAGAATCATTTGGTTCTTGACTTTTGGTGTTTGATTGGCTTCAAGCTTTCACAATGACGTTTAGACTGTTCCACTTAGAACCTATAACCAGCATGTTGGCACTTATATCAAATGAGTCTAGGCCAGAACAGAGATTTTATCACTCTTGTATGTTGGATGATTGGTTTGATACGTGTTTTGTACCACTCGATAACACCGGTCTAAGATGATGAAGGCAATCAAAATTTTCACCATTTTTCCATGTTTTATTCACCTTTTTGATCCCTCGTCATTGTGGCTTCAGATTAGATAGAGTCCAATTCGAAATCTTGTGTGGAAGTTGTAAGGGGCTAAGGATCAAGTGGCTAATTTGGAAAGAAAATGTTCAAAAGAAAAGAAAAGAAAAGAAAAGCTAGGCAAGCTGGCACCTAAGTGAAGTGTCGGGTTGAGCACTAGCAATAGCAAAAGCTGTGAGCTAGGCAGGTTCAGCACCTAAGTGAAGTGTTGGATCGAGCACTAGTATGCAGTAGGAAAAAAAAAAGAAAGAAAATGAAAATGGAAAAAAAGAGGAAAAAAAAGAGTTCTCAAATGTAGCCCTTGATCCTGCGCCCGAGTTTGTAAAGAGCGGATCTAGAAGCGGATGAAGTCGAGTTGATAGCCACATCACGATCACTCGCCACTTTCAAAAATTTCCTTACCTCCACCTATTTCGTTCCATTTCCCGGGTTCAAGTCCTTTTGATTAGAGTTGGTGTTGTCGTGGTCAGTTTTTGCTGTGTCCCAATCAACCACTACTTGAAGTGTGCATAAAATAGTGAGGTCTAGACTTGTTTGGTTGAAGTTCTTGCATGTGTAGGTTAAGTTTGTTCGTGGAACAGTTTAAGCCAAATTGTTATTGCTTGAATCTCAATGGGACCGATCTTGTCATTTGTGAACTTGGATGTTTTCTAATTCATTTGCTTGAGGACAAGCAAAGCTTAGTCATAGGGGAATTTGATCTGACTTTATTTAGTGCATTTTTAGCTTATGATTGACCTATCAAATGTCCGTGTTTGATCTCATTTTGCTATGATTAATATGCTTTTATTGAAGTTTTATGCAAAGTGCTCTCGTGTTGTCCGGTTTCCACTTTGAGGCCAATTCTATGTCTATTGGAGTTATTTTCATTCCATTTTCAGGTTTTGGCATTGAAGTACTGGTGACAAGGAGCACGTAGGATCAAACGGGAGGTCAATCGGAGCTAGGACGGAGGAGTTATGGTCGTTACAAGATTGGAAATAATGCACTTTCAGTTGAAGAAGTTTTCGGCCGAGAACTCTAAGTTTTTGGCCGAAAACCCTATGCATTTTGGACAGAAGGCTCACAGGAGGCGAGCATTTGGTTATTGAAGAAATTTTTGGTGAAAACATTCAAAGTTTTCGCCAAAAATATTAGAAGAAATGCAGCAGCCGTTCGGTGTTTTCAAAGACGTTTTCGGCGAAAATTGTAAATTACAGCTATTTCCGGCGTGCTATATAATGAGGGAGGTGGCGAAAATCTAAGGGCATCAATTCATTCTATTATTACACATTGCCGATCACTCTCTCTCAACTCTTCATCATCACCTATCACTCCTCTCCCTCAACCAAACACCATCCTCCCTCAATTGTTGATCAACTTGAAGATCTAAGTAAAGCCTTCCACCCTTGGATTGGAGCTTGAAGATCTAAGTGGGAAGATCCTCCATGGAAGCAAGGATGGTCTCCTCTACCCAAGTTCAGGTTTCTACCATGGTTATGCTAGGCTAAGTTTAGGTTTAGTTTAGTGGGGGATGGATCAAGCTAGGATAGATGATTGATTGTATGCATTGAGTTTCTCATAGCCATTTGTGTAAGATGATGATCCTAGACCTTGTGCTTTGTAGCCATTAGAGCTTGATTTGCTCTTTTGGTATTGTTATGTCTTTCAATACATGAGAATGATTGATTGATGTTGATCTAAGGTTGTAGGATTGTAATTGGATGATTTGAGAGATTGGATTATGCAATTGCAACCATTTTGAGCTTGTTTTTCCTTGTTGACATTTTATCAAACCTTGGTGTGCACTTGGTTTTCTTTCATTTGAAGGTTGAAAGACCCTTTTGATTGCTAGACTAGTGTTTTATGATTGACATGAGACTGTCTTGCATCATTTACCTTGTGCTAGATGATTGTTGGCTTAGAACTCATGTTCCAAGCATTTCATTGAGCTAGTTTAAAACATAGCGAGAGCATGGTGCATTTGGTCTAGGAATAGAGAGTCAATTGTGAGAGAGTTTGTTGATTCTACTTGAGTGATTTGCATGGTCATTAATTACACGTCGTTGCTTGAGATTCAATCCAGCTTTCATGAACCTTGAGCTTGAAGAAATCCCTAGCTAGACTAAACTCCTTTCTCTCTTGTTTGTTCCTCAATTTCATTTGTCAAATTTGCCTTGCTTGTTTATGCTTTTAACTTGTTTTCTTTCAAACCAAATATCAACTCAAAATGTATGGACCGTTCACGAATTTTTGAGTATTAGCCTATGAGAGGGCCTTGTGGAATACGACCTTGTTAAAAATTCTTATCAAGTTTTTGGCGCCGTTGCCGGGGAACTCTCATTCCTAAGAAAGCAATTATTAGTGAACCGATCTTTACACTTCCTTCCGTTTTTCTTTTGCTTCCTTGTTACGTGTTGTTTGACTTGTTATCACACATTGTCATATTACGTTGGTATTTGTTGTTGATTTGTGTGTAGGAACCGTGCACTAGTGCATGAGGCGGATCACCCGTCTCCAAGCACGACTCCAAGGCATCAAGGTCGTGATTGAACCACCAACTGTTCTCCTCCTCACTTAGTTCATAGCACCACACGCAACACCATGTCTCATCATGAGGACGAAGATGACCACTCGGTGCATTCGCATCACAGTAAAGAAGATGATCAACCACAAAGAGGTGCGAGGCGCACACTAGCTGATTATGCTCGCCCAACCCTCGAAGGGGCAGCCTCGAGTATTGTGCGAAGACCGGTAAATGCAAGAAACTTCGAGTGAAGCCTAATATGATTCAAATGGTACAGAACGGAGTGGTGTTCAACGGTATAGATGGAGAGTGTCCGTCTAGACACTTGAAGGACTTCCTTGAGATATGCGATACGGTGAAGAACGATCAAGTTCACCCGGATTGTGTGCGACTCGACTCTTCCCCTTCTCCCTCAAAGGTAGAGCCAAGTCTTGGTTGGAGAACCAACCTAGTAGAACATTCACTACATGGGAGGGACTAGCCGAAGCTTTCCTCGAGGAGTTCTTTCCCCCTTATATGACAGATGCAATCCGGGATCGAATCAACCACTTCACACAACACAAGGGAGAGCTCTTCCATGAGACTTGGAATAGGTTCCAAGCCCTTCTTCGGTCTTGTCCTCATCACAACTTCGCCGAATGGAGTTTGGCGGATATCTTTGCTAGGTCCCTTGATTTTGAGAATACAAGGATGATCAACCAAGCCGGCGGAGGTGATCTAAGGATGCTCACTCCCGAAGATGCTCTAGAACTCTTTGCGGAGATGGCCAACAAGACGAGGAGTTGGTCTAGACAACAACCTCCACGGTCTAAGTATGGAAGTGACACTCACTACGACTCTAGGGCTGTAAGTGTTGATGCACCAAAGGATTCTTCTAGCTATGGGAAGAAGCCTAAGCTACCGGGGCACCGAGATGAGGATGACCCCATGTTTGCGCTCCTCATGTCTAAGATGATGCTATGGCATCTCAGGTAAGTAACTTGAGTATGCCTAAGCATCCCTCCAAGGTTCCATCATCTCAAGTGGGTAATCCCCCAGTTGCTTCAATATATTGTTGTGAATGTTGCGGGGGTCAGGGTCACGACTTCAGTGCTTGCCCTTCCGCCACTCCTGAGCTTGGCCAAGGCGATCACAATGAGGAGGTAAGCTTCGCACAAGGTCAAGGATTCCATGGTAATTTCAGCCCCCAAGGTAACTATCAAGGTAACTATAACCGACCTTGGAACCAAGGGGTGGGTACAACAAGTCTAACCAAGGGTACCAAGGCCAAGGGAGTCAAGGTAGTGGCTACAACAAGGGTTACAACCAAGGAAATCAAGGAGGATTCCAAGGTTATAGAGGGTATCAAGGCAAACCAATGGTCTCAAGGAAGTAACCAAAACCAAGGTAGTCAATGGACTCAAGGAGGTCAAGGGAAATCAATGGAATCAAAGTGGACATCCAAATCAAGGTCCCCAAGGTTCTACCCTTCCGGGAATGTACAATCATAGAGGTGATGGACCACCCGGATTCAACAAGCCACCTCCCAACAAAGAGGGCGTTTTTCCAATATCTCAAGAGGATACCAACGCGGCAATGATTCAACTTATAAAAAATCAACAAGCTTGAATTCCAATTTGGAGAATCAAATGGGTCACATTGCTAAGACACTCTCGGGGCGACCATCAGGCACTCTACCTTCCAACACCGAGGTCAACCCCAAGGTTCCCGAGGAGCTTATGACGGTAACATTGAGGAGTGGTAAGCAAATCCAAGACCCAACACCTAAAGCGGTAAGAACTCAAGATGATGACTATGTGTTAGTTCAAGACGTTGTTTCCGATGATGACACGGACAAGATTGAAGTAGTAGATAATGGAGCCAAGGCTAATGAAGCTTCTAAGACTACCACTAAGATTGGTTCTCAAGTGGCTACGAAGAGTGCTACTCCGGTCTCTCCTCTCGCACCGGTTGTGCCTCCGTACAAGCCTAAACCACCTTATCCTTCTCGCTTGAAGCCGGATTCCATGGAGAAAGATTTCAAGAGGTTTGTTGAGATTCTTGACAAGGTGCAATTCACAATGCCTTTGGAGAAGCAATCACTAAGATGCCTCAATATGCAAAGTTCATGAAAGAGATTTTCACCAACAAACGCAAGCTTAAGGATGTAACTTCGGCAAAGCTCAACAAACAATGCTCCGCCATTCTCTCTAAGCAACCACCGGAGAAGCTTAAGGATCCAGGTAGCTTTACTATTCCTTGCACTATTGGTGAGCATGCAATAAGTAGAGGCTTAGCCGATTTGGGTGCTAGTATCAATGTTATGCCGTATTGCATGTTTAAGAAGCTAGGCCTAGGGACTCTAAAACAAACCCTCATGAATGTTCAATTAGCGGATAAGACCATGAAATCTCCTCGTGGTATTGTTAAGATGTGTTGGTTAAGGTCGGTGCTTTTGAATTCCTCGTGGACTTTGTTATTCTAGATGCTTTGGGTGATACCGATGTGCCTTTGATTTTAGGACGACCTTTCTTAGCAACCTCTCGTGCTTTGATTGATGTCTATGGTAATAGACTTACCCTTAGGGTCGACAATGAATGCATGATTTTTGACGCTCAAATGGCATGGAATTTACTTTGTCTTATGCTAGTCACCATGATCCTAAGAATCCGCATGAGATTACTTCGGCTACTAATAGCACTAACCTTGTCCGTCATAGTCTTGCGGAGTTGTTTGCCATTAGTGATGTGCAGGAAAAGACGAATGAAGTACAGGAGACTCCACCTTTCATACTCCCGAAGACACCACCCAAGGCTAAGAAGGAAGGTGTAAAGAAGTCACCCGAGAAGGGCAAGGAAGCTGCACCAATGGGTGAGACTAGCAAGACTAAGAAGCCACCCGATTAAAGGCTCAATTCCAAGTGGTTTGGTCCCTTCTCCATTGCTCCCACCTCACCATCCCGAAATCCATGCTCATTCCACCCGAAGTTGGTAAGGTACAATTCAAGTTTCGTGTGCCATGCGAAGGTAATGACATCAATTTCAAGGAGGTGATGAGTTGGGATGGTTTTACTTAGCTTAATCCTTGTGCTTTCGTCTAGCTAGAGACGTTAAAGAAACGCTTCATGGGAGACACCCCATGCTATCCTTACCTTTTTGCTTTTATGTTTTAGTGTTGTTTTAGCTCTTTGAATAAGGTTTGGCAAGCACTTTGGCGGATCACTCTTCACAATGTGCGTCAGGGGACTCTTCCTCTACTATGAAGTCCTATGCTCCTCTCTACCAACGCGGTAACTTCGTTCCACCTTACCCTCTCTCTCTTGATCATTTGAGGACAATGCTCATGTTAGTCGTAGGGGAGTTTGAGGTTTGGTGTGATTATTTGTTGGTAGAAGTCTAATGTTTTGCTTGGTTGAGTTGCATGAGCTTAATTGAATGTCGATTCCCTCTACTGTAGAATCATTCGGTTCTTGACTTTTGGTGTTTGATTGCTTCAAGCTTTCACAATGACGTTTAGACTGTTCCACTTAGAACCTATAACCAGCATGTTGGCACTAATATCAAATGAGTCTAGGCCAGAACAGAGATTTTATCACTCTTGTATGTTGGATGATTGGTTTGATACGTGTTTTGTACCACTCGATAACACCGGTCTAAGATGATGAAGGCAATCAGAATTTTCACCATTTTTCCATGTTTTATTCGCCTTTTTGATCCCTCGTGATTGTGGCTTGAGATTAGATAGAGTCCAATTCGAAATCTTGTGTGGAAGTTGTAAGGGGCTAAGGATCAAGTGGCTAATTTGGAAAGAAAATGTTCAAAAGAAAAGAAAAGAAAAGAAAAGCTAGGCAAGCTCGGCACCTAAGTGAAGTGTCGGGTTGAGCACTAGCAATAGCAAAAGCTGTGAGCTAGGCAGGTTCAGCACCTAAGTGAAGTGTTGGATCGAGCACTAGTATGCAGTAGGAAAAAAAAGAAAGAAAATGAAAATGGAAAAAAAGAGGAAAAAAAAGAGTTCTCAAATGTAGCCCTTGATCCTGCGCCCGAGTTTGTAAAGAGCGGATCTAGAAGCAGATGAAGTCGAGTTGATAGCCACATCACGATCACTCGCCACTTTCAAAAATTTCCTTACCTCCACCTATTTCGATTCCATTTCCCGGGTTCAAGTCCTTTTGATTAGAGTTGGTGTTGTCGTGGTCAGTTTTTGCTGTGTCCCAATCAACCACTACTTGAAGTGTGCATAAAATAGTGAGGTCTAGACTTGTTTGGTTGAAGTTCTTGCATGTGTAGGTTAAGTTTGTTCGTGGAACAGTTTAAGCCAAATTGTTATTGCTTGAATCTCAATGGGACTGATCTTGTCATTTGTGAATTTGGATGTTTTCTAATTCATTTGCTTGAGGACAAGCAAAGCTTAGTCGTAGGGGAATTTGATGTGACTTTATTTAGTGCATTTTTAGCTTATGATTGACCTATGAAATGCCCATGTTTGATCTCATTTTGCTATGATTAATATGCTTTTATTGAAGTTTTATGCAAAGTGCTCTCGTGTTGTCCGGTTGCCACTTTGAGGCCAATTCTATGTCTATTGGAGTTGTTTTCTTTCCATTTTCAGGTTCTGGCATTGAAGTACTGGTGACAAGGAGCACGTAGGATCAAACAGGAGGTCAATCGGAGCTAGGACGGAGGAGATATGGTCGTTACAAGATTGGAAATAATGCACTTTCAGTTGAAGAAGTTTTCGGCCGAAAACCCTATGCATTTTCGGACAGAAGGCTCACAGGAGGCGAGCATTTGGTTATTGAAGAAATTTTTGGTGAAAACATTAAAAGTTTTCACCAAAAATATTAGAAGAAATGCAGCAGCCGTTCGGTGTTTTCAAAGACGTTTTCGGCGAAAATGTTACACAATTTTCGCCAAAAATTACAGCTATTTCCGGCGTGCTATATAAAGAGGGAGGTGGCAAAAATCTAAGGGCATCAATTCATTCTATTATTACACATCGCCGATCACTCTCTCTCAACTCTTCATCATCGCCTATCACTCCTCTCCCTCAACCAAACACCATCCTCCCTCAATTGTTGATCAACTTGAAGATCTAAGTAAAGCCTTCCACCCTTGGATTGGAGCTTGAAGAGTTAAGTGGGAAGATCCTCCATGGAAGCAAGGATGGTCTCCTCTACCCAAGTTCAGGTTTCTACCATGGTTATGCTAGGCTAAGTTTAGGTTTGGTTTAGTGGGGGATGGATCAAGCTAGGATAGGTGATTGATTGTATGGATTGAGTTTCTCATAGCCATTTGTGTAAGATGATGATCCTAGACCTTGTGCTTTGTAGCCATTAGAGCTTGATTTGCTCTTTTGGTATTGTTATGTCTTACAATACATGAGAATGATTGATTGATGTTGATCTAAGGTTGTAGGATTGTAATTGGATGATTTGAGAGATTGGATTATGCAATTGCAACCATTTTGAGCTTGTTTTTCCTTGTTGACATTTTATCAAACACTTGGTGTGCACTTGGTTTTCTTTCATTTGAAGGTTGAAAGACCCTTTTGATTGCTAGACTAGTGTTTTATGATTGACATGAGAGTGTCTTGCATCATTTACCTTGTGCTAGATGATTGTTGGCTTAGAACTCAAGTTCCAAGCATTTCATTGAGCTAGTTTAAAGCATTCCATTCCCTTTGTTCACATAGCGAGAGCATGGTGCATTTGGTCTAGGAATAGAGAGTCAATTGTGCGAGAGTTCGTTGATTTTACTTGAGTGATTTGCATGGTCATTAATTACACGTCGTTGCTTGAGATTCAATCCAGCTTTCATGAACCTTGAGCTTGAAGAAATCCCTAGCTAGACTAAACTCCTTTCTCTCTTGTTTGTTCCTCAATTTCATTTGTCAAATTTGCCTTGCTTGTTTATGCTTTTAACTTGTTTTCTTTCAAACCAAATCTCAACTCAAAATGTATGGACCGTTCACGAATTTTGTGAGTATTAGCCTATGAGAGGGCCTTGTGGAATACGACCTTGGTAAAAATTCTTATCACCTGCCGGCCCAAGACCTGTCGACCGCCACGGATACTGCCCGAATTTAGTTTTTTGCCCGGATTGTCGTATTTTTGCCTATTTAGTCTTTTCCTTGCATACCAAGACACTATTATCTTTACCTTTTTATTTTTCCTTATTTAGTTAGCTTGTTTAGGTCGTTTTAATGTTTCTTAGTTAGGATTAGATTATTTTATTCCTAGTTAGGAAGTAGCTAGATAGGTGAGGAGAGTTGTTCCCTCCCTATAAATAGAGGCCATCGGCCACCCTTTTGTTATTCAGACTTTTATCAATTAATAAACCCCCTTTCAGAACTTTGTTCTGAACCGCTTTGAGTATGTGCAAGAGCATGGCTTAAGGTTTTGCTTATCATCAAGAGCATCCATCTCTTGGCGTGGCACCCTTGACTTGTTGCTAGGATCATCAGCTTGTGGTGTTCAAGGGACGTCTGACCACGGTTGCAGATGTTCACATCAGAAGGAAGGCCTCACGACAACCCTTGCACTCACTTGGCGGACTTCATTGCTCTCTGTGAAACATTCAAGAATGGGAATCTCGACAAGAACACCTTGTGCTTGCGAGCCTTTCCATTCTCTCTTCGAGGACCCCTAAGAGATGGTTAAATAGCAAGCCTCACGGTTACTACACCGACTAGGATAAGCTGGCTCAAGATTTCGTTGAAGAATACTTTCCTCCTTCGAGAACAACTGCCTACAAAGATAGCATCTCCAGGTTCAGACAGAAGGTAGGAGTAAGCTTATACGACTCTTGGAATGAATTCCAAGAGCTCCTTTACAGCTGCCCCCATCACGGTTGATGACACTCGATTTGACGTGATTATCAGCCTCAGTTAAGCAACATTTCCTTGCTTAAGACATGGTTTTTAGGGTAGAATAACGAATATTCAATCGATTGCCTTATCTCGTGCCATTTGTGTTACCTCGGCCCTTTTCGGGTCTATTTGATGGTTTTCTAGTGTTTTTATGTTAGCACAGGTTTTTGCCGTCAAATAAAGTAGCCAAGGACGTGTCTAAAGTGTTGGAACCTCGAGGGATTGCACCGGAATCAATCAAAGGAGTCAATCAAGTTCAGAAAATTCCTGCCCGGTTTACAAAGGAATTTTCGCCGAAAATCCCTAAGCATTTTCGGCGAAAATATGTTCACAAACCGGCTGATGTCAAGTGAAGAAAGTTTTCGACAAAACCCTAAAGTTTTCGAACCAAGAATAAAGAACAGGAGAAAGCAGCCGGCGGACCGTCCATTTACACTAGGCTTTTCGCGAAAATACCAAGGTATTTTCGGCGAAAATATCATGCCAAATCCGGTGACTTAGGGTTTAAGTATAAATACTTAACCCGGCGGCCCAAAAGGGGAGAATCGAATTCATAATTCATATTTTCACAAATCAGACTTTTTAGAGTCAGCCGACTCTAGGGTCGATAGATAGAGTTTAGAGAGTTCGAAGATCCGTGGAGAGATCGTGACGCCATCCTTCACCTCGGAGAACTCGGAGCTTAAAGTTGAAGTTCCAGGAGATTGAAGCTTCGCGGGAGACGTCAGAATTAGGTTTTTCAGTTCTTATCTGTTCTTCCTTTGTATGATGATCTTCATTGTTGCCTTTGATTCTCTTGTTTCTGATACGAGTAACTGAACTTGTAGAGCTTTAGATTAGATGAACCCTAAGTGACCCAGGGCTTTAAAGCGGTCACGGATCGGCGGTAATTAGATTCGAAGTTCAATCAGTTTCTCTTTGCATGGTTGTTTTGTTCTTCACTGTTTATGTTTCTTTTCTGGTTGGTCGCCTAGATTAAGTTTATGCAAGCTAGGGTTAGTCGCCAGACAGCTTCCTGCTTTGGCGCATAAACTTGTCTTCCTTGATCACCTAGATTAGATTCTTGTTAAGCTGAGGATAGAAGCGAACGCTCGCCTCTCTTTAAAACATCAATTCAACCAGTTAACCTTATAATTGGAGTGTGCCTTTCGTAAGAACCGGTTAGGGTTAATCCACTGCAAGAGTAACTCTTAAATCGTTAGTAATTACAGCAGTTAATTAAGTCGTTGCGATAGGCGACCGTACCCGGGCGGCTAGTTAATCTTGGTAGTTAGATCGGATAGAGCGAACGTTCGCCAGTCTTAAACCTAAGGGTAAGGAGTTATGGTGGTGTCTTATAGAAACCGATTGAATTAGAATTGAAAACCGTTGATCTGTTGATTGCCAATGCTCTGGTGATCTAAGGGGGATTCGAAATCTAAGTTCGTCTATCTTCTCGTTAGTCAACCTTTTACTTTTCTGTCTTTTATTTTCCTTTGTTCATTAGATTAGAAGTCGTGGAACTCACACCACCACTAAGTGCTTAAACCTGAATAAATTGTCAGCTTCTTTGAGTAGTAACCCTGTGGAATACGATCTACCCTAGCTTCACAGCTTGGTAGTATTTGATACCGCTAAAACTGCAGCTATCAACGGTTTCGAGCAAAGACAACTGACTGAGACCTTTTGCTCGAGGAATGAACGAGGAATCATCCAAATGGGTCAACTCCTTAGCTGAGGGAGATAGCACTGCTCTTACACCAGAAGCGGCTATGCTTCCCTTTGCTGATTGTGCTTCCAAGTCAAGGAATTGGGAGAGACAAATGAAAAGAGCTCGAAGCAAGCTCAGCATTGAAGAGCAAGTTAAGGTGGAAATCGAGAAACACTTGAAGAACTCTACCACTCCTATCAAACCTCCATCCGCCTCTGTTTT
Organism: Linum lewisii; assembly: GCA_034768395.1. Lineage (NCBI taxonomy): Eukaryota > Viridiplantae > Streptophyta > Magnoliopsida > Malpighiales > Linaceae > Linum > Linum lewisii. The sequence continues at coordinate 28,261,818 of CM068300.1, read as the reverse complement.
TGTTGTTGACTGCCAATGGTGTGGCGCCTGTGCTCATAATGGAGGTCACTGTCAAAATTTTGATAGAGCAAAAGTCTGATCTACCGAAGAAGTCGACTTCATTGGTCAAGGCTTCGCCAACAACAAAAAGGTTATTGATGGTACGTTTTTAGCGTGTTTTCTCAAATAACTATCCTACTTAGAAAGTAAGATAGATCGATGATGACACTCGAATTAACGTGATTATCGACCTCGTTTAAGCGACATTTCCTTGCTTGAGACATGATTTTTAGGGTAGAATAGCGAATATTCACTCAACTGCCCTATCTCGTGCCATTTGTGTTACCTTGGCCCGTTTCGGGTCTATTTGATGATTTTCTAGTGTTTTCATGTTAGCACAGGTTTTTGCCATCAAATATAGTAGCCAAATGACGTGTCTAAGGCATTGGAACCCCCAAGAATCACACCGGAATCAACCAGAGAAGTCAATCAAGTCAACACATCCCTGCCCGATTTGCATAACAGTTTTCGGCGAAAATGATCTTGAGTTTTCGCCGAAAACTCAAGAAGAAATTGGCAGTCCATTACAAGAGCAGTTTTCGGCGAAAAATGGTGAAGTTTTCGCCGCGAACTTCAAGCAACTTTGAGCAGAGGAAACAGATGGATCAAGTCAAAATTCTTAAGGGAATTTTTGCCGAAAATTCTCTGAGTTTTCGGCAAAAACTTAAGCTGTTTCCAGCTGAACCGCGGTTAGGTTTAAATACAAAAACCGGCGGCTGAAATCAGACACAACTTACACTTTGGACGAAAAATTCCAAGACGGAGATTAGAGAAAGGAAGAGTGAAAAGAGTTCGAGGAGCCAGGAACGGATCGTGACGCCATCCTTCCATCTCGGAGAACCAGTGCTAGGAGTTGAAGATCCAGTAGATTGAAGCTTCAGGGATTCGTCGAAATTAGGTTTTGCAGTTCTTCTTTGTCTTTCCTACCTGAGATGTATTCTTTGTTCATCTTCGATTCTTCTGTATTGAATATGAGTAGCTAAACTCGTAGAGCATAGATTAGATGAACCCTAAGTGACCCAGGGCTTTAAAGCAGTCACGGATCGGTGGTGATTAGATTCAAAATTCATTCAGTTTCTCCTTCATGTTTGATTTGTTCTTTGTTCTCTGTGTTTCTTGTCTGGTTTGGCCACCTAGATTAGATTCTTGTTAAGCTAAGGATAGAAGCGAACGCTCGCCTAACTTTTTTTTTTGGTGGGAAAAAAAAATTAACCTTGGTAGATAGATCGGATAGAGCGAACGTTCGCCAGTCTTAAACCTAAGGGTCAGGAGTTATGGTGGTGTCTGTGAACTGAATGAACTAGAATCAAAAATCGTTGGTCTGTTGACTGCCAATGCTCTGGTGATCTAAGGGGATTCGAAGTCTAAGCTTGCCTGTCATCTGTCAAAGTCAATCAATCAATCAATTATTTCTGCATTTAATTTTCATTTCATTTCACCGTGCATATTAGTTTAGAAGTCGTGGAACCCACACCACGCACTACGTGTTCAAACCTTGAGTAAAAATTGCCAACGTATTTGAGTGAGCAAGTAGAAGAGACCCGTGGAATACGATCTACCCTAGCTTCTAGCTTGGTAGTAATTGATCACTGTTTTACAGTCCATCAAATTGGTGCCGTTGCCGAGGAAGTTCTTCTATTACATTGAAAGAAGAGTTGGCATTTTTATTCCTCTACTTTTCCATCTTTTATTTCCCGTCACACTTCGATTTTACACCGGTTGTGTTTGTTTTTGTCCCTTGCAGATCATAGCAGGTACAAAATCGAATTACTCCCGTTCCATCTTTCCCATCCGCAATGGCTGCTCCAAAGAGTGTTGCGGACTACAATAAGTCGAGCGCATCTAACGTTCGGTCCCCCATCACCGTGCCTTCTAATGTCGATGATCCTGACTATGAGATTAAGATCCCCTTCCTGGGACTAATCTCTAGGGACGTACAATTTGAAGGAAAGCCGGATGATAATGCTTGCACACATCTGTCTGACTTTTTGGCTGTCTGTGAAACCTTCAAGTCTGGGAACCTCAACAAGAATGCTCTATGCCTTCGAGCCTTTCCATTCTCTCTAAGAGGTGCAACTAAGAGATGGCTTGGGAGCAAACCACCTAGTCATTACACCGATTGGGAAACCTTAGCTCAAGATTTCATTGAGGAATACTTCCCTCCGTCAAGAACAACTGCTTACAAGGACAACATCTCCAGGTTTACTCAGAGAGAATATGCAAGCTTGTATGACACTTGGAATGAATTCCAATCCCTTCTCTTCAACTGCCCTCATCATGGGTATGAAGAAAGGCAGTTGGTTGAGTTCTTTGCTCGTGGTATGCGTGAGGAATCTGCAAAGTGGGTCAACTCCCTAGCTGGCGGACATTGCACTGCTCTCACCCCCCAGGATGCTCTTCTTCATGTTGCTAGCTGTGCTTTAAAGTCAAGAAGCTGGAGAGACAAAGAGAAAGTACCAAGAGTCAGATGAGCGTTGCAGATCAAGTCAAGGCAGAAGTTCAGAAACATCTACAAGCAGTTGGCATCTCCCTCAATCCCTCGTCAGCTACCATCTTTTCGGCTGACTGTGGATGGTGCGGAACCTGTGCTCATAACGGTGGAAGCTGCCTAACTTCGGTAAAACAGACGAATGGTAAGTTACTCTTGAAGCAGATTAACCCTAACTGGTTCCTACGAAAGGCACACTCCAATGAATAGGTTAATTGGTTGAATTGATGTTCTAAAGTAAGGTGAACGTTTGCTCTATCCTTATCTTAACAAAATACTAATCTAGGTGATCAAGAAAGACAAGTTTAATGTTTTAAAGCAAGGAAGCTGTCTGGCGACTAACCCTAACTTAACACAAACCTAATTGAGACGATCAACCAAAAAAGAAACATAAACAATCGAATCTAATCTAGGAGTCAATTAGACAAGAAACGCATGAAACAATTAAGCACAAAACAACCATGCAAGAGAAACTCTCTGAACTTGAATCTAATTACCGCCAATCCGTGACTGCTTTAAAGCCCCGTGTCACTTAGGGTTCATCTAATCTAAAGCTCTACGAGTTTAGCTACTCATATTCAATACAAGAGAAGCAAAGACAGACAAAGAATACATTGCAGATAGGAAAGACAGATAAAAACTCACAAACAAGGTAAAAATAGCCAAGAAATGGACAATGTACGCACTAGGAGCCAAAATCACATAATAAACACATTTACACCAAATAATCATCAAAACTGCAACAAAGGCTATGAAATGTCACTTAATTGGGGTCGATAATCACGTTACATCGAGTGTCATCAAATACCCCATACTTAAGCTTTTGCTTGTCCTCAAGCAAACTGAACTAGAACACACTCAAATTCACAAATGACACGAAGATTAAAAAGAGATTCAATTTCTAACGATTTGGTTTAGACTGTTCCACGTGGAAACTTAACCTACACATGCAAGAACATCAACCAAACAAATTTTGATCTCACTGCTTTCTGCACACTTCAAGTAGTAGTTTAAACAAAGCTCGTTCCTTTGGAAAAATTAATTAATTAAAATTACCCGACTACGATAACACCAATTCTAATAAAAAAAGTCTTAAGCTCTAACCAAGATGCGGAATAGGTGGAGGTAGTGGACGTGACGTGGCTATCGACTCAACTTCATCCGCTTCTAGACCTGTACGTTACATGTTCTAGTTAGGACCGATTTAAACATTGATTTCTTTCAAGATTCAAACTTACTCCAATGATTTACTACATACTAATGCTCGATACCGAACACTTCACTTAGGTGTTGGACCTGCCTAGCTCACAGTATTTGTGCCTATGCTAGTGCTCAACCCGAACACTTTACTTAGGTGTCGGGCTTGCCTAGCTTTATTTTCAGCACTTAAAGAACTTCAAATTAATTTGAACTTTCAAATTTTTTGGATTTCACAATTCAAACACTTGATTTAACAATTTAGCCACTTGATGCTAGCTAGTTATAACTTTTTACATAAGATTTTGAATTGGATTTCCGTTTACTCTCAAGCCGCAATCATGGTGATTAAATAGGGAGTGAAAACATGGGGGAGACGCTAGCATTTATCATCTTAGAACGATGTTATCGAGCTTTGTTATTAACAAGTCAACCAATTCAATTAATTCAAGTTCAACTACAGGAGTGATTTATGATTTGTTCTGACCTAGACTCATTTTATTTTAGTGCCAACACGTTGGTTATAGGTTCTAAGTGGAACAGTCTAGACGTCATTGTGAAAAATTGAAGTCAATTTAACATCAAAAGTCATGAACTGAGCAATTCTATGCTAGAGAAATTTCAAAAATGAACCATAGAATCACATAAAATCAAGCAAGATCATGCATAATCCTAGAATCCTACCCCACACTTAAACGGTTTTGTGTCCTCACAGGACTAAACTAGAGTAGAGAGATACGAATAACCTGGAAGGTGATGGTCGGTGTAGTGGATGAGGGAGAGCCCGAAGCAGAGCAAAGCAGCTTCCAAAAATCCTACAAAACTAAAACAATGAAAAGATAAAAAGGAAACTGGGACAAGTGTCCCGGATCCACACAGAATAAAACTTGAAACGAAGAAGGTTTAGGGGAATTTTGAAAATATATTTTTTAAACGGCACAAATTCACGGCGCAACACTCCTACAGAATTCTAGATCATCTAAGTTCAATCAGATCAGCAAAAATCACACCGAAACAGCAGGCACGCAAAACGAGGTGGACCAAAAAGTCAACCAAAATGGAACTCGCCGAAAAATCAACAAAAGATTCGAAATTGAAAACCCAACAACTAACCTTGAAGACACGATTCAAGAAAATGGACGAGAAGCGATGAAATTGGCCGAAAACACGAAAATCTTGTTTCGAGGATAACCAGAGCTACAGAGCTCCGATTTGGGCTATCAAGTATGCGTTGGAATTGGACCGAAAAAAGGAAACTGAAATTGAAGAATAGACACAAGTTTTTGGCGAAAACTTCTTCGAAAACACACAGAAATAAAACAGACGCACACTGTTCAAAGATAACCAAGGTTTTCGGCAAGAACTTTCAGGTTCTCGCCGAATACTTATTTGAAAACAGATTTTTTTGAAAAATCTGACAGAAAAAAATTAAAAGTAATGAAAATTAAAATTGACACTTTGGCTCCCCGAAACTGACTCGAACGACGAAAAAACTGACTCATAATTAAAAACGGACTCCAACCATGGGTTGCCTCCCATGAAGCGCTCTCTTTTAACGTCCTTGAGTCAAACGATACCTGTTAGGGGCCCCAACTCAAAAGGTCCATGAAGTCAATCGTCTTATTCAGGGCCAGCGGTTGAGTGCCAGATAGCACTCCAAAAGAATGAAGATGCAGCCGGTAATGCTCCAGTAGATCGTGGTTTTGTTTGGATGACCAGTTCTTCTCGAATTCTCCTATGGGAGGAGGAAAGAGGTAGTACGGCGCGACATGGTCAATGAGCTCCATATTCTACACCTAATGATCATCCAGAGGTCTCTTGGGATCGAGTATGTATACTTCCAAATCCATGAACTCGTCACTTTCCACGTGCTCATCTCTGGCTTGATCTATAGGTTGGCTCGGCGGAAGGGCTTCGGTTGCAACTTCAGGATGGATTGGCTCTATGTCTTCATCAACCACCTCTGCTAGTGATTCTTCATCGGAAACATCTAGCTTATAACAGTCATGGATGGGATCATCATCTTCTTCGTCAAACAGCTCTTGAGCGTCTTCTTCCATTAACTGATTTGGTTGCTCGAGCTTGACGTCCATCGCGAGATGATCTTGTAGCATTGAAGAGATCTTATCCAAGACGGATTGGGTTCTTGACATGCATTGGAGATTATCATCTTCTTCGTGAATAGCTTTTGAGAATCTTCTTATTGGATGGTTTGGTTGCTCGAGCTTGACATCCACCGTAATAGCAGCTTGTAGCATTGAGGTGATCCTATACAAGAGGAAATTGGTACGCGGCATCTGTTGCTGTATTTGATCGTGGTGCGTAGCTTCTGGCTCTTGCCGCAATGCAAGGGTGAAGGTTCCTCATACCAACTTGTTGTACATGGTTGTTCTGGTAAATACCATCCTTGGTTGACTTCGGCATATGGTGTTTCATCGATGTACCACTCCTGGTACTGGTCATCCCACCTGTGACCCTGCATCATCAAAACTCAGAAGCACTACCCAGGTAAATCATGGAAATATGGAGGAAAAATAAAGGGTAAGGTGAAAGGTAGAAGAACAAAATGCCAACTCTTCTTTCAAACAATATAGAAGAGTCCCTGGCAACGGCGCCAATTTGATGGTACGTTTTTAGCATGTTTTCTCAAATAACTATCCTACTTAGGAAGTAAGATAGATCGAATCTCTCGAGGTTTCTTCTAATTGACTACTCAAAGAAGTTGGCAAATTACTTAGGTTTAAACACATGTTGTGCGTGGTGTGAGTTCCACGACTTCTAATCTAATAAAGCAGGAAAGTAAAAGACAGAAAGATTAAAAAGGTTGACTAACGAGAAGATAGATGAGCTAGACTTCGAATCCCCCTAAGATCACTAGAGCATTGGCAATCACAAGACCAGCGGTTTTCAATTCTAATTCATTCAGTTCTCAAACACCATAACTCCTTACCCTTAGGTTTAAGACTGGCGAACGTTTGCTCTATCCGATCTAACTACCACGATTAATTAACCGTCCGTGCGTTCACTTCTACAATAGAGAACTAACTGGTGCAATTGATTAAGTTTGGTGAGTTACTCTTGAAGAGGATTAACCCTAATGGTTCCTATGAAAGGCACACTCCAATGAATAGGTTAATTGGTTGAATTGATGTTCTAAAGTAAGGCGAACGTTCGCTCTATCCTTATCTTAACAAGAGACTAATCTAGGTGATCAAGAAAGACAAGTTTAATGTTTTAAAGCAATGAAGCTGTCTGGCGACTAACCCTAACTTAACATAAACCTAATCTAGATGATCAACCAGAAAAGAAACATAAACAACGAATCTAATCTAGGCATCAATTAGACAAGAAACACAGGAAACAATTAAGCACAAAACAACCACGCAAGAGAAACTGTCTGAACTTGAAGCTAATTACCGCCAATCCGTAACCGCTTTAAAGCCCTGGTCACTTTGGGTTCATCTAACCTAAAGCTCTACGAGTTTAGCTACTCATATTCAATACAAGAGAATCAAAGACAGATAAAGAATACATCGCAGATAGGAAAGACAGATAAGAACTGAAAAACCTAATTTGATGAATCCGTGAAGCTTCAATCTCTGGCGATCTTCAACTCCTAGCTCCGAGCTCTCTGAGATGGAAGGATGGCGACACGATCTCTCCAAGAACTCCGAGGATGCTCTCCAAACTCTATCTATCGACCCTAGAGTCGTGGCGACTCTAAAAGTCTAAGTGTATGTGTGAATGACTTTTCTTCCCGTTTGTGTTGAGTGGCTGATATTTATAAGTTAGGGTTTCTGCCACTGTTTTCAAAGAAGTTTTCGGATAAAACTTTTGAAATTTTTGCCGAAAACTTTAGTCAAAAGCCTCCTGGGCAGAATTCCAACTTGTTTCGATGATTCCCGCTCCGTTTGAACTCCGATTTGGTCCCCGTTTGAAGCGCTTGACTCGTGAGAGAGTCCTCTATAATATGGTAACCTGGAGGCTCAACATAAAAACTCACAAACAAGGTAAAAATAGCCAAGAAATGGACAATGTACACACTAGGAGCCGAAAATCACATAATAAACACATTTACACCAAATACTCATCAAAACTGCATCAAAGGCTATGAAATATCACTTAATTGGGGTCGATAATCACGTTAAATAGAGTGTCATTAGTTATACTAGCTATCGACAATTTCGACAACCACAACCACAAGGAAGCTTTCAAGAGCGACCTCCTTACAACTCCGGAGCAAACCAGAATCAGAATAACCGACCACCTGGGTCGTTTCAAGATCAGAAGCCTAACAATCAAACCAGAGGTATCTACCAACCACCCCACCGGAACCAAGGCAACTACGGTACATCTCCTGGCAATCGCCAGAACTAGTATCTGAACAACAACTATCAGGGTCAGCCTCAGAGACCACCACCGCATGACAGCAAGGACAGTGAGTTGGATAAGAAGCTGAATCAAATCATCACTAGGCTCGATGATTATGATAGCCAATTCAAGGCTCAAGCTCTCCTAAATCAAGAACAGATCGCGTAAGGCCATAGAGTGGAGAGGCAAGTGAACAACATCGTTAGCATTCTCTCTAGTGGTCGCCCCTTCGGTAAGCTACCAAGCCAAACAGAAACAAACCCACAGAACGAGCACGTGAAGACTGTCTCCACTCGGAATTGCAATAGTTCGGCCGCCACTACTTCCTCCAATCCGGCCATGATCTCTAATGTTGCAGCTGTTGATACAGTGGAGATCAAGGTAGACCAAGAGGAGACTCCTTCGCCAAATCCTAAACGCGCATATGAGCGCCATCTTGCTCTATATCAGCCAAGAATCCTTATTCCCCAATGCAGTGAAAGGTTGGAGAATCGAGCAGCACAGTTCGCTGAAGAAGAAAGAAGCATCCTCCATGCCTTCTAAGGAAGAATGCTTCGCCATTCATGACTAGAAGCTCTCCATACCAATCTTAGCTAAGTGCTCTGTTCCTGGTTCCTTCACTTTACCTTTAATCATTAATGATATTAAAGTCGAACACAGTCTAGTCAATCTAGCTGCATCCATAAATGTCATGCACTACAAGAAAACATGGCTATAACAACAAATACATAGAGACAATTAGCATATTAGTCACTTAAAGTTAACTAAGACAACTAATGCATTATTTGTCTCTATATGAAATTGTATTTGTCTCTATTACATCGTGAATTATGTAACATTAGTCTCTAAAACTTTTTATCCATGACAATTAAAATAATTGTCTCTATAAGTAGTAATATATGTCTCCAAAAGTTTTAATTTATTTAATATTTTATTTAACTAACATAATTGGTAGATGTAGCGGCAAGTACAATTGTAGTTAGAAATAAAATATTTAATAATTTACTTATTTTGGAGGAAAAATAGGTAATTATCAATACTAGGTTTTTTATCCTTATCAATTAATCAATTATGGATGTTATATTAATTTTTTATGTATTTACGAAAACCCTACTCCTCTCTGCCTGTGTCTCCTTGCTCTGCCGCCGCCATCCCCAATTCCCCATCCTTCTATGAACCATCTCCTTTCAGAGGTCCAGATTGGCAGATTGGCAATGGAAATTGGAGGTTCAGATCATGAGCAAAGCTTGGTTGGGGATATTGACAAGTAAGACATCATCAAGAGGTACAAAGAGAGATGGATTGAGGGCTCTAGTTGGGCATCATCTTCTCCGACAAGGGCCGGTACCAGCTCCCCATGATTCCGTCGGAAACCTCCTGGTGCGATTCCACGAGCACGCGGTCCTCGTTCCCGATGACTCGCACGGTTACGACGTTGACCGTGCGAATAGGAAGTGTTGAATCGGCGAGGGAGGTTTTGCCTTCAGAGATCTCGACGAGCAGAGGTTGTGGAAGTTCTTAGTGTCTGCCTTGACTCCCCAGGAAGCAAAAATGGACGGCAATTGGAAGTTATGTAGATGGTTCACCAGTTGGGTGGCTCAAGTTCGTTTCATTGCTCAAAGAATCAAGTTGCTTATCCTTCCTTCCTTTTCCTTGCTTCGGCCGCCGCCCACCAAAACAAGCAGTTAAGAAGCCGATGGATGGAGGTATAAAAAAAGCAGATAGATATCGACCGGCGGTGCAAGGAGAAAGCAAGAGGCGGCTTCCGCAAAAGGAGATAACAACTTAGCCATTTGGTGTCGGGTATGTTCACTACAAAAAAAGGGGTTTAGCGTCGGTCAGACGCGCGCTATGGCGTCGGTCATTGACCGACGCTAAATTTAATAAGTCGGTCAATGAAACCGACGCCAGATGTGGTAACGTTAAACTTTAGCGTCGGTTTTCGGTCGACCGACGCTAAGACACGGACCGACCGACGCTGAAGCCACTTGGAAATCACAAAAAAAAAGTAGCTGCAGCAGCAGCTACTTCCGATCTTCCTTCTTCTTCGTCATTCTTCTCCATCCTTCTTCTTCTTTCTTCTTCTTCTTCTCCTCTGTTCTTCTTCATCCTTCTTCTTCTTTCTTCTTCCTTCTTCTTCTTTCTTTTTCCTTCTTCTTCTTTCTTCTTTTTCTTCTCCTCTGTTCTTCTTTGTCCTGCGTCTTTCTTCTTCTTTTTGCTTCTTCTTTCTTCTTCTTCTTCTCTTCTATTCTTCTGCGTCCTTCTTCTTCTTTCTGCTTCTTCTTTCTTCTTCTTCTTCTCTTCTTCTTCTTCTTCATCCTTGTTCTTCTTTCTTCTTCTTTCTTCGTCCTCTTTCTTATTCTCCTTCTTTCTCCTCTTCTTTGATCTGCTGCTTCTTCTTCTCATCTGGCCACAGAAAAAAGAAGAAAGAGTTAGGGTAGAGACAAAAACTGAAGTTGAGAGAAAAAAATTGAAGTTGAGAGAAAAAAATTGAAATTGAGGTTTGGAGATAGAGAGGAAGAAGAAGAAGAAGAGAGGTTTGGGAGATTGGAGAGGAGGCGGCTGGAAGAAGAAGATGGGGAAAAAAGAGAGAATGGAGGCGGCTGCATCGGGTTTCAGCGTATTTAGGGTTAGTATTTAGCGTCGGTCGACCGACGCTAAATACTATCATTTCAACCGACGACCGACGCTAAATACTTTCGTTTCAACTGACGCCAAAACGCTCTTTTTTGTAGTGGTTCTTCTTCCTCTTCAGCTTGTCGTTTTGGCATCGGGGGTAATCTGACAGTTTGGAACGTTAGGAAGCTGGTGATGAATGTGCCTCTGGAACAAGAAGTCATTAAAGAAGCTGTGTTCCGTGTTTGACTTAAATTAGTAGAGGGTTTAATGGATTTAACATTCTTGATTCAGAGTTTGGGTGTTTGTTAAGCTTACTGATTTGAGATTGGATAATTAAGATAATGAAATTCATGATCTAATTACTAATTGGCTTGACATTGAGAAATTGCCCTTTTGCCTTATATAGATGAATATGAGGAGACTGAGGAATTGGTGGAGGGTAATTAAGTGAAGTTCAAAGATTTGCAAGCCCATCTCGATCATGTCCTGGATATGTTATTGAAGTTGTGTTACTTGTTTCTCTGGCTTTTGTATTTGAACTTGTCAGATTTCTATTGATTCATGAATTTGTGCTCCAATCTTTTTAGGGGATTCATAAATTAGTTTGCGTATGGTCTTTACAGGTATGTTCAACAATTCATCGTTTTATCAAATTTCTTCTTGTCTCTTGCTTATCAAAATTGATAATAAAAATTGTCTTGTAGGATTTCTCTCATGTGTACATCTAAATGTCATGATTATATAAGGTACTCATGACAGTAATCTACACAGAGAAAAGACTAGAACCTTCGCGAAGAAGTGGATTTTCATGTCATTCATAAAAAATGAATTTTCAAGTCTTTTAGCTTCCTTTTACTATTGTCATTCGTTGTGTGCTTATTCAATTTGTTTTTAGTGTACGATACAACTGACATGTTGAGATTTCGGAATGTAAGATATCCTGCTCGATGAAGACTATAACTCCTTTTTTTTGTTTTTTACAGTGCTTTATCTATCTTAAAGTTGATGTATCAAATGGAAGGATGAGCTCAAACATGTTTATCTGGAGGGGCAACATTAGAGTTTGAAAGATTTATTAGAGTTTGAAAGATTTATGAGATGGTTGTAGCTTAATCCATTTTCATCGTGCTTTCCACTGTCAGTCGTGTCATTGATGACGTAAGATTTACCGCGTTTGTCTCGCCACATTTGAGCTACATTTCCCTTGTTTGACACCGAATTGTGATGTATTCGAGTGATTTTTGATAAAAATGTATTTTACTCCCTGTTGGCCCTCTTTTGGGTCATTTGATGTGTTTTCGAGTTGTTTTGATGAGATTTCAGGTTGCCATATTGTGGAGAACCTTTCTACGAGCTCGACGCTTCAAATGGGGACCAATTCGGAGTTCAAACGGAGTGGGAAATGACCGAAGAAAATTGCCCGAACACAGCCATAAAAGTGCGCATTTTGGAGAGAAAAGTGCGCCTTCGCACTTTTCGACCCCCTTCCCGCACTTTTTGCTTTAATTCCGGATTTTGACGAAAATTGGGTTTTTAACCCAATTTCGAGGAGAGATGAAACAGACTTCACTCTCTGCAATTCTCCACTTTTTCTCTAACGAACCAGACACTCTCGGAGGTGAAGAAGGAGTTTCGGAGACGCGATTGAGCGAGGATTAGCGAGGATTAAATCAGGAGTTTCAAGGATTCATCAAGATTAGGTCTTCTTGGAGTAAGATGTCTTCTTCTCTGGTTTTCTTCTTCTTTGTTTCTGCGATTCGTTTTGTAACGATGTCGAGCTAAACTTCTAGGATTGTTTAGATTAGATGAAGCGTTAGATAGGATTTTGTATGGATGATTTCGGGTTTCTAACCCGTTTATGTTAATCGATGATCTTTCAGACTTAGATGCGATTTCTCCTAAACCCTAATTTAAGCTTTTTGATTCTGGCAACTTGATCAATTGTTAGTTTCTGGGTTTATCTTTGAATTGTGGGTCTGACTATGAACGCTTTTCATTATAGAGTTTAGGAGGTCGTTAGGTTCTCCAATAGCTTGACCATAGGATTGTCAGAACCTAATCTCTTTGCATGATTTTGTGGCATTTCACTGTTCTTGATCGTTCTTCAATTCTTGCAAGTTAGCTTGACCATAGGAGCTTGTAGGTTTGATAGAATTGAATCTCTACGGCCTGACCATGGAGTAGAGATTACAAAAGGATTTTCCGAGTCGTCTAGTCTGTTGAATTTCGTCGATTGCATAGTTTCATCCATCTTAACCGAACTAGCGTGGATTCGAGTCTGAACAACCGCCTCAGTCTATCTCTGAAACCCCAATCTGGTTTAACTGTTTACTTGTTTGAATTGCATTTTAGTTTACTTAGCTCATTTTTAAACCATCTCAAACCAACGACAAAAACCCCGAATAGCTTATCTCACAATCGTTGAGTAATAGAAACAGAAAGACCCTAGGGAATAATGATTTCGCTAGAGCGATCTAGCGAGTAAAACTTTGTGTGCATTAATTTGCGCACCAGTCATCAAGTTGAAGAGTTCGAAATCAGGGCTATTTACGATAAAGATTAGTTTAGAATAGAACATTTGGTTTTCTTTTATTGTATTTTATTTATTACATATTTTATATTAATGTATTTATTATATTTGTATAGTGTAGAATTTATTCCATCCAAGTATCTTATTTGTCTCAAGTACTATTTATTGGCATTCTTAGTCTACATCTAAACCTCACAAATAAAAATGAAATATTAAAAAATACTAATTAGGTGTACGTGCTTTAAAAAAATGTAAATTCAGAATATGCTACATATAATATTAGATATAGAGACAAAAGAATTTACTTCAACATCCTATTTATAGGGGTCAATATATATGTCTCTGTAACTTTTAATGGAAGCATATTTATTTGTCTCTGAAAGTACGTACTAGATACAAATATTTTTGTCATAACAAATAGCTTGGAAGACAAAAAAGAGTCAATTCAAAGGGTCATTAGCTACAAATTAATTAGTTTTCGATTGGTCATTTAGAGGCAAATATTTATATCTGTCTCCAAATAGATCTAGCGACTGGAGCATTTGAGACACATATAATATTTGTCTCTAAAACATTATAAAGACAATTAAATACTTTTTCGATACAATTAACCTCTGTCTCTATATCCATGTTTTCTTGTAGTGATGCCTATGTGTTCACTACAAAAAAAAGAGACGTTTGGCGTCGGTCGGTAGGAAAGAATTTAGCGTCGGTCGACAGATAACCGACGCTAAACCCTTGACTCACGTTTGACCAAGGGTTTAGCGTCGCTCAAACATCGACCGACGCTAACATCTATCCAAAAAGCGACGCTAAAGTCGATTCCGGACCAAACCAACGGTGCAAACCGATCATTTTTTGGCGTCGGTTGGGATAATGGGTTTAGCGTCGGTTGCAACCAACGCTAAACACACGGGAATTTCACGTCGGTTCTGTTTCCAATTTAGCGTCGGTCAGCAACCGACGCTAAATTCCCAAGCTATAAAAACCCTGGACGGACAGCCAGAATCATTTGTGCAGTTTGCAACTCCTCTCAATTCTCTCAACTCTCTCCACTCTTCTAAGGTATGTAGTTTCTTTTTTCATATTGTTGTATTTAGTTAGTGAATTAGTTAGTTATAGGATTTTACGGTTAGTAGTTAGTTTGTTAGGTTGTGAACTAATGAAGTAGGATTTTGATATTATTATCTAGTTAGTGAAATAATCTATTTAAGAATAAGTGTGCATTATTAGTTAGTGAGTTAAATTGTGGTTATTTTGGTAGGCGTAATTTCGTTTGAGCTAGGAGCAGCGGTGACGCCGTCTCTTCGTTGTTTTCTCTTCTTCGATAATAGGTATGTATATATTAATTTTGCAATTGTGTCGTCTCATTGTTTTTTTAGGATTATTATGCTTACTGATTACTAATTGTGTCGTACATTTATCAGTGACCGTTTTTCTTCTATCCTCATTTCTCCTTGTTTCGCGTCTCATCCCAGGTGTACGGTATGCATTCTTTTAACTATGTTATTAGCTACTTGCTATGTTCATTTGTTATTTGGAATTGCTATGTTCAATTGTATGTTAAATTGCTATGTTAATTTGTTATTTGAAATTGCTATGTTCAATTGGTATGTGAAATTGCTATTAAATTGCTATGGTATTAATCTTGCAATGAAATTGTTATGTTATTAATCTTGCAATTAAAATGATATGTTATTACATTGCTATGTTATTAATCTTGCAATTAAAGTGTTATTGTATGAGTTAGTTTTCTCTGTAATTTGCTATGTCATTAACTAATTGGTACTTTATTATGAGTCAACATAATTATAATTATATTGCATGTCCCATTGTTACCTAATATAATCTTTGCTGTAGATATCTAATAGCTATTCCAATATAGCTATATAGTTAACTGATAGATATTACGATTTAACTTTCTAATTAATTCCATCACCTACACTAAATCAGGCATCTTCCAAATGGATAAGTCTTGGATAACCAAACATCGGTTGTCACAAGAGTATAGGGATGGTTTAGAAATCTTTTTGAATTTCGCTTTCGCGAATAATCATGAAGGAGAGCAAATAATTTGTCCGTGTCCAAAATGTGGATTCAAGAAATGGCTGTATAGGGATGATGTGTACGAGCACTTGCTTCGCAAGCCATTTCCCACAACCTACACTGTTTGGTATCGACATGGAGAGCGCCTCATTGCTGAATCTTCTCAGAGTACAAATGCAGTAGTGCAAAACTATGAGCATTGAAGAGCATTTCGAGATCTGGTTAATGATGCTTTTGGTGTTATTCCAGAGGAGGTCACTAGTACAATACAAGCCTCTGAAGATATTGTTATTGGTAATGAAGTAGAAAATGTTCTAGAAAAAGTTAGTGACGGATGACACAGAGGAGCCGGATGAGACCAATGTCAACTTTAGGGATTTAATGAAAGATGGAGAAGCACCCTTATATGAAGGATGTACAAAATTCTCAAAATTATCTTTCATCTTGAGGCTTTATCATATCAAGGGAATGCACAACATCAGCGATAAAGCAATGTCGTTGATCATTGAGTTGTTGCATGACGCTTTTGAGTTTACCAACATACCGAAATCGGGATATGGTGCAAAGAAAATGATCTCAAAATTTGGAATGGGGTACACGAACATTGATGCATGTGAGAATGACTGTATGCTGTTCTGGGGGAATGATATAGAAGAGAGTGTTTGTAAGATTTGCAAGCAGTCCAGATACAAAGATGATGGGCATGAGGGTGTAAGTCAAGAACATAAGAAAAAATGAAAAGCGATGAAAACATATCGCTACTTTCCCTTGATTCCGAGGTTGAGAAGGTTATTTATGTGTCCTACAATAGCTAAGAGTATGGTGTGGCATTCTACATAAAAAGTTAGTGACGGAATGGCAAGGCATCCACGAGATGGAGAAGCGTGGATAGACTTTGACAATAGATACCCTGATTTTGCATCTGATCCTAGAAATATACGCCTTGGTCTTGCTACTGATGGCTTCAATCCGTTTGGGAATATGAGTCTTAGTCATAGTACGTGGCCTATTATTCTTATGCCATATAACACGCCTACATGGGAATGCATGAAATCAACAGGTATGATTTTGTCAAGTATCATCCCTGGAAAGAAAGCCCTGGCAATGATATTGATATCTACCTACAACCTGGAGGGTCGAAGAAGTTGAGAGTGAGAGGATCAGAATTGGTAAGAGTTCATCCTAAAATCACCTTATTTAGTTAAATTATTTTAAAAGAAATTTATATTGTTTAGTCTATGCAAGTGTAGGAATCCGTAACGGGAAAGAGACCCACGAGAGGTGAGTTGTATGCCATCACCCATAAGAAGAAGGATGTCACATACACCGATCCTAATGTTGTAAGTGACATTTCATGTTTTTTTCCTTCCAACTTTGTCATTTCACTTTTCAGAGATTGGTTTGAAAAATGTAATTGTTGGCCACTGTGCAGCCTAAGATACTTGAGTTGTTGAACGACCCAACCATCCCGACTTGGGTAAGTTGTAACGATGCATTGGGGCAAGTCTACCCACTGAGCATAGTGGTCGAGTTCGAGGATTGGGATTTGGTGCTACACCCACGAAGGTACATATAGTATATTATGATCTGGTTTGGTTTCAATTTATATAACACTAACAATTTTAATATTTTGTTGTCTCTTTTTTGTAGGTCAACTTGAGTAAGAAGAATGGTGCAGCTAGCCAGAGTTCCACGCCATCAGCTACTGCCATGCATGACTTCGGACATTGCCCTGTACAAGGAGAAGTAGCAGAGTTACGGGATGAGGTTCGATTTCTAAAGGTGCAAATTGCACAGTTGGCATCAGGAGCTTCAGGATCCTCCGCTCGGGCTAAAGGGAAAGGGAAAGCCACCTTGCAGGCGGTGGAGGAGGAGGAGGAAAGTGAGGATGAGGATGAGGAGGAGGAGAGTGAGGGTGAGGGTGAGGGTGATGAGGAGGATGAGGAGGATGAGTGATGAGAGGGAGAGTGAATATTTATGCTGATATATTACACGTGGACATATGTAGTTATTAATATTATTAGAATTATACGGTATGTTATGCATATTAGTTATCTATGTCGTTGGTTAGTAATGTGTGGTATAATTAGTATTGCATTCCATGAATGAAATTGCGGTTTACAGGTTTGCAGGTTGGCACTAGAAGAGTATGAGATAAGGAGCTGAAATAGCCAGAAAATTTTTGACCTGTACAACATATTTAGCGTCGGTCATACTGATTTAGCGTCGGTCTGAACCGACGCTAAAATGACCCGTAAATAGCGTCGGTCATTGGTCATTTAGCATCGGTTTATAACCGACGCTAAATAGCATCGGTTTGGTCATTGGTTGACCACTTTAGCGTCGGTTGTTAAATTTAGCGTCGCCTAATGACCGATGCTAAAAATTGGTTTGGTTCTCGCCCGGACTGGTCGGACCATCATTTAGCATCGCTTGTGAAAAGGGTTTAGCGTCGGTGGAATTGGCGTAGCTTTTCTGACTGACGCCAAAAGCCTTAGCGTCGGTCAGCAACCGACGCTAAACTCCGGTTCTGACCGACGCTAAGGTGCCGGATTTTTGTAGTGGTTTATATGAGAAGCTCAACCTACGTGAATTAAAACCTACTAGCATGAATTTAGTGTTTGCTGATAAGTCCTTAAAAACACCTAGGGGATTGATTAAGAACGTAATCACTAAGTGTGGTCCCTTCACCTTCTTAGCGAACTACGTAGTAAGGGATACTCGGGAGGAGGGTGCTACTCTCCTGGTCGGTCGACCTTTCATGGCAACATCTGGCATGACAATCAATGTACCTACGGATCGTTGACGTTAACGATCACGAAAGACACTGTAACATTCCATCTTAAGGACGATATGAAGTACATTCCCAAGGGAGAAGCTCATTGTCTTTCTGTTGAAACTGTGGAGTTGGCCTACGTCAACTCCGTTACTAATGTCGTCCCAAGTGTTTCTCCAAAGATAGTTGTCTCAGGTGCTGAACAGGTTACCAAGAAAAAGAAGAAGACGCCAGCGGAGAAGCCAAAGAAGAAGGAGGGACTGAAAGCCTCCTCTTCTAAATCACCACAAGCTAAGAATCCTAGCAAGGCAAAGAAGAAGAACAAAGGAAAGACCAAAGAGGTGTAAAGGCCAATCATTAAACCGCCTCCTCCCGAGCTGATTGCTACACCTTCTTCTGCCAAGCCACCAGAGAAGGACGTACAACCGCAAGATCTGTTCGGACCTTTCGAAGTAACCGACCACCTTCCCAACAGACGAGCCCAACTGACTCATATTAATGGGAAACGCTTCTTATTCACTGGCGGTAAACCGAAGCTGTATTTCGTCAATTCCGACGCGAGTGTGAAAGATCCTAAGTTGGGATGTCTCCTACCACCATCCAGTATCGTCCAGCTAAAGGACGTTAAGCAAGAGCGCTTCGTGGGTGACAACCCACGGCTG
Organism: Linum lewisii; assembly: GCA_034768395.1. Classification (NCBI taxonomy): domain Eukaryota; kingdom Viridiplantae; phylum Streptophyta; class Magnoliopsida; order Malpighiales; family Linaceae; genus Linum; species Linum lewisii. Next base: position 28,243,090 of record CM068300.1, on the reverse strand, counting down.
GAGTCAGTTTTTGAATTCTTGAGTTAGACTCATTTTTAGAGTCGGTTTGAGGGAGCCAAAAGTGTCCTTTGTGTGATCTATTATTTCCCTTGTGTATGTCGCGTGTCCTCAGTTCAGTTCCAATTCATTTGCGATTGTTCCGACCTTTGTTGATTTTTGTTTTAATTTTTCAAAGTTTGCCAGAATTTCAGAAAATATTTTAAACTACAGGTCATAGTTTTCGCCGAAAATTGCACTTCTTTTTGGGGAAAACTCCTTTTTGAAACCTCCTGTAAAATTTTGACCAGTTTTTATATACTTTTCGACGGAGAGTTTATATTTTCACCGAAAACTTTTCTCAAAACCGGCAGACAGTTTTTCAAACTTTGCTTCGGCGAAAAATTTAACACTTTTCGCCAAATTTTTTAACGGCCAAAATTTAACACTTTTTTTAGAAAAAGCCAAAAATCTTCCCTCCTTATCCTTTGATTTTTACCCGGATACACTCTCTCTCCCCTCATTTTCGAAAATACCCAACAGCCCTCCCCCACTTTCCTTTTTGTCGCTGCCGCTTTTAACCATTTCGCTGCAGTTTTCTGGCCGCTGCCGCTCGCCACCACCGCTCCCTTCCTCTCGTTCCCCTGAGCGTTTTGACACCTAGATCATCCGATTCGGAGCTCTCTAGCCCCGGTTGCACCCGAAACACCATTTTCAAGTTTTTCACCGATTCTTTCTCGTACGTTCATTTTCAGCCATCATGTCTTTAAGGTTAGTTGTTGGGTTTTATTATTGCGAATCTTCTGCCGTGTAGATTACTGAATTTCGTCCAGTTTGACTTCAGTTGACTTTTTTGGTCTACCTCGATTTGCGTGCTTGCTATTTCAGTGTGATTTTTGCGGAATTCCTTGGAGCTAGATGATCTAGTATGCTTAGGGAATATTGTGTCGTGATTTGATGATATTTGAACGAGAATTGCTATGCTTAATTGAAGATTCTATTATGGTCTTGACTTTTGTTGACTTTCGGTTTGACCTTGAATTGTTAATGCTCATATGACCGCCCAGTCCATTTCTATATGTGCCTTTCGATGATTGATTGCTGTTGAGCCTATGATTGTGCCTTGTGATGTCTTTGATTGTTGTTCGCTATGCGTTATTGCCAAATTTTGTGAGGTGTTGACTTTTTCATGAATGTCGGTTTGACTTTGAATGCATGATGTGCATTGGCTGCCCTGTTTATCCGTGTGCTTCCCTCGTGATACCTTTTGGTTACCGGTTGTTAGATTATCTTATCCCCACTCGGTTTCTCTCGTTTCTTTGTGAAACTGAGTTTTTCTACCTAGTGTGGGGTAAGATTGGTTTGACTAATTTGGTTTAAATTTTCAATACTTTTAGGAACAGGGATAAGAGGCCGAGAGTCGCACCCAGTGGTCCAGGATCCACCTCTGCCGCTCCCGATGCCGGAGCTGGTTCCAGATCGCCCGCTCCCGTTGCTCCTGCCATCCACGGTCCTCCACCGATTTTCTCGAACCGCCAGGGGTTCCACCCCTTCATTGACAAGATGCCGGAGCATTACTTCGAGTATTACCAAAGGATCCAACACATACATGTAGCTAATGTGCGTCCTCTCTCCCTGGAGTCTATCCAAAGAATATGATGAGGCGTGGTTCGAGAACGTCTTTGGCTCTCTCGCAGTTGCCGGACTTCTGGAGCTGACCACCATTGCGGATGACTTTCCTATTCTCGCGCTCCGGGAGTTCTGGGCTACCTTCGAGCTGGACACGCACAAGTCCAGACAGCACAAGAAGTTCATCTCTTTCTTCCTCGGTGGGTGTACAGAGACTTCACTTATGACGAGTTTGCCGACCACCTCGGCATCCCACACGAGCACTGTCACGGCCACCACCTCAGCTAGGGCGACAACAAAGCAAGGGGTCAGAGCTATGATGCACTCTAGAGCCACATCACGGGAGTGCCGGGTGCCCAGACTACGGACCACAACTCCATCGGTTCGGTCTCTCACCCCTTCTTTTGTTTAGTTCATATTGTTTGTCGTAGATCCTTGTTGTTTGCTCCAGAGAAGGATCACCACCATATCAGCCGAGAGGAGCTTCTACTCCTCAGAGCTATCTACGAGGGCTACCGCCTCCACCCAGGCTGGGTACTCGCCCGTCTGTTACATCAAAAGATCAAGTGCGTCAGGCCTCCATCCTTCCTACTCGGCGGAACCTTCATCGGTCGCCTTATCACCAGCCTTGGCCTCAACCAGTCATTGGAGCCTTGGGTCCCACGCCACATAGTGCAGACCGTTGGTGGAGACCTGGCGGTGGAGTATGACCTGCAGTTAGACATCGGGCCTCGAGAGACGATACCTCCGCCTCTCTACCTGGGAGTCGAGTTGGAGGAAGAAGATGATTTTGAGGAGGATGAGCCCCAGCCAGATCCGGCATTTCACCACTAGATACCCCCGCAGCAGCCGCCTACGGGGTTTGCACACCAGCAACACGCTCACTACCAGGAGCTTCTACAGATGCCTCCCGGTGGTTATGGGGAGCTGCTCAACCAGATCCGGGATTGGCAGATTGACCACACCACCACCCAAGATGCCCATTGGCTAATCACTCAGGAGCACATGCGCCAGCAGAACACCAGATACGAGGTGTAATTGGCGTGGCAGCAGCGGATCGAGGACTTCTGGCACATTCCACCGCCACCTCCCCAACCTGGGAGTGATCAGGTTGTATCCTCTTCCTTGTCCTTCTTTTTATTTATTCTCGTAGGTTTTCGATCCAATTTTGTTTTGTGTGGATTCAGGACAGTTGTCCCGGTTTCCTTTTGATCTTTTGTTTGTTTTTGTTTTGTAGACACCTTTTGGGAGCTTCTCTCCACGCTCCGAATGCTCCTTGATCATCCCCTACACCAACCATCTCAGTCCAGGTTCTTCTATTGCTCTATACTCTAGTTTGGTCCTGTGAGGACACAAAATGGTTTAAGTGTGGGGTAGGGTGTATAAATTGCATGATCTTGTGTGAATATTCTGTGATTTCGTGGCTTATCTGATTCCTCTAGCTTAGAATTGCTCGATTCTTGACGTGTGATGTTAAGTTAGTTTTCAATTTTTCATAATGATGCTTAGACTGATTAACCTAGAACCAGTAATTAACTTACTGCATTGATGCTAAATTTCCTGGTCAGAATAGAAAATTTTATCACGCTTGTAGTATTTCACTTTGATTGCATGAAAATGACCAAATCCGACTAGCAAACCAACTGTAAGCTTTTGATCCATCGCACATAAACTTGCAATTTCAATTCTTTTTGAGTGGTTTTCTCGTACCTTGAATGAGTTAGAATTTGCATTAGACCAATTCGAGACTACACGATGACACGAGTTCTAGGAGGATAGAGGCACCTAGTTGAAGCTACTTAAGCCAGATAGCCAACCTAACGTTAAATCCATTAGGTGTAAACCCTTGAGCTTGGCCCTTCTTTCGGTTCGTTATACATTACAGCTAATCCCCATTTTTTCATCACCCCCTTGATCCCTTGTGGTTGTAGTTCTAGATTAGACTACCAGAAGTCGGTCTGTGGTAACTTGCCTATAGCCATTAAACAGCTGGTCTTAGCTATTATGTCCAAACGTGTAAACACCTCTAGCAACTAAAAGAAAAATCGGCACAAAAGAAAGAAACAAAAAAGAAACAGAAAACCCAAAGAGTACAAAATTGCAAAGTTAGTAGTATAGTTCAATAACGTTCTTCTCCCTACAAATGGAAGCACGAAGTCAAAGAAAAAAAAGGAAGAAAAAAATCAGAAAATGCAAATTTTGAAAAAAAATACAATAGTAAAGTGCTAGGTTGCTTGATGGTATCATCGGACGAACGTACACTATTTCACCTGTGTTTGGTTAGACGGTAGAAAGTCATAGGTTATATTCGAGGGAAGTTAGTCGAAAGCTGCACCGCACCAAAGCCAATTGCATCATTCATTCCTTCATCCATCTCATTATAAACCCTTGTAGTGTAGGAATTGTTACAGTCCCTTCCGAAAGTCCTTTTGACTAGTTACTCGTGTTGTCAAAGTGGTGGAGATTGTGGTCAAATTGCAAACATATGACATACTTCGGTCGAGATAGTGATTGAGAGGATAAACACGTCCCTAAACACAAGAGTGCGATAGTTCCCTTGTACCAAATATTGTCTATGTGAGACGTCTGGTCGGTTAGGTCGGATTCATGCATGATTTGTGTTTACTACTTGTTGTGTGCAGATAATTAGTGACACCAGGTTTTTTGGTTGACGTGTAAGCATGTAGGTCACTTGTTCTAGAAGTAGCAGTTTAATAATTCATTGTGATTGCTTGAACCTTAACTTGATCGATCTCGTCATTTGTGAATCTGAGTGCGTTCTAGTTTAGTTTGCTTGAGGACAAGAAAAGGCTTAAGTGTGGGGTATTTGATGACACTCGATTTTACGTGATTATCAGCCTCATTTAAGCTACATTTCCTTGCTTGAATCTTGGGTTTTAGGGTGATTTGGCATGTTTTCACCTAATTGCTCGCTGTTTTGGTTACTGATGTGAACCGCTGCAACCATGGGCAGACAACCCTTAAACACCACAAGCTGATGATCGTGCAACGAGGTAGAAACCGTCGGGAACCAGAAGTATCAAGTCGATGACGCCACTTCAGAAGATGGATGCTTCTGACGATAAGTCGATCCTTCAGTATTGCAACATGCAAATACAATAAGGGTTTCAAGAACAAAGTTCTATAAAGGGGTTGTTTATTACAAAAAGGTTGTGTCTTACAAGGGTGGTCGGCGGCCTCCTTATATAGGTGAGGGAACAAGCTCTCCTCCCTAATGACTACTTCCTACACAAGAATAAAATAAAGACTCCTAATCCTAATTAGAATCCCAACACTCCTAAACAATCCGACTAAAAAGGAATAAAACATAAAATAATAATTGGAGTCTTTAATGTTGAATAAAAGACCTAATTAGGTCAAAAACCCTAATCCGGCCGTGATTGGCTACTTGGGCTGGTTGGGCTTCGGTGGCGGCCCGGCGGGCTTGCTCGGTCGGCCGCCGGTTGGGCTTGGTCTTGGCCCGAGGCTTGAGTGTTCTGTCTTGGGCCATGCTCCGGGTGTGGCCTAGTGTCTTCTTGAATTTCCAGGAAAGTGTAGCCTTCCTTGACAAATCGATCGGCATCCTCTTCGTGTCCTTCTTTACTCCAGGACTCTATGTAGGCGTTAAGTTTCTCCCGGAAGGCTTTGGTCTGGCTTCGGGTAAACAGAGGCTCAGGTCGGGTCCAGGGTTTGTTGGGCTCATCATCCCCCTCTTCTTGTGGAGGATTCGTCCTCGAATCCTGCCCTACATATTCATCATCATAATAAGGGGCTAGGTCAGCCACATTGAAGGTTGCACTTACCCCGTAAGAGTTTGGTAGGCCAAGGACATAGGCATTGTTGTTGATCCTTTGGAGGACTGTGTAAGGCCCATCTCCCCTCAGTAGTAGCTTGGACTTCCTCTGCTCTGGGAACCTGTCCTTCCTGAAGTGTATCCACACCTGGTCTCCTGCTTCAAAAAATTTCTCCTTTCTTCCTCGGTTGGCATTGCGGAGGTATTGAGTAGTCCTTCTTTCAATATTGGCCTTGGCCTTCTCATGGAGCTGTTTGACATAGGCTGCCTTCTCTTGGCCACCTGCATCTAAAAATTCATGGACAAGTAGTAGTGATAAATCCAACGGGGTTAGTGGATTAAAACCATAAACAAGTTCAAATGGGGAGTATTGGGTAGCTGAATGCACAGCTCAATTATAAACAAGTTCCAAGTCCAGATGTTACTCTTCATGACTACCCTCAGCATTTGAGCTAGGGATCAGTTTACAACTTCAGTCTGCCAATCAGTTTGGGGGTGGCAGGTGGTGGAGAACATTAGTCGGTGCCCAGTTTAGCCCATAAACTCTTCCAAAAGTAGCTTAGGAATTTTGAATCCCTGTCGGAGACTATGGTCATTGGAACTCCTTGCATCCTAACTACCTCTCTAAAGAATAGGTCAGCAATTTGAAAGGCATCATCAGTTTTATGGCAAGCAATAAAGTGAGCCATTTTGGAGACCTGTCAACAACCACAAATATGGAGTCTTTCCCCTTTCGGGTTCTAGGTAGTCCTAGGACAATGTCCATAGACAAGTCTATCCAAGGATGCTCAGGTATGGGCAAGGGGGTGTACAATCCATGGGGCCTGAGTTTAGATTTAGCTCTTTGGCACTTGGAACATTGAGATATGATCTTCTCGGCATCGTGTCTCATCTTGGCCAGTAAAAGTGCTCTTTGAGGGTGGCCACTGTTTTGGCTACACCAAAGTGTCCCATGAGACCTCCACCGTGGGCCTCTAGGGTTAGGACAGTCCTGCAGGATTGCTTAGGGAGACACAGTTTTGATCCTTTAAATAAGTAACCATCTTGTTGGTAGAACTTACCAAATCCCCTTGTTGGCAAGCTTCAAAGATACTCTTAAAATCAGGGTCAGTGGCATAGAGGTCTTTGATGTATTCAAAGCCAATGAATTTAGTAGAGAGGACTGAGATTAAAGTGTACCTTCGGGAAAGGGCATCAGCCACGATGTTCTCCTTACCTTGCTTGTACTGAATGATTTAAGGAAAAGATTCTATGAATTCTACCCACCTAGCATGCCGCTTGTTGAGCTTGTGCTGAGCCTTGAGGTATTTGAGTAATTCATGATCTGTGTGGATGATGAACTCCTTGGGCCATAGGTAGTGTTGCCAAGTCTTCAAAGCTCTTACCAGGGCATACAGTTCTTTGTCATAGGTCAGGTAGTTAAGAGTGGCACCACTGAACTTTTCACTGAAGTAGGCGATGGGTCTTTTCTCCTGCATTAGGACAGCTCCTATCCCTACTCCGGATGCGTCACACTCGATCTCAAATGGTTTGGTGAAGTCGGGTAACATGAGCAAAGGGGCCTCGGTAAGCCTCTTTTTGAGAGCTTCAAATGCCTCTTGTTGCGGGGCTCCCCACTGGAAGGGGACATCCTTCTTTAGCATGGCTGTGAGAGGGGCAGCAACAGTACTGAAGTCCCTTACAAATCTTCAGTAGAAGCTAGCCAACCCGTGGAAGCTTCTAATATCAGTGATGTTTTGAGGTATGGGCCAGGATTTGATGGCTTCTATCTTGTCCTCATCAACCCTTATACCTGCGGAGCTAACAACAAAGCCAAGAAAAACGAGGTGATCTGTGGAAAAGGTGCAGTTGCTCATGTTGGCATAGAGGTGCTCCTTTCTCAGGGTTTCTAAGACAGCCTTTAGATGCTCTAAGTGATCTCCAAAGTTTTTGGAGTAAATAAGAATATCATCAAAGTAGACCACTACAAATTTCCCTATGTAAGCTCTAAGGACTTGGTTCATTAATCTCATGAAGGTACTAGGTGCGTTGGTTAGGCCGAAAGGCATGACCATCCACTCATACAATCCTAGTTTAGTTTTGAAGGCAGTTTTCCACTCATCACCTTCCTTCATTCGGATTTGATGCTAGCCAGATTTAAGATCAATTTTAGAGAAGATGGTGGCACCATGTAGTTCATCCAACATATAATCTAACCTAGGAATAGGATGGCGAAACTTAACTGTTATGTTGTTGATAGCTCGACAGTCAACACACATCCTCCATGTTCCTTCCTTTTTGGGGACTAGGATGACTGGGACATCACAAGGACTCATGCTTTCTCGGACATATCCCTTGTCCATTAATTCCTCCACTTGTGCTTGGATCTCCTTGGTTTCTTTTGGATTGGTACGATAGGCTGGCTTATTTGGCAAGGCAGCTCCGGGCACCAAGTCGATCTGATGCTGAATGCCTCTTAGCGGTGGCAGTCCACTAGGAATTTCTTCGAGGAATACATCTTTAAATTCCTGTAAAAGCGAAGTAACAATACTAGGCAGAGAAGTATTAGGGTTAGAAATCAAACACTCCTTGTAGCGGATGATCAGAAGGGGCTTCCTAGAAACTAGAGATTTTTTTATCTCACTCGGGGTGGCTATCAGGTTTTCTCTCCTATCAACCTCACTTTTTTGAGCTCTGGAACCTTTAAGGTCTTCTAATTCTGTTTTTACACTCATAGGGTCTCTCATTTGTTCTCTCTTTTCTCTGTTCTTGAGCCTCTCTCTTTCTTTTCTTTGATGGCTTTTCGATCTATTTGGTCTTGGAGAATCTCAGTAGGAGACATTGGCCTCAGAGTGTACTTAGTAACTGATATGATCCAACAATGATGCCCTGATGCCAACCGGTACTCCTACACCCCACCAGGGTCACCAGGCCGAGATAAGACCCTAGGACCTCACAAAAGGCATAAAGAGCCTAGGGCAGGCCATCTTCAAGCCCTAAAGCCAAGGTACGCTCTGAAATATCGACTAAGTCCTTCCCTTGTAGGTAGAAAGGCTCCATGAGATGGAATGCTGTTCCAGGCCATGCTGCTGGCCGAGGGTATAAGCCCTAGCACCGAAGAGAAGCTTCAACCTGCTCCTAGTCTGACCTCCAGGAGCCCTGAAGAAGAAGCCAGTTCTTTGAGTCACCCTCTGGAAGCATTTCTGGAGTACCGAAGGAAGAGAGTCCAAGAACCCTTGGCCCGAAGAGGAGAGCTTTCAAAGATTGACCTTGAGCCGAGCTATGAGAAGAATTGGAGTCCGTGGCCACGAAGCATGACACTTGGACTGACCCCAAAGAGCTACGCCCGAAGCTACCTGGAGGCCTACCTAAAGCTTAGGAAGGAAGGCCCGAGCAGAAAAGGAAAGGAACCAAAGAAAGGCACGACCCGAGCCTTAGACCGGCAGCCGGACCGATCCGAGGGATCCCATGAAGTCGGGCAAGAAGCTTGGTCACTGAACCAGCCCGAAGCACGAAGCCCACGACTGCCACCCAAGTCCAGCCCGGCGCTCAGCCGGTCAAGCCCACTGGGCCGCCACACGCGGCCAACCGGCCCGAGCAGCCGTACGCGGCCAGTGACGTGCGAGATTTAACTCACAACTATCAAGGTGGTATTCCACGAGGGCTCTCTCAAAAGCTTATACTCACACGGTTCATGGATGGTCTATTCATTTAAAATTGGTTTTAGTTTAGAAAGGAAATAAAAACATAAAAGAAACTAAACAAACAAGCAAATCAAAAGGGTGCAAATCAAAGGTAAAGGAGGTTAACTTGGAAAGATAGGTTCATCATGCTCAAGAGGTATAAATGCACAAACAAGCCAAACATGATCGAGGATGCAATCGAATGACCACGCAAATCCCTTCTATAGACTCAATGCACTCTCATCGCACCAAATCCCTATCCTATAACCACTCAACCTAGGCTCTCGCTCTCAAGCTAAGTGACTAAGGATGCATTAAAGGTGTTTGATGAAATGCCAAGCTACAAAACCCTCTCCTATGACTCTATGACCACTAGGCTAGACACCACACTCTCATGCCAATGTCCTAACACTAAGAGAATCATCCAAAGACTAATCAAAGTTCAATTGAGTGAAAATCCTAATGCACACCAAGTGTTTGATAAAATGCACAAGTGAGAAATCATGCAACTATGGTTGAATTGAGGAGATCTAATCTCTTAGAACACACTCCCTTCAATCCCTAGACCTACAATCCATGTAATCTAAGCACTCTCATACATTACATCACAAATAATAGACCAATCAAGCCATAGCCATCAATGGAATTAACAACAAGTCTAGAGATCATCTTCTTACAATCCAAGATCAATCATGGCAAATGTGTACAATCAACCTCTATCCTAGCACAATTAATCTATCAATGCAAGGAAACCTAAGAAATCAGCCACACATGGCCAAGGAAATGAAGGAAAGAGAAAGAAAGATGATCACCAAGAACACCATGGCCATCATCCTCTTGCAAGCTCCTCTTCCAAGGTTGTGGGCTTCAATCCAAGCTCCTCTACTTTGATTTCCACCTTGCTCTAGGGTTGTGGATTGGAGATGAGGAGAAAGTATTTGAGAAGTTGAGAGAAAAGGGTTTTGAAGAAGTGTGAAATCTGAATTTAATGAATTGTTCCTCAAGTTGAACGCGACTCCTCTTTATATACTCGGCCGATTTTGCTTCATATTTTCAGCGAAAACTTCATAAGGGTTTCGCCGAAAATTCCTTCATAAATCACCGATCCAGCCTTGCATTCCTTCTCATGTTTTTGGCAAAAATACTGGAAAGTTTTCACCGAAAATCTCTTTGAAGATCAAGCCTCCGCCGACTGCTTAGAATTTTCGGTCCGAGAACTCTAGGTTCTCGCCGAAAATTCCTTTAGCTGAAAGTGCATTTTCTCCAATCTTGCATCGGCCGTATCTCCTCCGTCCTAGCTCCGATCGACCTCCCGTTTGATCCCACGTGCTCCTTGTCACCAGTACTTCAATTCCAAGACCTGAAAATACAAAGAAAACAACTCCAATAGACATGGAATTGGCCTCAAAGTGGCAACCGGGCAACAAAAGGACACTTTGCACAAAACTTCAATAAAAGCGTATAAATCATGGCAAAATGAGATCAAACACGGGAAATCCTTAGGCTAATCAAAGGCTTAAAATGCACCAAATAAAGTCACATCAAATTCCCCTACGACTAAGCTTTGCTTGTCCTCAAGCAAATAAACTAGAAAACATCCAAGCTCACAAATGACAAGATCGGTCCATTGAGATTCAAGCAATAACAATTCGGCTTAAACTGTTCCACGAACAACCTAAACCTACACATGCAAGAACGTCAACCAAACAAGTCTAGACCTCACTATTTTCTGCACACTTCAAGCAGTGGTTGATTGGGACACAGCAAAACCGACCACGACAACACCAATTCTAATCGAAAGGACTATTTTTTTGAAAGTGATGAGTGATCATGATGTGGCTATCGACTCGACTTCATCCGCTTCTAGATCCGCACTTTACAAACTCTGGCTAGGATCAAGGGCTACATTTGAGAACTCTTTTTCTTTCTTTTCTTTTCTTCTCATTTCCATTTTTTTTCTTTTTTTCTTACTGCATACTAGTGCTCGATTCAACACTTCACTTAGGTGTTGAACCTGCCTAGCTCACAGCTTTTGCCTTTGCTAGTGCTCAACCTGACACTTCACTTAGGTGCCGAGCTTGCCTAGCTTAGCTTTTCTCTTCTTTTCTTTTGACATTAGCCACTTGATCCTTAGCCCCTTACAACTTTAACACAAGATTTCGAATTGGACTCCATCTAATCTCAAGCCACAATCACGAGGGATCAAAAAGAGAATGAAAAACATGGAAAAGGGGTGAAAATTCTAATTGCCTTCATCATCTTAGACCGGTGTTATCAAACCAATCAACCAACATACAAGAGTGATAAAATATCTGTTCTGGCCTAGACCCAATTTGACATTAGCGCTAACATGCTGGTTATAGGTTCTAAGTGGAACAATCTAAACGTCATTATGAAAGCTTGAAGTCAATTAAAAACAAAAAGTCAAGAACCGAATGATTCTAAAGTAGAGGGATTTGGAAACAATCAAGATCATGCAAATCAAGCATAGCCTAGCATTATATCTCTACCACAAATAATCACACCAAAACCTCAAATCCCCTACGACTAACATGAGCATTGTCCTCAATGATCAAGAGAGAGAGGGAAAGGTGGAACGAAGTTACCGCGTTGGTAGAGAGGAGCATAGGACGTGATAGTGGTGAAAGAGTTCCATGATGATCCTTGGTGAAGAGTGATCCCAATTGCTTGCCAAATCTTATTCAAAAAGCTAAAAACAACACAAAACCTCAAACAAAAATTAAAAGCAAAAAATTAAAGATAACATGGGGTGCCTCCCAAGAAGCGCTTGGTTACCGTCTTAAGCTCGACGATAGCTGTGTTATGGTGTCCAACTTAGTACCTCCTTGATGTCAAGTAGCTTCTTCCACAATGAAAGTTGAGCTCCAAGAAACATCTTGGGAGAATGGTAGACTAGCCAATGCACATTGAAGCTTGTATAACACTTGGTACCTTGGGGTGGCTTGCTACCTTTGAAATTTGGGACTTGAGGAAGAAAGTATGGTAGGGGGCCACCATTTAGCTCCATCGTCTCCAAGTTGGTGATGCCACTCAAGGAGTCTTCCGGTTCACACATGGACGGCTCCTCTTCCATTATCACCTTAGGGGAGGTTATGAAGCTTGTGTCCATCTCTTGACACAAGTACTTCATGATCAAGCAAGAGGATTGAAGAGTACTCACAACCTTTGGTGGGACCACAATAGGGTGGTGTTGTTCACTCTCGTGCTCCACTCTCGGTACCACCTCTTCTTGAAGCGTCTCCAAATCATCTCTCACCTCCTCCAAAGTGTCATCATCCTCAAGTCTCCTTGATTCTTCTATCCTCACATCATCGTTACTTGGTGTGTCCTCGGGTAGAACATGTTCCTCAATCTCCTCCACTACCAACTCTTCTTCCGTGTCAAGCTCCTCGGATTCACAAGTGTCATCTTCATCATCATAAACTTGCTCCACATGATTGAGATGGCGTTCATTCTCAAGAATCTTCGTGACGAGCTCTATACTTTGGGATAAGCGGTTAACTCGGCTTGCATTATCCTCCGCCATTCGTAAAATCTCTAGCATGAAAGGAGGCGGAAGAGGTTTCTCATGGCTCATGAACTCTTCTTGGGGAAACTCACTTCCTTCTTCTTCCATGACAAGCTCTTCCGGTTCAAGGGTTGCGGTGATGAGCTTCACACTTTGAGTTAAACGATCCAACCGAGCTGCATTATCTTCAGCAATTTGCAACATCTCCTCAATTGTGGGGGGGAGATGGAGAGTGTTGGTCCTCCTCTAGAGCTTCCTTGATGAGTGTCACACCATGAGCTAAACGATTGAGTTGGTTCGCATTATCTTCCGCAATCTTCAAAGCTTCCTCAAGTGTGGGAAGAGGTGGAGGAGGTTCCTCATAGCTTACGAACTCCTCTTGAGGGCGCTCACTTTCTCTAACCATCTTAAAGAGCTCCTCTAGCATGGAAGACGGTGGAGAATGTTGTTCATGACTTGTGAAATCTTTTTGATAGTACTCCGGAAACACTTGATGGTAGGGTGGGGATGGATAGGGACATTGCTCATTCCACATGGGTGTTGAAGCTTGTTGATCTTGACCCCACCATTGGCTATCTCCCTCACAAGTTCCTTGGTAGTAGTTGGATGGAGTAGGATGACCATAGTATGGGTTAGGAGATGGATTCCACCCTTGATAGGTACCATAACCATTACCTTCATTCCATGACTTCATCTTACTTGCAACCTTGCTCCCATGAACTAAGTGAGGTAGAGAATGAATTGGTAGATAAGGAACCTACAAACACGCACAACAAACACAACCAAGTAGTACAACAATGCGGGATAACAAAACCACAAAAACAACTACAAAAACAAATAACAAAGAAGCAAAACTAAAATGGAAGGAAGTGAATAGAACGGTCCACTACTAAATGCTTTCAAAGGATTGAGAAAGTTCCCCGGCAACGGCACCAAAAACTTGACGTGCGAGATTTAACTCACAACTATCAAGGTCGTATTCCACGAGGGCTTTCTCAAAAGCTTATACTCACACGGTTCATGGACGGTCTATTCATTTAAAATTGGTTTTAGTTTAGAAAGGAAATAAAAACATAAAAGAAACTAAACAAACAAGCAAATCAAAAGGGTGCAAATCAAAGGTAAAGGAGGTTAACTTGGAAAGATAGGTTCATCATGCTCAAGAGGTATAAATGCACAAACAAGCCAAACATGATCGAGGATGCAATCGAATGACCACGCAAATCCCTTCTATAGACTCAATGCACTCTCGTCGCACCAAATCCCTATGCTATAACCACTCAACCTAGGCTCTCGCTCTCAAGCTAAGTGACTAAGGATGCATTAAAGGTGTTTGATGAAATGCCAGGCTACAAAACCCTCTCCTATGACTCTATGACCACTAGGCTAGACACCACACTCTCATGACAATGTCCTAACACTAAGAGAATCATCCAAAGACTAATCAAAGTTCAATTGAGTGAAAATCCTAATGCACACCAAGTGTTCGATAAAATGCACAAGTGAGAAATCATGCAACTATGGTTGAATTGAGGAGATCTAATCTCTTAGAACACACTCCCTTCAATCCCTAGACCTACAATCCATGTAATCTAAGCACTCTCATGCATTACATCACAAATAATAGACCAATCAAGCCATAGCCATCAATGGAATTAACAACAAGTCTAGAGATCATCTTCTTACAATCCAAGATCAATCATGGCAAATGTGTACAATCAACCTCTATCCTAGCACAATTAATCTATCAATCCAAGGAAACCTAAGAAATCAGCCACACATGGCCAAGGAAATGAAGGAAAGAGAAAGAAAGATGATCACCAAGAACACCATGGCCATCCTCCTCTTGCAAGCTCCTCTTCCAAGGTTGTGGGCTTCAATCCAAGCTCCTCTACTTTGATTTGCACCTTGCTCTAGGGTTGTGGATTGGAGATGAAGAGAAAGTATTTGAGAAGTTGAGAGAAAAGGGTTTTGAAGAAGTGTGAAATCTGAATTTAATGAATTGTTCCCTCAAGTTGAACGCGACTCCTCTTTATATACTCGGCCGATTTTGCTTCATATTTTCGGCGAAAACTTCATAAGGGTTTCACCGAAAATTCCTTCATAAATCACTGATCCAGCCTTGCATTCCTTCTCATGTTTTCGGCGAAAATACTGGAAAGTTTTCGCCGAAAATCTCTTTGAAGATCAAGCCACTGCCGACTGCTTAGAATTTTCAGTCCGAGAACTCTAGGTTCTCGCCGAAAATTCCTTTAGCTGAAAGTGCATTTTCTCCAATCTTGCATCGGCCGTATCTCCTCCGTCCTAGCTCTGATCGACCTCCCGTTTGATCCCACGTGCTCCTTGTCACCAGTACTTCAATTCCAAGACATGAAAATACAAAGAAAACAACTCCAATAGACATGGAATTGGCCTCAAAGTGGCAACCGGGCAACAAAAGGACACTTTGCACAAAACTTCAATAAAAGCGTATAAATCATGGCAAAATGAGATCAAACACGGGAAATCCTTAGGCTAATCAAAGGCTTAAAATGCACCAAATAAAGTCACATCAGCCAGATTAGGGTTTTTGACCTAATTTAGGTCTTTTACTCTGCTTTAAAGACTACAACTATTATTTTATGTTTTATTCCTTTTTAGTAGGATTATTTAGGGGTTTGATAACACTCGATTTGACGTGATTATCAGCCTCATTTAAGCGATATTTCTTTGCTTAAGACATGGTTTTTAGGGTAGAATAACGAATATTCAATCGATTGCCCTATCTCGTGCCATTTGTGTTACCTTGGCCCGTTTCGGGTCTATTTGATGGTTTTCTAGTGTTTTATGTTAGCACAGGTTTTTGCCGTCAAATAGAGTAGCCATGGACGTGTCTAAGGCGTTGGAACCTCGAGGAGTCAAACCGGAATCAATCCAAGGAGCCGATCAAGACAAACCAAAAAGTCTGCCCATTCACACTTGCACCTTCGGCGAAAATAAGCTTCCACATTCGGCGAAATCAACAATGCAAATCAACTGACACCAAGTGAAGGATGTTTTCGGCGAAAAGTATCAACTGTTCGGACCGAAAATAGAAGGCAGAGAGATCACGGCCATTTAACAAGGATTTTTGCCGAAAATTCCTTAAGAATTTCGGCGAAAATATCAGGCTAATCCGGATCAGTTAGGGTTAAGTATAAATACTTAACCCGGCGGGCCAAATCAAATATACAATCATAATTCACAAAACACAACTTCTCGAGATCAGAATTCTCTGAAGTCTGGAGCGAAGAGTTGGAGTTTGAAGAGCCGGAGAGAGATCGTGACGCCATCCCTTCCATCTCGGAGAACCGTAGCTAGGAGTTTTATCTACCGAAGATCGAAGTCTGTCAGAGTCGTCTAAATTAGGTTTTTCAGATTCTTTTCTGTTCTTCCTTTGAATCATGAACTCTTTCCTTGTCTTTGTTTCTTTTGTAATGATCATGAGTAGCTAAACTCGTTAGAGCTTAGACTAGATGAACCCTAAGTGACCCAGGGCTTTAAAGCGGTCACGGATCGGCGGTGATTAGATTCAAAATTCAATCAGTTCTTTTTCATGTTTGATTCGTTCTTCATTGTTCATGTTTCTTGTCTGGATTGATCACCTAGATTAGATTCTTGTTAAAGCTAAGGATAGAAGCGAATGCTCGCCTTACTTTAGAACATCGAATTAAACAATTAACCTTATAATTGGAGCGTGCCTTTCGTAGGAACCGGTTAGGGTTAATTCACTGCAAGAGTAACTCATTAATCATTAGTAATTACACCAATTAATTAAGTCGTTGCGAGAGGCGACCGTACCCGGGCGGCTAGTTAATCATGGTAGTTAGAACGGATAGAGCGAACGTTCGTCGGTCTTAAACCTAAGGGTAAGGAGTTATGGTGGTGTCTTAGTAATTGATTGAATGAGAATCGAAATCCGCTGATCTGTTGATTGCCAATGCTCTGGGGAACGAAGGGGGATTCAAAGTCTAAGTTCGTCTGTCATCCTTGTTTTCAAACCCTAATTCCCAATCTGCTTTAGTTTAATTTGTTTTAATTTTTCTGCATTTCTTAGAAATAGAAGTCGTGGAACTCACACCACGCACAACGTGTTTACCTTTGAGTATTTTGCTACTTCTGAAGTAACCAATCATAGAAAGCCCTCGGAATACGATCTGCTATACGCTTTTTAGCATTAGTAGTTTTTATTTGGTTGAACCCCTCAACGACAGGCGGTTCACCAAATTGGCGCCGTTGCCGGGGAACTTCTTTTGATTGTTCGAAAGAAGAACTGGCAATTTATTCTTCTACTTTCCATCTTTCATTTTTCCACCCACTTCGATTTTACACTGGTTTTGTTTGTCTTTGTTATCTGTAGGTTTACAGGTGTATGCCTCACCGTCCTTGGACTCGCTCTCAAACCGAACAGGCCAAGAGTATAGAGAGACCAGGCAGTTCAGCTACACCTCTGCGATCACAGATTCTGAAGAAAGGCAGAACCAATCCATTCATCACTCCGATCAAGATCGAGGAACCGAAGGAGAGTTCCTCATCTCCATCTTCACCTGTACCGTCATCTTCATCCGCTTCGTACACCGAGTCACTTTCACCTCCTCCATCTCCCACCATGGACGATAGATTACCACCACCAAATGGCGATCAACCGCCGCCACCACCACCTGCACAAAAGAGTCTAGCAGACTATAACAAGCCTAGCGCGACTAGCGTTCGATCTGCCATTGCTGTTCCGCGCATTGAAGGAGATCTTGACTATGAGATCAAGATTCCATTCTTGACGATGATCTCTAGGGATTTAGAGTTTGAAGGCAGGCCCCTAGACAATCCGTGCACTCACCTTGCAGACTTCCTTGATCTCTGCAGTACTTTTAAGAGCGGAAACCTCGACAAAAACACTCTTTGCTTGAGAGCTTTCTCGTTCTCTTTGAAAGGCGCTGCTAAGAGGTGGCTTACTGGCAAACCACCTGGCTATTACACTAACTGGGATACTCTGGCTCAGGACTTTGTTGAAGAATACTTCCCTCCAGCTAGAACAACTGCCATCAAGGACAGCATCGCCAGATTCTCCCAGAAAGAAGGATAAAGCTTATATGATACTTGGAATCGATTCCAAGAACTTCTTTACACCTGCCGTCATCATGGATTCGAGCAGAGGCAGTTAGCTGAAATCTTCTCTCGTGGACTTCGAGAAGAATTTGCCAAGTGGGTCAATTCTCTAGCTGAAGGGGATTGCACTACACTCACTCCTAAAGCTGCTCTTCTTCACTTCGCAAACTGTGCCTCCATGTCAAGGAACTGGGAGCGACAATCTGAAGGATCAAGGAGCAAGCTAGATCTCGAAGCTACAATCAAGGTAGAGGTAGAGAAGCATCTGAAGAAGTCTACCACACCGATCAAGCCGCCGGCAGCTTCTGTCTATGTTGCTGATTGCGAGTGGTGTGGAGCTTGCTCACATAATGGAGGCCGTTGTCAGAATTTTGGTAAGGCAGAAGTCTGGTCTGCCGAAGAGGTAAATTTCATCCAACAAGGCTTCGTCAATAATCAGAATGGTTATGCTGGCTACCGTAACTTTAGACAGCAAGGGAACTATCAGGACAAACCTCCCTACAATGCTGGCGCCAATCATAACCAGAACCAGAATAACCGCCCGGCTGGTCCAGCTCAGGATCAGAAGCCTAACCATCCGCCAGCAGGTGTCTATCAGCCGCCGCATCGCAATCCGGGTAATTATGGAACTGCTCCTGGCAATCGCCAAATCAATATCTCAACAATACCTATCCAGGGCAGCAGCATCAGAGAGATAACAATGTCAGTGACCTGGATAAGATGCTCAGCCAGATCATCACAAGACTCGATGATCATGACAGTCAGTTCAAGGCTCAAGCTCTTCTCAATCAAGAACAGATAGCATCTGGACAACAAATTGAGCAAGTCGTGAACATCTCGAGCATGCTAGCATCTGGTCGACCATTTGGCCAGCTTCCAAGCCAGACAGAGCCGAATCCGAGAAAAGAACAGGCTAAAATGGTAACTGCTCGAAAACTTCCAAACCTAATTGTTGATGCTTATTCTCTTTTACGCAGGATCGCTGAAACTTCGGAAGAAGAGGAAGAAGAAGAACAGAAACCGGCGCCTAAGGAGGATTCTCCTCTTGCACCGTACTTCGTGAAGCCTCCCTTCCCTAGAGCATTGCTGCCAAATGCAAGGATCGAGACTGGCATGAAGGGGAACAAGGAAGGATATCCTGACATTCGTATTAAGAAACCTGTTTCTCCATATCCAGCTAAGTTATCTGATCCTGGTTCTTTCACTTTGCCATTGGTCATTAATGATGTTGAAATTGAACGCTGTTTAGTTGATCTAGGAGCATCTGTTAATGTTATGCCTGTGAGTCTATATGAAAAGTTAAACCTAGGGGAACTTGAACCGCCTAGTATGCAACTCGTCTTTGCTGATAGATCGCTTAAAACCCCTAAGGGAGAGATTAAAGACGTTGTCACTAAATGTGGTCCGTTCACGTTCTTAGCTGATTATGTGATTATGGATACTAGTACAGATGATGCTACTATCCTCATAGGTCGACCTTTCATGGCTACTACTGGAATGAATATTAACGTTCCAAATGGTTCTTTAACTTTCAGAGTCGGTAAAGAAACGAAAACGTTCCGTCTTAAAGATGGCATGAAATATGACTCTAGGATTGAAGAATCTCACTGCCTAGCTGTTGAAACGGTGGGGTTGACTCCGGTCAACTCCATTACTAATGCTTCTTCTAGTGTCTCTAGATCAGCTATTGCTGCAGATATTAAACAGGTCATTATGAAGAAGCCAGAAATTTCGGTTCAGAAGCCGCCTAAGAAGAAGAAGAAGGAACTGCAAGCCTCTTCTAAACCACCGAGCAGACCTCGAGGAAAGAACAAGAAGACTAAGACCCAAATGGTCTGGAGACCAAAAATTTCGCCGTCTTCCACCGAGGCAGCTGCACCACCATTTCGTTCCGAGAAACCGGCGCAGGAACAAGTATCGAAGGAGAAGCCGAAAGCGTCTCCTAAGGAAGTACTAACGATCACCGATCCTAGTGATAACAAGTCGAAGATTGAAGAAAAGAAGAAGTCGACAGTCCTCATTCCTTCCATCGTCACACTCAAGAAGGATGACCTCTCCAGAGAGCTATTCGGACCATTCAAGTTCGTTGATCATCTTCCCGACGGACGTACCAAGCTTTTGCATGCGAACGGGAAGAGATTCACGCTTACCGGAGAAGTCCCGAAGCTGTACTTCATGAACTCCGACGCGAGCATGAAGGAGAATCTAAGTTGGGATGTCTCCTAATACAGTCCAGGTATCGTCCAGCTCAAGGACGTTAATAAAAGAGCGCTTCGTGGGAGGCAACCCACGGCTGGAGTCTGTTTTAATTTTTGTTGAACTTGGTATTTTAGAGTCGGTTCGGCAGACCAAAAGTGTCAGTTTGTTTGATTTATTATTTTTCGTGTAAAGTCTGTGTGTCATAGAGTCAGTCGCAAGTTGATTGAGGTCGTTTCGATTTTTGTGGATTTAACTGTGATTTTCTGAAGTTAGCCAGATTTACGAAAATATTTTAAACCCGAACAGTTCAAAATTTTCGGCGAAACCACCCCTGTTTTCGGCGAAACTGATTTTCGAATTTTGAACCCGTTCTTCATGTTCATTGTTTTCGGTTCGAAAAGTCTTTTGTTTTCGGCGAAACCATTTTAACTGAAATTTTCGGCGAAATTGCACTGTTATTTTCGGCGAAACCGCCTTCGAAAATCTGGCAGTCTATTTTAACTGAAATTTTCGGCGAAAACACCCTTTTATTTTCGCCGAAAATAATTTTGAAAATCACCCAAAACTTTCGGTTGACTTTTTGGTTTGCCTCGTTTTGCGTGCCGACTTTTCGTGTGAACTAGGATTAGCAGAACTTATAGAACTGTTCTAACATGCTTAGGGAGTTCCGTGCTTAATTTTCATATCATTTGAGCTTATGTTGCTATGCATACGATTAATTCCTTGTTATGTTGACTTTTGTGAGAAATGTCGGTTTGACTTTGAACTGCTGTGATCATTTGGCTGTCTTATGTGTTCAGTCTCGTTCATATTATCGTGCTGCCATTTGAAATCATATTTTACTGTTATTCTCCAAGTTATGATAGTCTTGCCATGATTAGGGTTCAATATGCTTAAATATTGACTTCCAAAATGTCGGTTTGACTTTTTGAACTCTGATTGTGCTTATCCGATTCTGGTTGTTCCTAAGTATGTATTTTACTGTCTATGATTACCGGTTACTCCGCTTTGCTTACCCCACTTAGTTTCCCTCATTTCTTTGTGAAATCGAGTTTTTCTACTAAGTGTGGGGTAAGGTTTTGGTTGACTAATCTGGTTTCATTCTGGTTCTAGGAACACCACTTATGAGCGCAGGACTAAGGCGCGACTTGATGGCGCCTCGAGCTCAGGAGCTGCCGCTCCCGTCACACCTGCTGTTCTGGTCCACCACCTGCTCTACCCCGCCGCATGTTGGATATCATCCCACCATCGCCCGTCTACCGGATTTCTATTTTGAGTGCTTCTAGAAGATTCAGCACGTTCGGGGAGCTGACGTGCGCCCTCTCTCCATGGAGTCCCTGCACGATCATGATGAGAACTACCACCAGAACGTGCATGATGCCTTAGCACCGGCTGGTCTCCTCGAGCTGACCACCATCGCCGCCGAGTTCCCAGACATTGCCCTCCAGGAGTTCTGGGCAACCTTTGATATGGATGAGCACAAGAGGAAGCAACGTCAGAAGGTGATCACCTTCTATCTTGGTGGGGTGTACAGGCAGCTCACCTACGATGAGTTTGCCGCTCATCTCGGCATCCCCTATGAGCACTATCACGATCATCACCTCGGTTGGGGAGAAGATGATGACGGCAAGGAGTACAACGCGCTTTGGAGCCACATGACAGGCGTACCTGGCGATCACCTCGGGGAGAGCAACTCAGTTAAGTTTCTCTCTCACCCGCTCTATAAATTTATTCATACGGTTTGGCGGAGGTCACTTTCATATGTTCGAGACAAGGATCGCCACCATATCCTCAAGGAGGAGCTCATGCTTCTCCGAGCCATCCGAGAGAGCTACCCTCTCCACCCCAGTTGGGTACTGGCTCGCATCTTCCGCCAGAAGACCAAGAGAAAGACGCCACCCCGCAAACTATTGGGAGGCAACTTCATAGGACAGCTCATCCTCTCCTTCGACATCAGCCATGAGTATGGCCCGCACATTCCACGACATCCAGTTCGGACCGTTGGAGGAGACTTGGCGGTTGAGTAGACTTAGAACTCGACCTCAGTCCCCATGTAGCAGCTGATCCTCCACTCCACCATGTGGTCGAGTCAGAGGAAGAAGATGATGCTGAGGAGCAGCCGCCGCAGCCGCCGCCGCCGCCTGAGTTTCATGATTATATACCCTCGCCACACCATCAGGCAGGGTACATCCACCAGTCGCCGCCGCACATTCCCGATCCATATCCGGCGCATACTCAACAGCTGCAACACCACCCCGCGGATGTTGGAGAGTTATACGAGCGACTACAGAGTGGCGCATCACCGACAACGCCACTCAAGAGGCGCGATGGACTATTATGCAGCAACATATGCGCCGCGCCGACCGGCGATATGAGGCACAGATGGCGTGGCAACGCCAGCTCGGCGAATTTCTCCACTTTCCACCTCCTGGCTCACCGGACCAGCAGTGATCGGGTTGTATTCCTTTTCTGGTGTCTTCTTTTTATTTATTCTTTTCGGATTTCGGTCCAACTTTTTTCTGTGTGGATCCGGGACACTTGTCCCGGTTTCCTTTTTATGTTTCATTTGTTTTTGTTTTGTAGGTAATCGGTAGACTCCCTTTGCTTCAGGTTCTGTTACACTTCCCTCCGCTCTCTGAATCCGTGCTCACCCTCTGAGATCAACCGTCCTCATCCAGGTTCTTACATTCCACTCTGAACTCTAGAATTAGTCCTGTGAGGACACAGTCCGATTTAAGTGTGGGGTAGGATGCTAGAGAACCTGAACCTTGCATGAACTTGATTGCCCTTGATTGTGTTTTATGTGTGCCTCGTGATTCCATTCCAGTCTGTCTAGCATTAGAATGGCTCAGTTCTTGATTTTTGATGTTAAGTTGTTGTTCAAACTTTCATAATGATGCTTAGACTGCTTAACCTAGAACTTGAGAACCAACTTGTATGCTCTGATGCTAAATTGCCTGGTCAGAACAGAATTTTAAAATCACACTTGTAGTTTGTAGCCTTCATTGCATGAAAATGACCGAATCCGACTAGCAAACCAACTGTGAGCTTTTGATCCATTGCACGTAACTTGCAATTTTAATTCTTTTTGAGTGGTTTTCTGTTTACTTGAATGAGTTAGAATTTGCATGAGACCTACTCGAGACAACACGATGACACGAGTTCTAGAAGGATAGGGGCACCTAGATTCAGCTACTAAGCCAGATAGCCTACCAAACGATAAATCCACTAGGTTTAGACCCTTGAGCTTGGCCTGTTCTTTCGGTTCGATAATACATTACAGCCATTTCCCATTTCTTTCATTCCTCGTTGATCCCCTGTGGTTGTAGTTCTAGATTGACCTACCGGAAGTCGGTTTGTGGTAACCTGCCTATAGCCATTAAACAGGTGGTCTTAGCTAATATGTCCAGACGTGTAAACCCCTCTAGCAACTAAAAGAAAAATCGGCACAAAAGAAGAAAAAAAAAGTGAAGTAAGAAAAGAAGAAAAATTTCGAAAAATTGAAGAAAAGAAAAATCAGAAAAAGTTCAAAGTGTAGTTCAATAAAACGTTCTTCTCCCTACAAATGGAAGAACGAAGTCAAAAGAAAAGTTCAAAAGAAAGGAAAGAAAAAAAAATTTGTGCAAAAGAAAAAAAAAAGAATAAGTGCTAGGTTGCTGGAGGGTATCATAGGACGAGTGTTCATCATTCCACCCGTGTTTGGTTAGACGGTAGGAAGCCATAGATTAGATTCGAGGGAAGTTAGTCGAAAGCTACACGCACAAAGCCATCATCATTCATTCCCATCATCCATCTCATTATAAACCCGAGTAGTGTAGTATTCAATACGGTCCTAGCAGGGAAGTCCTTCTTGACTAGATACTCGTGTTGTCACAGTGGTGGAGATGTGGTCGAAATGCAAACTTATGACAGAATTCGGTAATAGAAAATGATCGAGAGCAGAAACACGTCCTTGAACACAGAGAGTGAGAGTTCCCATTGTACTATATATATCCTGTGTGAGGAGTCTGGTCGTCAGGTCAAATTCGTGCATAATTGGTTGCTAATTACTTGTCGTGTGCAGTTTATTAGTGAGACCAGGTAGTTTGGCTGATCTGTATGCATGTTAGGTTTCTTGTTCTAGGATCGATCTGTCTAATAATTCATTGTGTTTGATTGAGCTCCAGTTTAATCGATCTTATCATTTATGAACATGAGTGTTTCTATTCAGTTTGCTTGAGGACAAGCAAAAGCTTAAGTGTGGGGTATTTGATGACACTCGATTTGACGTGATTATCAGCCTCATTTAAGCGACATTTCTTTGCTTAAGACATGGTTTTTAGGGTAGAATAACGAATATTCAATCGATTGCCCTATCTCGTGCCATTTGTGTTACCTTGGCCCTTTCGGGTCTATTTGATGGTTTTCTAGTGTTTTATGTTAGCACAGGTTTTTGCCGTCAAATAGAGTAGCCATGGACGTGTCTAAGGCGTTGGAACCTCGAGGAATCAAACCGGAAATGATCCAAGGAGCCGATCAAGACAAACCGAAAAGTCTGCCCATTCACACTTGCACCTTCGGCGAAAATAAGCTTCCACATTCGGCGAAATCAACAATGCAAATCAACTGACACCAAGTGAAGGATGTTTTCGGCGAAAAGAATCAACTGTTCGGACTGAAAATAGAAGGCAGAGAGATCACGGCCATTTACACAAGGATTTTCGCCGAAAATTCCTTAAGAATTTCGGCGAAAATATCAGGCTAATCCGGATCAGTTAGGGTTAAGTATAAATACTTAACCCGGCGACCCAAATCAAATATACAATCATAATTCGCAAAACACAACTTCTCGAGATCAGAATTCTCTGAAGTCTGGAGCGAAGAGTTGGAGTTCGAAGAGCTGGAGAGAGATCGTGACGCCATCCCTTCCATCTCGGAGAACCGGAGCTAGGAGTTTTATCTACCGAAGATCGAAGTCTGTCAGAGTCGTCTAAATTAGGTTTTTCAGATTCTTTTCTGTTCTTCTTTTGAATGATGAACTCTTTCCTTGTCTTTGTTTCTTTTCTAATGATCATGAGTAGCTAAACTCGTTAGAGCTTAGACTAGATGAACCCTGAGTGACCCAGGGCTTTAAAGCGGTCATGGATCGGCGGTGATTAGATTCAAATCAATCAGTTCTTTTTCATGTTTGATTCGTTCTTCATTGTTCATGTTTCTTGTCTGGATTGATCACCTAGATTAGATTCTTGTTAAAGCTAAGGATAGAAGCGAACGCTCGCCTTACTTTAGAACATCGAATTAAACAATTAACCTTATAATTGGAGCGTGCCTTTCGTAGGAACCGGTTAGGGTTAATTCACTGCAAGAGTAACTCATTAATCATTAGTAATTACACCAATTAATTAAGTCGTTGCGAGAGGCAACCGTACTCGGGCGGCTAGTTAATCTTGGTAGTTAGAACGGATAGAGCGAACGTTCGCGGTCTTAAACCTAAGGGTAAGGAGTTATGGTGGTGTCTTAGTAATTGATTGAATGAGAATCGAAATCCGATGATCTGTTGATTGCCAATGCTCTGGGGAACGAAGGGGGATTCAAAGTCTAAGTTCGTCTGTCATCCTTGTTTTCAAACCCTAATTCCCAATCTGCTTTAGTTTAATTTGTTTTAATTTTTCTGCATTTCTTAGAAATAGAAGTCGTGGAACTCACACCACGCACAACGTGTTTACCTTTGAGTATTTTTCTAGTTCTGAAGTAACCAATCATAGAAAGCCCTCGGAATACGATCTGCTATACGCTTTTTAGCATTAGTAGTTTTTATTTGGTTGAACCCCTCAACGACAGGCGGTTCACTAGGGTTTTAGGATTCTATTTAGGAATAGGACTCTTTATTTTATTCTTATTTAGAAGTTAGTGTTTAGGGAGGAGAGCTTGTTCCCTCACCAATATATAGAGGCCGCCGGCCACCCTATGTACTTAAGACTTTTATGAAATAAACCCCCTTTTGAAAGAACTCTGTTCTTGAAACCTTATTGTATCTGCATGTTGCGATACTGAAGGCCCCGACTTATCATCTGAAGCATCCATCTTCTGGTGTGGCGTCTATGACTTGATACTTCTGGTTCCCAGCTGTTATATAGCTGACGGGTTAAACTCCTCCTCCGCCCCCGGTTCCCGACGGTTCTACCTCGTTGCACGGTCTCAACTTGCGGTGTTTAAGGGTCGTCTTCCCATGGTTGCAGCGGTTTACATCAGTAACCCCATGAATGAGGCTGTATCTGTTGGTTCTTCCATCATGTGTGGAGTACCTGTCGAATTGCCAAGGTCTTCCTAACAAGATGTGGGCAGCTTCCATAGGAACCACATCACATAAAATGTTATCTTTGTACCTTCCAATGTAGAAGGGAACATGAGCTTGTCGGGTGACCCTCAATTCCCCACAGTCACTAAGCCAATGAAGTTTGTAGGGTTTCGGGTGTTTTAGGGTTGGGAGACCAAGTCCCTCAACCAACTTGTGACTTACAGCATTGGTACAGCTTCCTCCATCAATCACCATACTACAAATCTTATTTTGAATCATGCACCTGGTATGAAAGAGGTTATCTCGTTGCTCCCATCCTTCCTCCACAATTTGTGCATTGAGAATTCGTCGGGAAACGGCAGAGAGCCGACGAGCCGACTTTGGGGGTCGGGGTGCACTTGGGTTGTTCACGGGTGGGGGCCGAGGCCTAAGCCGTCCAGGGTTTGGGGCTTGAGTGACGGCTCAGGTCATGGACCGGGTGAGAACTCCGGTCCGGGCAGGTACTCGAGGTTCTCCATGGTCAGGTTTCGTTGGGTCGGAGGTGGACTGAGCGGCTCCGGGGTCACGAGGCTCGTCGGGTGCGCCGGGGTTGGGTGTCGTCGGGATGGAGTCGGGCAGGGCAGCGCCGGGGTTAGGGGGTCCGTCGGGTGGTATAGCGGCTAGGTGTTTAGGCGTCGTAGTCGTGGCGAGCGACGTCGGGGTCGGGTGCTGGAGTGCCGGGGCTGAGCGTTTGGGCGTCGGGACTGGGTGCTCGGGCGCTGGGGCTCCGGGGCTGGGTGCACGAGCGCCAGGGCTGGGGTCGGGTGCTGGTTCGGGGCTGGGCGCGGGGCGCCGGGACTGGTCGACTCCGGTCGGGCGTCGGTGCTGGTCGGGCCTGATCGGGCGGCGTTAGAGCTTGGCGCCGGGTTGTGCCGGCTTCTTCCTCCAATCGAGCTAAGGTGGCTTGCACCTGTTGCAGGACTCAAGAACCATCTCTCAATGCAGCTACTAACTTGGCAAGCCTCCAATTTGCCATGGTTAGTCGGAACAAGTATTGTGGGTGCCGAGACTTGAACTTCTAGGGTTTCCCTTGTAGCTAGGGCTTGGTGAACTCTCCGTCTTGTCCTCGGGCTTCCTTCTCGGTAGTAAGTGATCTTGGTGTTGGGGTCGGGCAATGAAAGCCTATCTTCTATCCCCTCTTCTTAGGGTTGTTCTTACTATCTCGGCAAGGGTGGCCTCTTTTTAGTTGGGTCTTTATATTTTTCTTTGACCTCTTTTCTTTTTTTTCTTGATCTCGACTTAGGGTTTTGTCGATGGTATGATGGCCACCAATTTTTCTTTGCCTTACACTTGAAAGAACTGAATACAGGAATTGAAACAATAGGGATTTTTTCGAAGCTATTTTTATGAAAGTAATAAAGGATATGGATCCAGGGGTTAACCTGAAAACTGGGATAGATTGTTGTCCTTGAGCTTGAACCGTGCTCTGATACCAACTGATGTGAACCGCTGCAACTGTGGGCAGACGACCCTTAAACACCACAAGCTGATGATCGTGCAACGAGGTAGAAACCGTCGGGAACCAGAAGTATCAAGTCGATGACGCCACTTCAGAAGATGGATGCTTCTGACGATAAGTCGATCCTTCAGTATTGCAACATGCAAATACAATAAGGGTTTCAAGAACAAAGTTCTATAAAGGGGTTGTTTATTTCAAAAAGGTTGTGTCTTACAAGGGTGGCCGGCGGCCTCCTTATATAGGTGAGGGAACAAGCTCTCCTCCCTAATGACTACTTACTAAATAAGAATAAAATAAAGACTCCTAATCTTAATTAGAATCCCAACACTCCTAAACAATCCGACTAAAAAGGAATAAAACATAAAATAATAACTGGAGTCTTCAATGTTGAATAAAAGACCTAAGTAGGTCAAAAACACTAATCCGGCCGTGATTGGCTGCTTGGGCCGGTTGGGCTTGGTGCCGGCCAGGCGGGCTTGCTCGGTCGGCCGCCGGTTAGGCTTGGTCTTGGCCCGAGGCTTGAGTGTTCTGTCTTGGGCCATGCTCCGGGTGTGGCCTGGTGTCTTCTTGAATTTCCAGGAAAGTGTAGCCTTCCTTGACAAATCGATCGGCATTCTCTTCGTGCCCTTCTTTACTCCAGGACTCTATGTAGGTGTTAAGTTTCTCCCGAAGGCCTTGGTCTGGCTTCGGGTAAACGGAATCTCAGGTTGGGTCCAGGGTTTGTTGGGCACATCAGTTACTTTGTCCCATTATGGGTCTATTTGATGGTTTTCTAGTGTTTTTAAGATTACAAAGGTTTTTGCCGTCAAATACGTAGCCACGGACGAGCTCGAGAAGCGAAGGAA
This sequence comes from Linum lewisii, assembly GCA_034768395.1. Taxonomy (NCBI): domain Eukaryota; kingdom Viridiplantae; phylum Streptophyta; class Magnoliopsida; order Malpighiales; family Linaceae; genus Linum; species Linum lewisii. Next base: position 28,214,558 of record CM068300.1, on the reverse strand, counting down.
CCTCAAGAATGGCCCGAGATTAATCCAGAAGTCAACCAAGCCAGAAGAAAGCACTGCCTCGGTTTTAACTAGAGTTTTCGGCGAGAAGTCCAAAGTCTTCACCGAAAACTAATGCAAAAATTGCACACTCGAAGACAGGAGATCTAGCTGAGGTTTCTACTGAAGTCTTCGGCGAAAACTTGAGAGTTTTCGCCGAAAACTAATTCCTTTTCCGACTGGGATTCTGAAATCCTATAAATACTAAACCGGCGGCCACAATCAGAAGATACCTATTCCTTGGATTAACTTCCAGACTTAAAAAAGTTCGAGAGAGATTTCAGAGAGTTCGAGGAGCCGGGAAGATATCGTGACACCATCCTTCCATCTTAGAGAGCTCGGTGCTAGGAGTTGAAGATCCAAGAGATTGAAGCTTCACAGATTCATTTGACATTAGGTTTTACAGTTCTTCTTTGTCTCCCTGTTTGAAGATGTATTCTTTGTTTGCCTTCGATTCTTTTGTATTAGATATTAGTAGCTAAACTCATAGATCTTAGACTAGATGAACCCTAAGTGACCCAGGGCTTTAAAGCGGTCACAGACCGGCAGTAATTAAATTCACTTTCAATCAGTTCCTCTTGCATGTTTGGTTTCTTCTTAATTGCTTTTGTGTTTTTTTTTCTAGCTAGATCACCTAGTTAAGATTCTAGTTAAGCTGAGGATAGTAGCGAATGTTCGCCTCACTTCAAAACACCAAATCAACAATTAACCTATTCATTGGAACAATCTCTCTTCGTAGGAACAAGTTAGGGTTAATCTGCTGCTAGAGTAACTCATTAATCACTAGTAATCGCAATAGTTAGTTTTCTGTTGCAGAAGTAAATGCACGGGCGGTCAATTAATCTTGGTAGTTAGATCCGATAGAGCGAAACGTTCGCTAGTCTTAAAGCTAAGGGTCAGGAGTTATGGTGGTGTCTGAGAACTGAATGATTCGGGATTGAAAACCGCTTGTCTTGTGATCGCCAATGTTCTGGTGATCTTAGGGGATGATAACACTCAATTTGACGTGATTATCAGCCCCATTTAAGCAACATTTCATACCCTTTGATGCCATTTTGATGAGTATTTGGTGCATTTGTCGTAACTTTGTAATTATCGGCTTCTAGTGCGTACATTGTCCATTTCTTGGCTATTTTTACCCTTTTTGTGAGCTTTTATGTTGAGCTCCCAGGTTACCACATTATAGAGGACTCTCTCACAAGTCCAGCGCTTCAAACAAGACCAAATCGGAGTTCAAACGGAGCGGGAATGATCGAAACAAGTCGGAGTGCTACACAGCTCAAAATGCTGCGTTTTGGAGCTTACATGCCGTGTAAGCTCAATGCACTGTGAGCTTACATGCCATGTAAGTTCCCCAGACGGGAAAATTCAGCCTTTTCCAACTTGTAAAGGGTTTCTAGGGTTATATATAGACTTTTTGAAGCCAGATTGAATATACACGAATTTTGGCTGATTAGCCACGACCTTAGGGTCGATAGATAGAGTTTAGAGAGTTCGAAGATCCGTGGAGAGATCGTGACGCCATCCTTCCACCTCGAAGAGCTCGGAGCTTAAATTTGAAGATCCAGGAGATTGAAGCTTCGCCGGAGTCGTCAGAATTAGGTTTTTCAGTTCTTATCTGTTCTTCCTCTATATGATGATTTCCTTTGTTGCCTTTGATTCTTCTGTTATCGTTATGAGTAGCTGAACTTGTAGAGCTTAGATTAGATGAACCCTAAGTGACCCAGGGCTTTAAAGCGGTCACGGATCGGCGGTAATTAGATTCAAAGTTCAATCAGTTTCTCTTTGCATGGTTGTTTTGTTCTTGATTGTTTATGTTTCTTTTCTGGCTGATCGCCTAGATTAGGTTTTTGCAAGCTAGGGTTAGTCGCCAGACGTAGTCACTAGACATAGTCGTTAGACAGTTCCCTGCTTTGGCGCTTAAACTTGTCTTCCTTGATCACCTAGTTTAGATTCTTGTTAAGTTGAGGATAGAAGCGAACGGTCGCCTCTCTTTAAAACATCAATTCAACCAGTTAACCTTATAATTGAAGTGTGCCTTTCGTAGGAACCGGTTAGGATTAATCCACTGCAAGAGTAACTCATTAATTGTTAGTAATTGCACCAGTTAATTAAGTCGTTGTGAGAGGCGACCATACTCGGGCGGCTAGTTAATCTTGGTAGTTAGATCGGATAGAGCGAACGTTTGCCAGTCTTAAACCTAAGGGTAAGGAGTTATGGTGGTGTATAGAAACCGATTAAATTAGAATTGAAAACCGCTGATCTGTTGATTGCCAATGCTCTGGTGATCTAAGGGGGATTCAAAATCTAAGTTCGTCTATCTTCTCGTTAGTCAACCTTTTACTTTTCTGTCTTTTATTTTCCTGCTTTATTAGATTAGAAGTCGTGGAACTCACACCACGCACTAAGTGTTTAAACCTGAATAAATTGCCAGCTTCTTTGAGTAGTCGATTAGTAGAAACCCTGTGGAATACGATCTAGTCTACTTCGGTAGGTTAGTTATTTGATATCGCTAAAACTGCAGCATCAAATTGGCGCCGTTGTCGGGGACTCTTCTAATTGTTTGAAAGAAGAGTTGGCAAATTATTCTTCTACCTTTCCGCCTTACCATTTATTTTCCTCCATATTTTTATGATTTACCTGGGTAGTGCTTCTTAGTTTTGATCATGCAGGGTAACAGGTGTGATGACCGGTACCGAGAGCGGTACATCAATGAAGTACCAAATATCGAAGATTACCAAGAGATGCTACATCAACAACAACAACAAACGGCGAGATTTGACTCCCTCTTTGATAAAATATCTTCAATGCTACAAGGTTACCAAGAGATACACCAACAAGAGCATCAAAGTGGCGCTAGAGATAACCAAGAGATGCTTCATGAACATCAACAATGCTCGTCGAGAACCCAATCCGCCTTGGATAATATATCTTCAATGCTACAAGCTCATCTCGCGACGGACATGAAGCTCGAGCAACCAAAGGAGTTAATGACAGAAGATGCTCAGGAGATGTTCAAAGAAGAAGATGAGCCCGTCCATGACTATTATGAGCTAGAAGCATCTGATGAAGAATCCTTGGCGGTGGTGGTTGATGAAGACATAAAGCCAATCCATCCTAAAGTTGAAGCCGAAGAGGAGCACATAGAGATTGAGGAGATACCCTCACCTACACTTCCGCCGAGTCAACCTGTAGAGAAGATGGAGCTCATTGACCATGTCGCGCCGTACTACCTCTTTCCTCCTCCAGAAGGAGAATTCAAGAAGAACTAGTCATCCAAACAGAACCGCGATCTACTAGAGCACTACCGGCTGCATCACACTTCTGGAGTGCTATCTGGCACTCAACCGCAGTCCTTGAACAAGACGATTGACTTCAAGGAACTCCTAAGTTGGGGTCCCTAACAGGTATCGTCTGGCTCACGGACGTTAAACAAGAGCGCTTCGTGGGAGGCAACCCATCGGCTGGAGTCAGTTGTTTTCATTTTGAGTCGTTCTGTTTTAAAGCCCCTGTTAAAAAAAAAACTATCGACCATTTTCAAGATTTTTTTCGGCGAAAATTCACCCATATTTTTGCCGAAAATATGTGTTTAAAACCGGCCTGTTCTCTTGTTTCTACTTCTCGACCGAAAACAACTTAACTTTTCGCCGAACCGGATTTTGATTTTACAAAACATTTTCGCCGAAAATTTTCAATCATTTTCGCCGAAAATCTTGTGTTTTCCGTCGACTATTTTATACCGGTTTTGACTTCTGATTTTCACCCCCACCCTCGGAACAGTGATCAGGTTGTTTCTATCCTTTCCATTTCTTTTCTTTCTTCTTTTCGGATCTCGATCCACTTTTCTTCTGTGTGGATTCGGGACACTTGTCCCGGTATCCTTTTGATCTTTTTGTTGTTTTTGTTTTGTAGGAACTTGAGTAGTTACTCCGCTCTACTCCGGTATCTCCGTGCTCATCCGCTACACCGACCATCACCTTCTAGGTTCTTCGTATCTCTCTACTCTAGATTAGTTCTGTGAGGACACAGAACCGTTTAAGTGTGGGGTAGGAGTCTAGGATCATGCATGATCTTGCTTGATTTTCTGTGATTCTGTGTATCAATTTTGAATTTCTCTAGCATAGAATTGCTCAATTCTTGACTTGTGATGTTAAATTGACTTCAATTTTGAACAATGACGTCTAGACTGTTCCACTTAGAACCTGTAACCAACGTGTCGGAACTGATATTAAATGAGTCTAGGTTAGAACAGATCATAAATCACTCTTGTAGTTGAAATTTGAATCAATTAAACTATTTTGCTTGTTAATCACAAAGCTCGATAACACCATTCTAAGATGATAAATGCTAGCTTCTTCCATGTTTTTCACTCCATATTTGATCACCTGTGATTGTGGCTTGAGATTAGACGGAAATCCAATTCGAAATCTTGTGTAAAAAGTTATAACTAGCTAGGATCAAATGGCTAAATTGTTAAATCAAGTAATAAAGTTGTGCAAATCAATTCTAAGTTCTTTAAAGTGCTGAAAATAAAGCTAGGCAAGCCCGACACCTAAGTGAAGTGTTCGGGTTGAGCACTAGCAAAGGCACAAATACTGTGAGCTAGGCAGGTCCAACACCTAAGTGAAGTGTTTGGTATCGAGCACTAGTATGCAGTAAATAATTGGAGAAAGTTTGAATCTTGAAAGAAATTATAGTTTAAATCGGTCCTAGCTAGAACATGTAACATATAGATCGAGAAACGGATGAAGTCGAGTCGGTAGCCACGTCACTTTTCCTACCTCCACATCCACATCATGGCTAGAGCTAAATCTTTTGATTGAATTGGTGTATCGTAGTCGGTTAATTATAATAATTGTTTTGCCAGAAACGAGCTTTGTTAAACTACTACTTGAAGTGTGCAGAATTAGTGAGATCGAAAACTTGTTTGGTTGATGTTCTTGCATTGTAGGTTAAGTTCTACGTGGAACAGCCTAAACCAAATCGTTAGAATTGATCTCAGTTAACTCGTGTCATTTGTGATTTGAGTGTGTTCTAGTTAGTTTGCTTGAGGACAGCAAAGCTTAAGTGGCTGATTAGCCGCAAGAGTCTAGGATTATGCATGATCTTGCTGATTTTCTGTGATTTTGTGTATCAATTTTAATTTCTCTAGCATAGAATTGCTCATCTTGACTGTGATGTTAAATTGACTTCAATTTTGAACAATGAGTCTAGACTGTTCCACTTAGAACCTGTAACCAACGGTCAGAACTGATATTAAATGAGTCTAGTCAGAACAACATAAATCACTCTTGTAGTTGAAATTTGAATCAATTAATTTTTGCTTGTAATCACAAAGCTCGATAACACCATTCTAAGATGATAAATGCTAGCTTCTTCCATGTTTTTCACTCCATATTGATCACTGTGATTGTGGCTTGAGATTAGACGGAAATCCAATTCGAAATCTTGTGTAAAAAGTTATAACTAGCTAGGATCAAATGGCTAAATTGTTAAATCAAGTAATAAAGTTGTGCAAATCAATGCTAAGTTCTTTAAGTGCTGAAAATAAAGCTAGGCAAGCCCGACACTAAGTGAAGTGTTCGGTTGAGCACTAGCAAAGGCACAAATATGTGAGCTAGGCAGGTCCAACACCTAAGTGAAGTGTTTGGTATCGAGCACTAGTATGCAGTAAATAATTGGAGAAAGTTTGAATCTTGAAAGAAATTATGTTTAAATCGGTCCTAGCTAGACATGTAACTAAGATCGAGAAACGGATGAAGTCGAGTCGGTAGCCACGTCACTTTTCCTACCTCCACATCACATCATGGCTAGAGCTTAAGTCTTTTTGATTAGAATTGGTGTTATCGTAGTCGGTTAATATAATTAATTGTTTTGCCAAGAAACGAGCTTTGTTAAACTACTACTTGAAGTGTGCAGAAATTAGTGAGATCGAAAACTTGTTTGGTTGATGTTCTTGCATGTGTAGTTAAGTTTCTACGTGGAACATCTAAACCAAATCGTTAGAATTGAATCTCAGTTTAATCTCGTGTCATTTGTGAATTTGAGTGTGTTCTAGTTCAGTTTGCTTGAGGACAAGCAAAAGCTTAAGTTGGCTGATTAGCCACGACCAAGGAGTCTAGGATTATGCATGATCTTGCTTGATTTTCTGTGATTTTGTGTATCAATTTTTAATTTCTCTAGCATAGAATTGCTCAATTCTTGACTTGTGATGTTAAATTGACTTCAATTTTGAACAATGACGTCTAGACTGTTCCACTTAGAACCTGAACCAACGTGTCAGAACTGATATTAAATGAGTCTAGGTCAGAACAGAACATAAATCACTCTTGTAGTTGAAATTTGAATCAATTAAATTGTTTTGCTTGTTAATCACAAAGCTCGATAACACCATTCTAAGATGATAAATGCTAGCTTCTTCCATGTTTTTCACTCCATATTTGATCACCTGTGATTGTGGCTTGAGATTAGACGGAAATCCAATTCGAAATCTTGTGTAAAAGTTATAACTAGCTAGATCAAATGGCTAAATTGTTAAATCAAGTAATAAAGTTGTGCAAATCAATGCTAAGTTCTTTAAAGTGCTGAAAAAAAGCTAGGCAAGCCCGACACCTAGTGAAGTGTTCGGGTTGAGCACTAGCAAAGGCACAAATACTGTGAGCTAGGCAGGTCCAACACCTAAGTGAAGTGTTTGGTATCGAGCACTAGTATGCAGTAAATAATTGGAGAAAGTTTGAATCTTGAAAGAAATTATTGTTAAATCGGTCCTAGCTAGACATGTAACTAAGATCGAGAAACGGATGAAGTGAGTCGGTAGCCACGTCACTTTTCCTACCTCCACATCCACATCATGGCTAGAGCTTAAATCTTTTTGATTAGAATTGGTGTTATCGTAGTCGGTTAATTATAATTAATTGTTTTGCCAAGAACGAGCTTTGTTAAAACTACTACTTGAAGTGTGCGAAATTAGTGAGATCGAAAACTTGTTTGGTTGATGTTCTTGCATGTGTAGGTTAAGTTTCTACTGAACAGTCTAAACCAAATCGTTAGAATTGAATCTCAGTTTAATCTCGTGTCATTTGTGATTGAGTGTTTCTAGTTCAGTTTGCTTGAGGACAAGCAAAAGCTTAAGTTGGCTGATTAGCACGACCAAGAGTCTAGGATTATGCATGATCTTGCTTGATTTTCTGTGATTTTGTGTATCAATTTTTAATTTCTCTAGCATAGAATTGCTCAATTCTTGACTTGTGATGTTAAATTGACTTCAATTTTGAACAATGACGTCTAGACTGTTCCACTTAGAACCTGGAACCAACGTGTCAGAACTGATATTAAATGAGTCTAGGTCAGAACAGAACATAAATCACTCTTGTAGTTGAAATTTGAATCAATTAAATTGTTTTGCTTGTTAATCACAAAGCTCGATAACACCATTCTAAGATGATAAATGCTAGCTTCTTCCATGTTTTTCACTCCATATTTGATCACCTGTGATTGTGGCTTGAGATTAGACGGAAATCCAATTCGAATCTTGTGTAAAAAGTTATAACTAGCTAGGATCAAATGGCTAAATTGTTAAATCAAGTAATAAAGTTGTGCAAATCAATGCTAAGTTCTTTAAAGTGCTGAAAATAAAGCTAGGCAAGCCCGACACCTAGTGAAGTGTTCGGGTTGAGCACTAGCAAAGGCACAAATACTGTGAGCTAGGCAGGTCCAACACCTAAGTGAAGTGTTTGGTATCGAGCACTAGTATGCAGTAAATAATTGGAGAAAGTTTGAATCTTGAAAGAAATTATTGTTTAAATCGGTCCTAGCTAGATCATGTAACGTACAGATCGAGAAACGGATGAAGTCGAGTCGGTAGCCACGTCACTTTTCCTACCTCCACATCCACATCATGGCTAGAGCTTAAAGTCTTTTTGATTAGAATTGGTGTTATCGTAGTCGGTTAATTATAATTAATTGTTTTGCCAGAAACGAGCTTTGTTAAAACTACTACTTGAAGTGTGCAGAAATTAGTGAGATCGAAAACTTGTTTGGTTGATGTTCTTGCATGTGTAGGTTAAGTTTCTACGGGAACAGTCTAAACCAAATCGTTAGAATTGAATCTCAGTTTAATCTCGTGTCATTTGTGAATTTGAGTGTGTTCTAGTTCAGTTTGCTTGAGGACAAGCAAAAGCTTAAGTTGGCTGATTAGCCACGACCAAGGAGTCTAGATTATGCATGATCTTGCTTGATTTTCTGTGATTTTGTGTATCAATTTTTAATTTCTCTAGCATAGAATTGCTCAATTCTTGACTTGTGATGTTAAATTGACTTCAATTTTGAACAATGACGTCTAGACTGTTCCACTTAGAACCTGAACCAACGTGTCAGAACTGATATTAAATGAGTCTAGGTCAGAACAGAACATAAATCACTCTTGTAGTTGAAATTTGAATCAATTAAATTGTTTTGCTTGTTAATCACAAAGCTCGATAACACCATTCTAAGATGATAAATGCTAGCTTCTTCCATGTTTTTCACTCCATATTTGATCACCTGTGATTGTGGCTTGAGATTAGACGGAAATCCAATTCGAAATCTTGTGTAAAAAGTTATAACTAGCTAGGATCAAATGGCTAAATTGTTAAATCAAGTAATAAAGTTGTGCAAATCAATGCTAAGTTCTTTAAAGTGCTGAAAATAAAGCTAGGCAAGCCCGACACCTAAGTGAAGTGTTCGGGTTGAGCACTAGCAAAGGCACAAATACTGTGAGCTAGGCAGGTCCAACACCTAAGTGAAGTGTTTGGTATCGAGCACTAGTATGCAGTAAATAATTGGAGAAAGTTTAATCTTGAAGAATTATTGTTTAAATCGGTCCTAGCTAGATCATGTAACGTACAGATCGAGAAACGGATGAAGTCGAGTCGGTAGCCACGTCACTTTTCTACCTCCACATCCACATCATGGCTAGAGCTTAAAGTCTTTTTTGATTAGAATGGTGTTATCGTAGTCGGTTAATATAATTAATTGTTTTGCCAAGAACGAGCTTTGTTAAAACTATACTTGAAGTGTGCAGAAATTAGTGAGATCGAAAACTTGTTTGGTTGTGTCTTGCATGTGTAGTTAAGTTCTACGTGGAACAGTCTAAACAAATCGTTAAATTGAATCTCAGTTAATCTCGTTCATTTGTGAATTGAGTGTGTTCTAGTTCAGTTTGCTTGGACAAGCAAAAGCTTAAGTTGGCTGATTAGCCACGACCAAGGAGTCTAGGATTATGCATGATCTTGCTTGATTTCTGTGATTTTGTGTATCAATTTAATTCTCTAGCATAGAATTGTCATTCTTGCTTGTGATGTTAAATTGACTTCAATTTGAACAATGACGTCTAGACTGTTCCACTTAGAACCTGACAACGTGTTAGAACTGATATTAAATGAGTCTAGTCAGAACAGAACATAAATCACTCTTGTAGTTGAAATTGAATCAATTAAATTGTTTGCTGTTAATCACAAGCTCGATACACCATTTAAGATGATAAATGCTAGTCTTCCATGTTTTTCACTCCTATTTGATCACTGTGTTGTGGCTTGAGATTAGACGGAAATCCAATTCGAAATCTTGTTAAAAGTTATAACTAGCTAGGATCAAATGCTAAATTGTTAAATCAAGTAATAAAGTTGTGCAAATCAATGTAAGTCTTTAAAGTGCTGAAAATAAAGCTAGGCAAGCCCGACACCTAAGTGAATTGTTCGGGTGAGCACTAGCAAAGGCACAAATACTGTGAGCTAGCAGGTCCAACACTAAGTGAAGTGTTTGGTATCGAGCACTAGTAGCAGTAAATCATGGAGAAAGTTTGAATCTAAAGAATTATTGTTTAAATGGTCTAGCTAGATCATGTAACGTACAGATCGAGAAAGATGAAGTCGAGTCGGTAGCCACGTCACTTTTCCTACCTCCACATCCACATCATGGCTAGAGCTTAAATCTTTTTTGATTAGAATTGTGTTATCGTAGTCGTTAATTATAATTAATTGTTTTGCCAGAAACGAGCTTTGTTAAAACTACTACTTGAAGTGTGCAGAAATTAGTGAGATCGAAAACTTGTTTGGTTGATGTTCTTGCATGTGTAGGTTAAGTTTCTACGTGGAACAGTCTAAACCAAATCGTTAGAATTGAATCTCAGTTTAACTCGTGTCATTTGTGAATTTGAGTGTGTTCTAGTTCAGTTTGCTTGAGGACAAGCAAAAGCTTAAGTTGGCTGATTAGCCCGACCAAGGAGTCTAGGATTATGCATGATCTTGCTTGATTTTCTGTGATTTTGTGTATCAATTTTTAATTTCTCTAGCATAGAATTGCTCAATTCTTGACTTGTGATGTTAAATTGACTTCAATTTTGAACAATGACGTCTAGACTGTTCCACTTAGAACCTGTAACAACCGTGTCAGAACTGATATTAAATGAGTCTAGGTCAGAACATAACATAAATCACTCTTGTAGTTGAAATTTGAATCAATTAAATTGTTTTGCTTGTTAATCACAAAGCTCGATAACACCATTCTAAGATGATAAATGCTAGCTTCTTCCATGTTTTTCACTCCATATTTGATCACCTGTGATTGTGGCTTGAGATTAGACGGAAATCCAATTCGAAATCTTGTGTAAAAAGTTATAACTAGCTAGGATCAAATGGCTAAATTGTTAAATCAAGTAATAAAGTTGTGCAAATCAATGCTAAGTTCTTTAAAGTGCTGAAAATAAAGCTAGCAAGCCCGACACCTAAGTGAAGTGTTCGGGTTGAGCACTAGCAAAGGCACAAATACTGTGAGCTAGGCAGGTCCAACACCTAAGTGAAGTGTTTGGTATCGAGCACTAGTATGCAGTAAATAATTGGAGAAAGTTTGAATCTTGAAAGAAATTATTGTTTAAATCGGTCCTAGCTAGATCATGTAACGTACAGATCGAGAAACGGATGAAGTCGAGTCGGTAGCCACGTCACTTTTCTACCTCCACATCCACATCATGGCTAGAGCTTAAAGTCTTTTTTGATTAGAATTGGTGTTATCGTAGTCGGTTAATTATAATTAATTGTTTTGCCAAGAAACGAGCTTTGTTAAAACTACTACTTGAAGTGTGCAGAAATTAGTGAGATCGAAAACTTGTTTGGTTGATGTTCTTGCATGTGTAGGTTAAGTTTCTACGTGGAACAGTCTAAACCAAATCGTTAGAATTGAATCTCAGTTTAATCTCGTGTCATTTGTGAATTTGAGTGTGTTCTAGTTCAGTTTGCTTGAGGACAAGCAAAAGCTTAAGTTGGCTGATTAGCCACGACCAAGGAGTCTAGGATTATGCATGATCTTGCTTGATTTTCTGTGATTTTGTGTATCAATTTTTAATTTCTCTAGCATAGAATTGCTCAATTCTTGACTTGTGATGTTAAATTGACTTCAATTTTGAACAATGACGTCTAGACTGTTCCACTTAGAACCTGGAACCAACGTGTCAGAACTGATATTAAATGAGTCTAGGTCAGAACAAACATAAATCACTCTTGTAGTTGAAATTTGAATCAATTAAATTGTTTTGCTTGTTAATCACAAAGCTCGATAACACCATTCTAAGATGATAAATGCTAGCTTCTTCCATGTTTTTCACTCCATATTTGATCACCTGTGATTGTGGCTTGAGATTAGACGGAAATCCAATTCGAAATCTTGTGTAAAAAGTTATAACTAGCTAGGATCAAATGGCTAAATTGTTAAATCAAGTAATAAAGTTGTGCAAATCAATGCTAAGTTCTTTAAAGTGCTGAAAATAAAGCTAGGCAAGCCCGACACCTAAGTGAAGTGTTCGGGTTGAGCACTAGCAAAGCACAAATACTGTGAGCTAGGCAGGTCCAACACCTAAGTGAAGTGTTTGGTATCGAGCACTATATGCAGTAAATAATTGGAGAAAGTTTGAATCTTGAAAGAAATTATTGTTTAAATCGGTCCTAGCTAGAACATGTAACATATAGATCGAGAAACGGATGAAGTCGAGTCGGTAGCCACGTCACTTTTCCTACCTCCACATCCACATCATGGCTAGAGCTTAAATCTTTTTGATTAGAATTGTGTATTGAGTCGGTTATATAATTATTGTTTGCAGAAACGAGCTTGTAAAATATATTAAGTGTCAATATGAATGAATTGTTTGTGATGATTCTTGAGTTTTAGTTAAAGTTTCTACATGAAAGTCTAACAAATGTTAGGAATTGAATCTCGTTTATTGTGTTTTTGAATTGAGGTGTTAGTTCATTTGCTGAGACAAGCAAAGCTAATTGGCTATTAGCAGACCAAGAGTTGGATTATGCATGATCTTGGCTTGATTTTCTGTGATTTTGTGTATCCAAAATTTTTAATTCTCTGTTTAGAATGCTCAATTCTGATATGTGATGTTAAATTGACTTCAATTTTGGACAATGATTAGATGTTCTCTAGCACCTGTAACCAAGTTTTGAACTGTGATTTAAATGTGTCTCAGTAGAACATAACATAATCACTTTGAACTTGAAATTGATCAATTAAATGTTGTGCTGTTATCAAAGCTGATAAACCATTAACATGATAAATGCAGTCTTCTGTTTTCACAATTTGATCACTGTATTGTGCTTGGTTATAAACCCGGAAATCCAATTCTAAATCTGTGTAAAAAGTTACTACTAGATCAAATGGCTAATTGTTAATCAAGTATAAAGGTTGTGCAAATCAATGCTAAGTTCTTAAAGGCTGAAAATAAAGCTAGGCAAGGCCAGGAACACCTAAGTGAAGTGTTCGGGTTGAGCACTAGCAAAGGCACAAATACTGTGAGCTAGGCAGGTCCAACACCTAAGTGAAGTGTTTGGTATCGAGCACTAGTATGCAGTAAATAATTGGAGAAAGTTTGAATCTTGAAAGAAATTATTGTTTAAATCGGTCCTAGCTAGATCATGTAACGTACAGATCGAGAAACGGATGAAGTCGAGTCGGTAGCCACGTCACTTTTCCTACCTCCACATCCACATCATGGCTAGAGCTTAAAGTCTTTTTTGATTAGAATTGGTGTTATCGTAGTCGGTTAATTATAATTAATTGTTTTGCCAAGAAACGAGCTTTGTTAAAACTACTACTTGAAGTGTGCAGAAATTAGTGAGATCGAAAACTTGTTTGGTTGATGTTCTTGCATGTGTAGGTTAAGTTTCTACGTGGAACAGTCTAAACCAAATCGTTAGAATTGAATCTCAGTTTAATCTCGTGTCATTTGTGAATTTGAGTGTGTTCTAGTTCAGTTGCTTGAGGACAAGCAAAAGCTTAAGTTGGGTGTTTAGCCACGACCAAGGAGTCTAGGATTATGCATGATCTTGCTTGATTTTCTGTGATTTTGTGTATCAATTTTTAATTTCTCTAGCATAGAATTGCTCAATTCTTGACTTGTGATTTAAATTGACTTCAATTTTGAACAATGACATCTAGACTGTTCCACTTAGAACTGAACCAACGTGTCAGAACTGATATTAAATGAGTCTAGGTCAGAACATAACATAAATCACTCTTGTAGTTGAAATTTGAATCAATTAAATTGTTTTGCTTGTTAATCACAAAGCTCGATAACACCATTCTAAGATGATAAATGCTAGCTTCTTCCATGTTTTTCACTCCATATTTGATCACCTGTGATTGTGGCTTGAGATTAGACGGAAATCCAATTCGAAATCTTGTGTAAAAAGTTATAACTAGCTAGGATCAAATGGCTAAATTGTTAAATCAAGTAATAAAGTTGTGCAAATCAATGCTAAGTTCTTTAAAGTGCTGAAAATAAAGCTAGGCAAGCCCGACACCTAAGTGAAGTGTTCGGGTTGAGCACTAGCAAAGGCACAAATACTGTGAGCTAGGCAGGTCCAACACCTAAGTGAAGTGTTTGGTATCGAGCACTAGTATGCAGTAAATAATTGGAGAAAGTTTGAATCTTGAAAGAAATTATTGTTTAAATCGGTCCTAGCTAGATCATGTAACGTACAGATCGAGAAACGGATGAAGTCGAGTCGGTAGCCACGTCACTTTTCCTACCTCCACATCCACATCATGGCTAGAGCTTAAAGTCTTTTTTGATTAGAATTGGTGTTATCGTAGTCGGTTAATTATAATTAATTGTTTTGCCAAGAAACGAGCTTTGTTAAAACTACTACTTGAAGTGTGCAGAAATTAGTGAGATCGAAAACTTGTTTGGTTGATGTTCTTGCATGTGTAGGTTAAGTTTCTACGTGGAACAGTCTAAACCAAATCGTTAGAATTGAATCTCAGTTTAATCTCGTGTCATTTGTGAATTTGAGTGTGTTCTAGTTCAGCTTGCTTAAGGACAAGCAAAAGCTTAAGTGTGGGGTGTTTTGATGACACTTGATTTGACGTGATTATCAGCCCCATTTAAGCAACATTTCATACCCTTTGATGCCATTTTGATGAGTATTTGGTGCATTTGTCGTAACTTTGTGATTATCGGCTCCTAGTGCGTACATTGTCCATTTCTTGGCTATTTTTACCCTTTTTTTGAGCTTTTATGTTGAGCCCCCAGGTTACCACATTATAGAGGACTCTCTCACGAGTCCAGCACTTCAAACGGAGACCAAATCGGAGTTCAAACCAAGCGGGAATGATCGAATTAAGTCGGAGTGCTACACAGCTCAAAACGCTTCGTTTTGGAGCTTACATGTCGTGTAAGCTCAATGCACTGTGAGCTTACACGCCATGTAAGCTCCCCAGACGGGAAAATTCAACCCTTTCCAACTTGTAAAGGGTTTCTAGGGTTATATATAGACTTTTTGAAGCCAGATTGAATATACACGAATTTTGGCTGATTAGCCACGACCTTAGGGTCGATAGATAGAGTTTAGAGAGTTCGAAGATCCGTGGAGAGATCGTGACGCCATCCTTCCACCTCGAAGAGCTGGGAGCTTAAAGTTGAAGATCCAGGAGATTGAAGCTTCGCCGGAGTCGTCAGAATTAGGTTTTTCAGTTCTTATCTGTTCTTCCTCTGTATGATGATTTCCTTTGTTGCCTTTGATTCTTCTGTTATCGTTATGAGTAGCTGAACTTGTAGAGCTTAGATTAGATGAACCCTAAGTGACCTAGGGCTTTAAAGCGGTCACGGATCGGCGGTAATTAGATTCAAAGTTCAATCAGTTTCTCTTTGCATGGTTGCTTTTGTTCTTGATTGTTTATGTTTCTTTTCTGGCTGATCGCCTAGATTAGGTTTTTGCAAGCTAGGGTTAGTCGCCAGACGTAGTGACTACACCTAGTTCAGATTCTTGTTAAGTTGAGGATAGAAGCGAACGCTCGCCTCTCTTTAAAACATCAATTCAACCAGTTAACCTTATAATTGGAGTGTGCCTTTCGTAGGAACCGGTTAGGGTTAATCCACTGCAAGAGTAACTCATTAATCGTTAGTAATTGCACTAGTTAATTAAGTCGTTGCGAGAGGCGACCGTACCCGGGCGGCTAGTTAATCTTGGTAGTTAGATCGGATAGAGCGAACGTTCGCCAGTCTTAAACCTAAGGGTAAGGAGTTATGGTGGTGTATAGAAACCGATTGAATTAGAATTGAAAACCGCTGATCTGTTGATTGCCAATGCTCTAGTGATCTAAGGGGGATTCAAAATCTAAGTTCGTCTATCTTCTCGTTAGTCAACCTTTTACTTTTCTGTCTTTTATTTTCCTGCTTTATTAGATTAGAAGTCGTGGAACTCACACCACGCACTAAGTGTTTAAACCTGAATAAATTGCCAACTTCTTTGAGTAGTCGATTAGTAGAAACCTGTGGAATATGATCTAGTCTACTTCGGTAGGTGATGCTGCAGTTTTAGCGGTATCAAATAACTAACCTACCGAAGTAGACTAGATCGTATTCCACGGGTTTCTACTGATCGACTACTCAAAGAAGCTGGCAAATTACTCAGGTAAACTGGCAAAATACTCGAATGCAGACATGTTGTGCGTGGTGTGAGTTCCACACTTCTGATCTAATAAGCAAAGGAAAATAAAAGACAGAAAGATTAAAACGGTTGACTAACAGGAAGATAGACGAACTTAGATTTCGAATCCCCCTTAGATCACCAAGGCAACAGCAATCAACAGATCAGCGGTTTTCAATTCTAATTCAATCGGTTTCTATACACCACTATAACTCCTTACCCTTAGGTTTAAGAATGGCGAACGTTCGCTCTATCCGATCTAACTACCAAGATTAACTAGCCACCCGGGTACGGTCGCCTCTTGCAATGACTTAATTAACTGGTGCAATTACTAACGATTTATGAGTTACTCTTGCAGTGGATTAACCCTAACCGGTTCCTACGAAAGGCACACTCCAATTATAAGGTTAACTGGTTGAATTGATGTTTTAAAGAGAGGCGAGCGTTTGCTTCTATCCTCAACTTAACAAGAATCTAAACTAGGTGATCAAGGAAGACTAGTTTAAGTGCCAAAGCAGGGAGATGTCTGGCGACTAACCCTAGCTTGCAAAAACCTAATCTAGGCGACCAACCAGAAAAGAAACATAAACAATCAAGAACAAAACAACCATGCAAGAGAAACTGATTGAACTTCGAATCTAATTACCGCCGATCCGTGACCGCTTTAAAGCCCTGGGTCACTTAGGGTTCATCTAATCTAAGCTCTACAGTTCAGTTACTCATATCAGAAACAAGAGAATCAAAGGCAACAATGAAGATCATCATACAGAGGAAGAACAGATAAGAACTGAAAAACCTAATTCTGACGACTCCGGCAAAGCTTCAATCTCCTGGATCTTCAACTTTAAGCTTCGAGTTCTCCGAGGTGGAAGGATGGCGTCACGATCTCTCCACGGATCTTTGAACTCTCTAAACTCTATCTATCGACCCTAGAGTCGGCTGACTCTCAAAAGTTTGATTTGTGAAAAGATCAATAATGATTATTAGGTCTCCTCTGTCTGCCGGCTGCCTCTATTTAAATAGCTACGATTAGGTTTCCAATACAGCGCCGTATTTGGAAGGAACTTTTGCCGAAAATATCAAATAATTTTTGGCGAAATCTTTAGTTAAAAACCCCTGTGTGATTTCTTCTAGGAATTTTGGCGAAAACTCAAAGAAGTTTTCGCCGAAAACTTCAGTGTAAATCAGCCTGTGAGTTTCTGAAGGTAATTTTCGCCGAAATCCTCATAGTCTTTTCGGCGAAAACATTGTGCTGGGCAGTTGGATCTTCGGTTCTGACTCTGGTTTGATTTCTGGTTCACTCCTTGAGGTCTTGAACACGTCGTGGCTACATAAATGATGGCAAAAACCTGTGCTTTCACAAAAACACTAGAAAACCATCAAATAGACCCAAAAAGGGCCAAAGTAACCAAATCGGTAGGAAATAGGGTAGTTGAGTGAATATTCGCTATTTTACCCCTAAAACCACGTTTCAAGCAAGGAAATGCCGCTTAAATGAGGCTGATAATCACGTCAAATCGAGTGTCATCAATACCCCACACTTAAGCTTTTGCTTGTTCTCAAGCAAACTGAACTAGAACACACTCAAATTTACAAATGACACGAGATTAAACTGAGATTCAATTCTAACGATTTGGTTTAGACTGTTCCACGTAGAAAGAATGACCTACACATGCAAGAACATCAACCAAATAAATTTTCGATCTCACCAATTCTAATCAAAAAGACTTTATGCTCTAGCAATGATGTGGATGTGAAGGTAGGAAAAGTGACGTGGCTATCGACTCGACTTCATCCGTTTCTAGATCTGTACGTTACATGTTCTAGCTAGGACCGATTTAAACAACAATTTCTTTCAAGATTCAAACTTTCTTTATTTATTTACTGCATACTAGTGCTCGATACCAAACACTTCACTTAGGTGTTGGACCTGCCTAGCTCACAGTATTTGTGCTTATGCTAGTGCTAAACCCGAACACTTCACTTAGGTGTCGGGCTTGCCTAGCTTTATTTTCAGCACTTTAAAGGCCTTAACATATCATTTGAACAACTTAATCACTTGATTCAACAATTTAGCCATTTGATCATAGCTAGTTATAACTTTTTACACAAGATTTCGAATTAGATTTCCGCCTAATCTCAAGCCACAATCACAGGTGAACAAATATGGAGTGAAAAACATGGGAGGAACTAGCATTTATCATCTTAGAACGGTGTTATCGAGCTTTGTTATTAACAAACCAATTAATTCAATTAATTCAAATTTCAACTACCGAAGTGATTTATGATCTGTTCTGACCTAGACTCATTTAATATCAGTTCCGACACGTTGGTTACAGGTTCTAAGTGGAACAGTCTAGACGTCATTGATCAAAATTGAAGTCAATTTAACATCAAAAGTCAAGAATTGAGCAATTCTATGCTAGAGAAATTTCAAATTTGAACCACAGAATCATATATAGCAAGCAAGATCAGGCAAATTCTAACATCCTACCCCACTTAAACATTTCTGTGTCCTCACAGAACTAATCTAGAGTAGAGAGATACGAAGAACCTGGAAGGTGATGGTCGGTGTAGGGGATGAACACGGAGAGTCCGGAGTAGAGCGGAGTAGCTACTCAAGTTCCTACAAAAACAAAAACAACAAAAAAGATCAAAAGGATACCGGGACAAGTGTCCCGGATCCACACATAATAAAAGTCAAACAAAGACGGTTGGGGAGTTTTGAAAATATTTTGACTCTCTTTAAGTGGAGGATTGGGTGGTTTTCAAAATAGTTTTCGGCGAAAATAAGAGGGTGTTTTCGCCGAAAATTTAGTTCAAATGCACTGCCGGTTTTTTCAAGTGTGTTTTCGCCGAAAGTAACCATATGTTTTCGCCGAAAATAAGCGTTAAAATCACTACCTGGTTTTCAAGTTCAATTTCGCAGAAAACATTATAAATTTGGACCGAAAATATGAAACAGGGAGGTTCAGTGAAAACCAAAAGGCGATTTCGCCGAAAATGATATTGAAAATTTGCCGAAAATTTTGAACACTACGATTGAAAATATTTTCGCAAATCCGGCGAACTTCAGAAAATCACAGTTAAATCCACAAAAATCGGAACGACCTCAATCAACTTGCGACTGACTCTTTGACACACAGTTTCTACACGAAAAAAATAAATCAAACAAACTGACACTTTTGGCTCCCCTGAACCGACTCTAAAATACTAAGTTCGACAAAAAATTAAAAACAGACTCCAGCCGTGGGTTGCCTCCCACGAAGCGCTCTCTTTTAACGTCCTTGAGCCGGACGGTACCTGTTAGGGACCCCAACTCAGAAGTTCTTTGAAGTCAATCGTCTTCTTCAAGGTATGCGGTTGAGTGCCATGTAGCACTCCAGCAGGGTGATGTAACCGGTAGTGTTCCAGTAGATCGTGGTTCTGGTTGGATGCCCAGTTCTTCTTGAATTCTCCTTCTGGAGGAGGAAAGGGGTAGTACGGCGCGGCATGATCAATGAGCTCCATCTTCTCCACACGATGCTCATCAAGAGGTCTCTCGGGATCGAGTGTGTATACTTCCAAATCCTTGACGTCTTTGATTCCCACGTGCTCGTCTCTGGCTTGATCTATAAGTTGGCTCTGCAGAAGCTCGATTGAGGATATCTCCTCGATTTCTTTGTGCTCCTCTTCTGCTTCAACTTCAAGATGGATTGGCTCTTTGTCTTCATCAACCACCACCGCTAAGGATTCTTCATCAGATGCTTCTTGCTCGCAATAGTCATGGGTGAGATTGTCATGTTCATCTTCGTACGCCTGTTGAGCATCTTCTTCCATTAGTGGATTTGGTTGCTCAAGCTCGGCATCCACCATGTTACGAGCTTGCAGCTTCGAAAGGAGATCATCCAAGGCGGATTCTACTCTTGCCGTCTGTTGTCGATGCCGATGAGCCGGTATATACACGTCTTGGTGATTTTGTTGGTGGTGTGTAGCTTCAGGCTCTTCTTCGAAATGTTCTGGAGCATCTTCTCCCTTCAATTGCCCTAGTCGCTTGAGCGCGGCGTTCCATGCATCAACAGCATCGTCCATTGATTGGAGGTTGTCGATCGCGGCTTGGGTGCTTGCCATCCATTGTTGATGCTCATAAGTGTGTAAACCCATCTCTTGGAAGTCTTCAATATATGGTGCTTCATTGATGTACCACCCTTGGTACTGGTCATCCAACCTATAATCCTGCATAATTAAAATTCAAAAAGCACTACCAGGTAAATCAGGAAAATATGGAGGAAAATTAAATGGTAAGGCGGAAAGGTAGAAGAATAATTTGCCAACTCTTCTTTCAAACAATTAGAAGAGTCCCCGGCAACGGCGCCAATTTGATGCTTGCAGTTTTAGCGGTATCAAATAACTAACCTACCGAAGTAGACTAGATCGTATTCCACGGGTTTCTACTAATTGACTACTCAAAGAAGCTGGCAAATTACTCAGGTAAACTGGCAAAATACTCGAATGCAAACAGGTTGTGCGTGGTGTGAGTTCCACGACTTCTAATCTAATAAGCAAAGGAAAATAAAAGATAGAAAGATTAAAACGGTTGACTAACAGGAAGATAGACGAACTTAGATTTCGAATCCCCCTTAGATCACCAAGGCAACAGCAATCAACAGATCAGCGGTTTTCAATTCTAATTCAATTGGTTTCTATACACCACTATAACTCCTTACCCTTAGGTTTAAGACTGGCGAACGTTCGCTCTATCCGATCTAACTACCAAGATTAACTAGCCGCCCGGGTACGGTCGCCTCTTGCAACGACTTAATTAACTGGTGCAATTACTAACGATTTATGAGTTACTCTTGCAGTGGATTAACCCTAACCGGTTCCTACGAAAGGCACACTCCAATTATAAGGTTAACTGGTTGAATTGATGTTTTAAAGAGAGGCGAGCGTTTGCTTCTATCCTCAACTTAACAAGAATCTAAACTAGGTGATCAAGGAAGACAAGTTTAAGCGCCAAAGCAGGGAGATGTCTGGCGACTAACCCTAGCTTACAAAATCCTAATCTAGGCGACCAACCAGAAAAGAAACATAAACAATCAAGAACAAAACAACCATGCAAGAGAAACTGATTGAACTTCGAATCTAATTACCGCCGATCCGTGACCGCTTTAAAGCCCTGGGTCACTTAGGGTTCATCTAATCTAAGCTCTACAAGTTCAGTTACTCATATCAGAAACAAGAGAATCAAAGGCAACAATGAAGATCATCATACAGAGGAAGAACAGATAAGAACTGAAAAACCTAATTCTGACGACTCCCGCGAAGCTTCAATCTCATGGATCTTCAACTTTAAGCTCTGAGTTCTCCGAGGTGGAAGGATGGCGTCACGATCTCTCCATGGATCTTCAAACTCTGTAAACTCTATCTATCGACCCTAGAGTCGGCTGACTCTCAAAAGTCTGATTTGTGAAAAGATGAATAATGATTATTAGGTCTCCTCTGTCTGCCGGCTGCCTCTATTTAAATAGGTACGATTAGGTTTCCAATATAGCGCCGGATTTGGAAGGAATTTTTCGCCGAAAATATCAAATAATTTTCGGCGAAATCTTTAGTTAAAAACCCCTGTGTGATTTCTTCTAGGAATTTCGGCGAAAACTCAAAGAAGTTTTCGCCGAAAACTTCAGTGTAAATCAGCCTGTGAGTTTCTGAAGGTAATTTTCGCCGAAATCCTCATAGTCTTTTCGGCAAAAAAATTGTGATGGGCAGTTGGATCTTCGGTTCTGACTCTGGTTCAATTTTTGGTTCACTCCTTGAGGTCTTGAACACGTCCGTGGCTACATAAATGATGGCAAAAACCTGTGCTTTCACAAAAACACTAGAAAACCATCAAATAGACCCAAAAAGGGCCAAAGTAATCAAATCGGTAGGAAATAGGGTAGTTGAGTGAATATTCGCTATTTTACCCCTAAAACCACGTTTCAAGCAAGGAAATGCCACTTAAATGAGGCTAATAATCACGTCAAATCGAGTGTCATCAGTAGGTTAGTTATTTGATACCGCTAAAACTGCAGCATTAGGGGGATTCAAAATCTAAGCCTTGTCTGTCATCTTGTTAGGTCAAACAATCTTTCAATTTGTCTTTTGTTTTATTTCCTCTTCAATTTTCTTGCATTTTAGTCTACAAGTCGTGGATCTCACACCACGCACAACTTGTGAAACCCTGAATAATTTGTTGATTCATTTGAGTAGACGGTGAGAAGAAACCATGTGGATTACGATCTATCTCGCTTTTGAGTGGCATAGTTATTTGATACGCTGTAAAATAACATACATCAAATTGGCACCGTTGCCAGGGGATATCTTCTAAGTGTTTCAAAGAAGAATTGGCATTTTATTCTTCTACCTTTCCATCTTTCATTTTTCCATCACACTTTGATTTTACACCGGTTGTGTTTGTTTTTGTTCTTTGCAGGTTGTTTTCGGGTTTATGAACCGCCCATTCACTCGTTCTCAGTCTAAGTCTTTCAAGTCTGCTACTTCAGACAAGCCGGGTAGTTCTGCTCCGCCTAGGCAACCGCGAGTTCCGAAGCAATCTAACACCGTCCCGTCTTCATCCTTTACTCCAATCAAGATCGAGAAGCCGAAGAGAGCTCCTCATCTTCATCCGCTTCATCCACCGCATCACTTTTGCCGCCACCTTCTCCTAGAGTAGATGACCAGAGAAGTCTTGCCAATTATAACAAGCCGAGCACGACTAGCGTTCGATCCTCTATCTCTGTGCCGTGCAATGAAGATGATCCCGACTATGAGATTAAGATCCCTTTCTTGGGAATGATCTCCAGGGACGTGCAGTTTGAAGGTGATGTAATCCTCCACAGCTGCCCAAAGGCCTACAGCTATTCCTACACCCCACCAGGGTCCCCGGTTAAAGGCCATCCTCCTGCAACCACAACTAACAATAGTGGAATACGTATGTAATTTCACAAGATCACCCAACCCGTTCATCCTAAAACTCATTTACTAACTCTGATCCATTAATCATCATTTGTAACACCCGTCCTGAATCAACCCAGGTAAACTCATGGTCGAACCGATTAAGAGTGTCACCCGAAGATACACCAATGAAATTAAAGGAGAGACAACATTGAAATCGATTAAAACACAATTCAAGAGTAAATCGGAAGCGCCTCCATTATTAAAACCCAAACCAAAATACAAAGTTACAATCCAAACCAATATTTCCTTTACAATCCCGAAGTTCAAATCAAACGATACAAAACATCCCCAACCCAAAATAGTCAACGTAAAACCCAAAAGATGGTCAACTCCTGTCCAAGCCTCCGAAGATCTTCTCCACGCCAACGACACACCGACACTCAACACACAAAGAAGCTCCCAAACTTTCACTCACACACTCTAACACGCGCACCTGAAAAGAGAAACTGGAGGGGGATCAATTTCCTATTGAAATTGAGTGAACCCACTAGGTTTAACTATGCGCCGAACCTATCCAAGAGAAGCGATTCCAAACTCCTCATGAAACACAAACAATGGAATCAGACTCAACCTTTACCAGTTTTAGTTCCCTAAAATAGTCTAAGTGATCACATAGGTGCAGTTCACCGTTCAACATTATCAATCCACAATAATATATAACCAGGTGTCATCATACATACAGCTCAACATCAGATGCACCAAATATGCAAGTTATCATCAGAAACACCTTACATACAGTTCGACCTTGGAACCAACAAGCATAGAGTTCAACATCACATCACAAGACATCTCGCATTCACCATCAAAATGCACACCCACACACAACCACATTCATATTCACCACACTTCTTATCTCAGTTACTAAGTGAGTTATCAGGTATCCTTAAGCAGTCTAGGTTATCACCCAGGTATAGTTCTTCACTTTAACAATTCACAATTCACAACAACATCATGATCATAAATCATTCAACATTAATCCACATCTCAGCACAACAACCCAGTTCAGTTCACAGATCAATCCAACACAGCCCATAACACATTACATATCGGCTCACAAACTCAACCAACACAACCCACACACACATAAATGCACACTTCATTTATCTAGGTGAGTTAATTAGGCGCCACAAAGAGTTGTTCCCCTACCCCGCCGGCCATCACATCAACCATATCTCGCATGATCTTTCCCCGTAGGGAGATAATACGACGCATCCCCTAAGGGATCCTTCCTCCACGGAGCTATCACGACGCATCCCATAGGGATCCTTTCCTTGACGGAGATTTCCACCACCATGACTCCACGTCATGGGATCCACCCTAGTGAATCGGACTCTAACTCAACTTTATTTCGGTTGGGGTAACGTTGGCTCCTTCCGGTTCAATTATTTAAAATTCCATTTAATGCAACTACAACAATAACACTCATCCACAAAACTATTCCATTCAACCACAAATCCATTTCACAATTCCGTGTCCCAATTCCATGTACCAATTCCATTCCCCAATTCTACATATCAATTCCACATGACAATTCCATTCAACCAATTCCACGTACAAATTCCATGTTATAATTCACACTAACTTAACAGACAACAATAGGTACAATCACAGAAATTCAGCTCATCTCATCCCATCCTACCTCACCTTTCTAGGTTAAATACATTAGCTATCATCTTTCATCCTGATTCCCCACATCACACATCGATCAGCACATTCATTAAACAGTATTCACAAGACAGTTATCGAGTTTTACTCTCAAGGGTTCATGCAAGACCTAATTCATCCTAAGTCCAGTTTCAACTCTTCACACTCATTTCTAGCCATCTAATCGACCATACACTCACATAAGTCAACCATACAATCACACAAGTCAACCAACACCACATAACAGTAACAATCACGACAGCATCAATTTCATTCAAATCAATCACACAACATCAATTCAACCAGTTCATGTAATCCCACCACCCAATTCCATTATACTCAATTCCCTTAATCGATGCTATGTCATAAACCAACACCCCAATCACATTCTAGACCCCTCATTACACATATCTTCCATATCACCCAAATCAGCACATAGCATTCACTTCATCTCAAAACACATAGCATCAACTCATCCAATCTCACATCCATAATCTCATTTCACTACATTCAACATTTCACATAACACAAACAGCTTAAGGGTAAACGACTAGCTCACCGGCCACCCCCACCTGCAAGTACAGGGGTAGCCATGTCGTGAGACTCAAGGTTACCCTTTTGTTCATCCTTTATAGGACGACCCCACATTGGCAGGGCCATCCACCTGTTCATCATTTAAAAGGGAGACCCCACATTGGTAGGACCACCCCCTGCAATCACAAACTGATAGCACAAGGTATAGAAACAGTTAAATAGAATCACACTCAACCCTCCTACACTCATTACTAGTCCAATACATTAATCATCAATGTTAATCATTTCTCCAATCCCAACACATTACAAATCAGCCATCAACCATCAACCAGTCCATCAATTAACAAACATCCCACACTCATCAAACATCATGTTTCACAGAAGAGTCAATTGCAGAACAAATTTCCCCTTTCTCTCTTTCAATTTCCATGCAGATCCTACATTCATCTAAGCCAGAATTGCAAATCCTCATGCCGACCATTACTACCTATCGTATGCTAAACCCTCACCTGACAAGAAGATGAGGCTATAAAATAACTTCTAGAACTCGAACATCCAAGCTCTACACCTCCAAAAACGTAGCTTCTTCCTTCTGCCACTGACAGCACCTCGATCCTAAATACCCAGAACCACAACATGCTATCTCTTCCTCTCGTCACCACGAACACGTAGCAAGAAATGGATCACCAATCGGAGCTCTACAACTCCCGGAATCAAGGATTGAAGCTTGGGGGGTTTTTGGTTTCGTCAAAGGGATTTTCGGGAAAAGAGAAAGAAGGGGAAGTTATGGAATTCCGTGCTAAAAATTTGTCTTTTATGGTTAGCACAAGAAACACGGCGTCTTTCTAACAACACACAGTGTGTTGTTATAAACAACACAGTGTGTTTCTATAACACATGGCCATGTTTTGTAATCTGCCAACTTTGACGAATTTTCACGTACTTGCTTGAATCTTCAACCCGACTCAACTATGAACGTCCCGGACTTCGATGGGGCCTCAAGAACATTGTTTCGAATGTCTAAACCATCCAAACTCGAGTTCCAAACCGTTCGATTGGGCGGGGATGTTAGAAGTCTCCACAATTTCAAGAGATTTCATCCCCGAAATCACAACCCAACTCACTCTACCTATGTTACCACAAATCACAGCAAAAATGCAGCAACTCAAGGATCACATTACCTCCCAAAACTTCCTCTTAACGGCTCTAACAACACACACCTCTCCTAACACACTCACCTATGCAAACCCGGACTTCCACCTAATACACAAGCACAACCGAACACCTAAGGCACAAACTTCCACAAGAGCACAACCATAATACACAACTCACAAAACAAGAAGTTACTTAGCTAACACACTCGGCTAGAACCTTACACCCTTCAAGCATTCCACCTAACTTAACCAAAGTCTTCAAAGACCTCACTCCAACAAACCTCAAACTTCCAGCTACTATCCTCAAGCCACTCCAGCACTAGCTAAACATCTAAACTCTATTGTTACATAAGCCTTTCTCAATCTGAGTTCAAAACCCAAGCAAACTTTTTAGAAAAGCGAAACTTTAATAAATTCTTCTTCAATCCATTAAAAATCAAAAGTCATAAAACCTTTAAAATCAACTCATAAAAATAAACTCTATTTTAGTTTAAAATACCCAAATGCTTTTAAATCCCTAAACACTAGTACCAATGAAAACATTCCCCCAATGTTCAAAACAATAACACTTAAATAATTTGAAACCACAAAAACTCATGACTCAGTTTTGAAAAGGTAAAGGCGATTTCAAACTCCTTTCAACCCAACCAAGAACCCAAGACCACAATTTTCCACTCAAAACTAAAATTAGTAAAACCCACCTCTATCTCGGTTAAAATACCAAAGCATTAAAACGCTCTTCAAATCCGCTACACCAATTACTCAAAGAAACTAATACCAAGATTCGACACTAAAAATCAGATTGACACAACGGACCAAGAATTACTCATTCCTCAAAGCTTAAATCCTTAAATCCTTCTAACTTTTCCAACATGGAATGAAAATTAAAACTCACTTGATAGATTAAAATTCACATTCAAACCATAGTTGCTAACAAAGTAGGACAAAATTTGCACGAATCAAAACTTTCTCTTAAAATTTCATGTAAACGGACAAGATAGATTCCTGTAACAACCCTTGACTCCTCTCCTCAACCGACTTCCAACTCTCTCACAAAACACCCATCTAAAACTTCCACTTCAAGCTAGCATCCTAACTCTGGTTCTATTTCTAAAGGTCAACAAGTATCCTAACTCGACACTCTATTCGCACTCAACCACTACTCAGTACTACATCTTCTCATCCCATGACTTTCTTCGTGGCTCAGGAGGACCGGGAACAAACCAATTTAAGTTGACAAATTCTTCAAATCACTTTCGCTCTTCAAAACGCACTTTCAGTTTCAAAATCCCAACCCGGTTAAAACATTTCAAAACCCCTGGAATGCCAGTACTGCATCGATGTTCCATTCTTTCCATTAAGAGGGTTGCTAATCCCCTAGAAGAAAGAACATTTCACCTACGCAGCAGAGGCAAACCAGGCTCTGATACAACTTGTAACACCCATCCCGAATTGACCCGGGTAAACCATGGTCGAACCGATTAAGACTGTCACCCGAAGATACAACAATGAAATTAAAGGAGAAACAACATTGAAATTGATTAAAACATAGTTCAAGAGTAAATCGGAAGCGCCTCCATTATTAAAACCCAAACCAAAATACAAAGTTACAATCCAAACCAAAATTTCCTTTACAATCCCGAAGTTCAAATCAAACGATACAAAACATCCCCAACCCAAAATAGTCAACGTAAAACCCAAAAGATGGTCAACTCCTGTCCAAGCCTCCGAAGATCCTCTCCACGCCAACGACACATCGACACTCGACACACAAAGAAGCTCCCAAACTTTCATTCACACACTCTAACACGCGCACCTGAAAAGAGAAACTGGAGGGGGATCAATTTCCTATTGAAATTGAGTGAACCCACTGGGTTTAACTATGCATCAAACCTATCCAAGAGAAGCGATTCCAAACTCCTCATGAAACACAAACAATGGAATCAGACTCAACCTTTACTAACTTTAGTTCCCTAAAACAGTCTAAGTGATCACATAGGTGCAGTTCACAGTTCAACATTATCAATCCACAATAATATATAAGCAGTCGTCATCATACATACAACTCAACATCAAATGCACCAAACATGCAATTTATCATCAGAAACACCTTACATACAGTTCGACCTTAGAACCAACAAGCATAGAGTTCAACATCACATCACAAGACATCTCGCATTCACCATCAAAACGCACACCCACACACAACCACATTCATATTCACTTCTTATTTCAGTTACTAAGTGAGTTATCAGACATCCTTAAGCAGTCTAGGTTATCACCCAGGTATAGTTCTTCAATTTAACAATTCACAATTCACAACAACATCATGATCATAAATCATTCAACATTACTCCACATCTCAGCACAACAACCCAGTTCAGTTCACAGATCCATCCAACACAGTCCACAACACATCACATATCGGCTCACAAACTCAACCAACACAACACACACACATCAATGCACACTTCATTTATCTAGGTGAGTTAATTAGGCGCCATAAGGAGTTGTTCCCCCGCTACCCCGCCGGCCATCACATCAACCATATCCCACAGGATCTTTCCCCGTAGGGAGATAATATGACGCATCCCCTAAGGGATCCTTCCTCCATGGAGCTATCACGATGCATCCCATAGGGATCCTTGCTTGACGTAGATTTCGACCACCATGACTCCACGTCATGGGATTCACCCCAGTGAATCGGACTCTAACTCAACGGTATTTCGGTTGGGGTAACGTTGTCTCCTTCCGGTTCTATTATTTAAAATTCCATTTAATGCAACTACAACAATCACACTCATCCACATAACTATTCCATTCAACCACAAATCCATTTCACAATTCCGTGTCCCAATTTCGTGTACCAATTCCATTCCCCAATTCCACATATCAATTCCACTTGACAATTCCATTCAACCAATTCCACGTACAAATTCCATGTTATAATTCCACACTAACTCAACCGATAACAATAGGTACAATCACAAAAATTCAGCTCATCCCATCCCATCCTATCTCACATTTCTAGGTCAAATACATTAGCTATCATCTTTCATCCCAATTCCCCACATCACACATCAATCAGCACATTCATTAAACAGTATTCACAAGGCAGTTAGCCAGTTTTACTCTCAAGGGTTCATACAAGACCTAATTCATCCTAAGTCCAGTTTTAACTCCTCGCACTCATTTCTAGCCATCTAATCGACCATACACTCACATAAGTCAACCATACAATCACACAAGTCAACCAACACCACATAATACTAACAATCACGACAACATCAATTTCATTCAAATCAATCACACAACATCAATTCAACCAGTTCATGTAATCCCACCACCCAATTCCATTATACTCAATTCCATTACTCAATTCCCTTAATCGATTCTATGTCACAATCCAACACCCCAATCACATTCTAGACCCCTCATTACACATATCATCCATATCACCCAAATCAACACATAGCATTCACTTCATCTCTTGTGAACCTATCATTGACGATGCAACCAAATAAACTAACAAAGCTACAAAAGCTAGGGTAGATCGTATTCCACGGGCCTTCTATGATTGACTACTCCAAAAACTAGCAAAATACTCGAATGTAAGCACTTCGTGTGTGGTGTGAGTTCCACGACTTCTAATTCTAAGAAATGCAGAGATATAAAAAAAATTAAACTAAAGCAGATTTGAAATTAGGGTTGAAAACAAAGATGACAGACGAAATTAGACTTTGAATCCCCCTTCGTTCCCTAGAGCAGTGGCAATCAACAGATCAGCGGATTTCGATTCTCATTCAATCAATCACTAAGACACCACCATAACTCCTGACCCTTAGGTTTAAGACCGGTGAACGTTCGCTCTATCCGTTCTAGCTACCAAGATTAATTAGTCGCCCGGGTACGGTCGCCTCTCACAATGACTTAACTTAACTGGTGAAATTACTAACGATTTATGAGTTACTCTTGCAGTGGATTAACCCTAACCGGTTCCTACGAAAGGCACGCTCCAATTATAAGGTTAATTGTTCAAATCGATGTTCTAAAGTAAGGCGAGCGTTCGCTTCTATCCTTAGCTTAACAAGAATCTAATCTAGGTGATCAATCCAGACAAGAAACATGAACAATGAAGAACAAATCAAACATGGAAGAGAATTTGATTGAATTTCGAATCTAATCACAACCAATCCGTGACCGCTTTAAAGCCCTAGGTCACTTAGGGTTCATCTAGTCTAAGTTCTAACGAGTTTAGCTACTCATGTTTATCACAAAAGAATCTAAGACAAAGAAAGAGTTCATCATCCAGAGGAAGAACAGAAAAGAATCTGAAAAACCTAATTAGACGACTCTGACAGACTTCGATCTTTGGTAAACTGCACTCCTAGCTCCGATTCTCCGAGATGGAAGGGATGGCGTCACGATCTCTTTCCGGCTCTTTGAACTCTAACTTCTCGCTCCAGAACTTTAGAGAATTTCTCGAATTCTGATTTCAAAAAGTATATTATGATGTATATCTTATTTGGGCCGCTGGTTAAGTATTTATACTTAACCCTAATTCAGCCGGATTTCTTCTATTATTTTCGACAAAAATAAGGGATTATTTTCGCCGAAAAGGATGGTGTAAATGGATGATCCTTTGGCTGGTGTCTCTCTGTGATTTTCGCTTCGGTCGAAAACTTAACAGTTTCACCGAAAACTCCTTCAGCCGGTCAACAGTTGATTTGTGCTGATATTTTTGCCGAAAATACTAGGGTATTTTCGGCGAAAATTCCTTTGTAAATCGGGCATGAATTTTCTGAACTTGTTTGGCTCCTTTGATTGATTTCGGTGCAATTCCTTGAGGTTCCAACACCTTAGACATGACCTTGGCTACTTTATTTGACGGCAAAAACCTGTGCTAACACAAAAACACTAGAAAACCATCAAATAGACCCGAAACGGGCCAAAGTAACACAGATGGCACGAGATAGGGCAATTGATTGAACATTCGCTATTCTACCCTAAAAACCATGTCTTAAGCAAAGAAATGTTGCTTAAATGAGGCTGATAATCACGTCAAATCGAGTGTCATCAAAATACCCCACACTTAAGCTTTTGCTTGTCCTCAAGCAAACTGAATAGAAACGCTCATGTTCATAAATGATATGATCGATTAAATTGGAGCTCAATCAAACACAATGAATTATTAGACAGCTAATTCCTAGAACAAGAAACCTGACATATATACAGATCAGCCAAACAACCTGGTCTCACTAGTAAACTGCACACGACAAGTAATTAGCAACCAATTATGCACGAATTTAACCTAACCGACCAGACTCCTCACACAGGATAAATATAGTACAACGGGAACTATCACTCTCTGTGTTTAAGGACGTGTTTCTGCTCTCGATCATTTTCTGTTACTGAATTCTGTCATAGGATTGCAATTCGACCACATCTCCACCACTATGACAACACGAGTATCTAGTCAAGAAGGACTTCCCTGCTAGGTCCGTAATGAATTCTACACTACTTGGGTTTATAATGAGATGGATGATGGGATTGAATGATAATGGCTTTGTGCGGTGTAGCTTTCGACTAACTTCCCTCGAATCTAATCTATGGCTTCCTACCGTCTAACCAGACACGGGTGGAATAATGAACGCTCGTCCTATGATACCCTCAAGCAACCTAGCACTTTTTTTTGTATACTTTTCTTTTGACTTCGTTCTTCCATTTGTAGGGAGAAGAACGTTTATTTGAACTACACTTTGAAACTTTTATGATTTTTCTTATTTTTCTTTTCTTCTTTTTTTTCGAAATTTTCTTTCTTTTCTTACTTGACTTTTTTTTTCTTTTGTGCCGATTCTTTCTTTTAGTTGCTAGAGGGGTTTACACGTCTTGACATATTAGCTAAGACCACCTGTTTAATGGCTATAGGCACGTTACCACAAACCGACTTCCGGTAGGTCAATCTAGAACTACAACCACAGGGGATCAACGGGGAATGAAAGAAATGGGAAATGGCTGTAATGTATTATCGAACCGAAAGAACAGGCCAAGCTCAAGGGTCTAAACCTAATGGATTTATCGTTTGGTATGCTATCTGGCTAAGTAGCTGAATCTAGGTGCCCCTATCCTTCTAGAACTCGTGTCATCATGTGGTCTCGAGTAGGTCTCATGCAAATTCTAACTCATTCAAGCAAACGAAAAACCACTAAGAAAGAATTGAAATTGCAAGTTACGTGCAATGGATCAAAAGCTCACATTTGGTTTGCTAGTCGGATTCGGTCATTTTCATGGAATCAAGGCTACAAACTACAAGTGTGATTTAAAAATTCTGTTCTGACCAGGCAATTTAGCATCAAAGTACACACGCTGGTTCTCAAGTTCTAGGTTAAGCAGTCTAAGCATCATTATGAAGGTTTGAACAACAACTTAACATCAAAAATCAAGAACTGAGCCATTCTAATGCTAGAGAGACTGGAATGGAATCACGAGGCACACATAAAACACAATCAAGGGTAATCAAGTTCATGCAAGGTTCTCTAGCATCCTACCCCACACTTGAATCGGACTGTGTCCTCACAGGACTAGTTCTAGAGTTCAAAGTGAAGTAGAAGAACCTGGACTGAGATGATTGGCGTAGGGGATGAGCACGGGTCCTCGGAGCGGAGGCGATCTACCAAAGTGAAGCAAAGGGAATCTCCCTACTTCCTACAAAACAAAAACAAATGAAACATAAAAAGGAAAATGGGACAAGTGTCCCGGATCCACACAGAAAAAAGTTGGACAGAAATCCGAAAAGAATAAATAAAAAGAAGGGACAAGAAAGAGGATACAACCCGATCACAGCTCGTCAGGCGCGTCGGGAGGTGGAAAGTGGAGGTAATCGCCGAGCTGGCATTGCCACGCCAGCTGTGCCTCATATCGCCTGTCGGCGTGACGCATATGCTGCTGCATAATAGTCCATCTCGCCTCTTGAGTGGCGTTGTCGGTGATGCGCCACTCCTGTAGTCGCTCATACAGCTCACCAATGCCCGCGGGGTGCGGTCGGTGCTGAGGGTGAGGTGCCTGGTATGGATCTGGAATGTGCGGCGGTGACTGGTGTGCATACCGTGCCTGATGATGTGGCGAGGGTATATAGTCATGGAATTCTGGCTGCGGTTGGGGCTGCTGCTGCTCCGTATCATCATCTTCCTCCGACTCGGCTACATGCTGGAGGGGAGGATCTGCTGCCACCTGGGGACTGAGGTCCAGCTCTAGGTCGTACTCGACCGCTAAGTCTCCTCCAACGGTCCTAACTTGGTGTCGTGGAATGTTTGGGCCATATTCATGGCTGATGCCAAAGGAGATGATGAGCTGACCTATGAAGTTACCTCCCAGGAGAGCACGAGGTGGCGTCTGCCTCTTGGTCTTCTGGCGGAAGAGGCGAGCAAGCACCCATCCGGGGTGGAGAGGGTAGCTCTCTCGGATGGCTCAGAGAAGCATAAGCTCCTCCTTGAGGATATGGTGGCGATCATTATCTGGAACATATAAAAGCGATCTACGCCAAACCATATGAATAAATTTAAAGAGAGGGTGAGAGAGTGACTTAACTAAGTTGTGTTCCCCAAGGCGATCGCCAGGCACTCCAGTCATGTGGCTCCAAAGTGCATGGTACGCCTCCTCGTCATCATCGTCGCCCCAGCCGAGGTGATGGCCATGATAGTGCTCGTAGGGGATACCTAGATGAGCAGCAAACTCATCATAGGTGAGCGTCCTGTATACTCCACCCAGATAGAAGGTAACAACCTTCTGGCCTTGCCTCCTCTTGTGCTCATCCAGATCAAAGGTCGCCCAGAACTCCTGAAGGGCGATGTCTGGGAAGTCAGCAGCTATGGTGGTCAGCTCTAGGAGGCCGGCCGGTGCTAGGGCGTCATGCACCTTCTGGTGGTAGTCCTCGTCGTGCTCGCTGAGGGACTCCATGGAAAGAGGGCGTACCTTAGCTCCCCGAACATGCTTGATCTTCTGGAAGCACTCGAAGTATAAGTCAGGTAGGCGAGCGATAGTGCGATGGTACCCAGCCCGGCGAGGTAATGCGGAAGGAGGGCCCTGAACGGCGGGTGTGATGGGAGCGGGGGCTCTGGAGCTCGAGGCGACATCAAGTCGTGCCTTGGTCCTGCGCTCATAAGTGGTGTTCCTAAAACCAGAATGAAACCAGATCAGTCAAACTTAAAACCCTACCCCACACTTAGTAGAAAAACTCAATTTCACAAAGAAATGAAGAAAACCGAGTGGGGGTAAGCAAAGCAGAGTAACCGGTAATCATAGACAGTAAAATACATGCTTAGGAACAGCCAGAATTGGATAAGCACAATCAGAGTTCAAAGAGTCAAACCGACATTCAGAAAGTCAACACTATAGCATAATGAACCCTAACCATGGCAAGACTATCACAAAGCGGAGAATGATAGTAAAATATGATCTCAGATGGCAAACACAATAATCTGAACGAGAATGAAGACATACGGCAGCCAAATGATCAAAAACAGTTCATGGTCAAACCGACATTTCTCACAAGTCAACATCACGAAGAATCAATCGTATGCAGAGCAACACATGATCAAATGATATGGAAATTAAGCACGAAACTCCCTAAGCATGCTAGAACAGTTCAACAAGTTCAGCTAACCTAGTTCACACGAAATCAGTTGGCACGCAAATCGAGGCAAACCGAAAAGTCAGCCGAAAGTCAACCCTGACGAAATTCAGCAATCAATATGTCAAAAGATTAGTAATGAAAATTTCTACAACTTACCTTGAAGCCATGGATGCTAAAAATGAACGGTTTGGGAGAAATCGGTGAAAAACTCTGAAAACAAGGGTTTGGGTGAACTAGAGCTGTAGAGCTCCGATTCGAACGTTCTAGGGCTCAACGGGATCGGAAAAGGGAGGGTAAGGGGGCGGCGGCGGTCGGCGATGGTGGCGGCGGCGGGAAACGGCGGTGGTGGCGAAGAGAAAATGGGAGGCGGCGGCGGTTTTCGAAAACAGGGGAGGGGGGTTTTGTTTTGTTTTGAAATTTTCGGAAATGGAAAGTGGGGAGAGAGAGGAAGTGTCGACCGGGTTTTTAAAGGGATAAGGTCCGAAATTGCCTTGTATTTTCGGCGAAAATAAGTGCAAATTTTCGCCGAAAATATTAGTTAAAATCACCGCCAGTTTTCAAATGAATTTTCGCCGAAAACACATTGAATTTTCGGCCGAAAATATGAAACAGGGAGATTCAGTGAAAACTTAAAAAGGCGATTCCGCCGAAAATAGGGGTGCATTTTCGTCGAAAATTTTGAACTGCACGATTGAAAATATTTTTGCAAATCCGGCAAACTTCAGAAAATCACAGTTAAATCCACAAAAATCGGAACGACCTCAATCAACTTGCGACTGACACTAAGACACACAGACTACACACAAAAAATAAGAAAACAAACAAACTGACACTTTTGGCTCCCCGAACCGACTCTAAAACACTAAGTTCGACATAAATCAAAAACGAACTTTAGCCGTGGGTTGCCTCCCACGAAGCGCTCTTTTATTAACGTCCTTGAGCTGGATGGTATTAGGAGACATCCCAACTCAGATTCTCCTTAATGCTAGCATCGGAGTTCATAAAGTAGAGCTTCGGGGTTTCTCCGGTGAGCATGAATTTCTTCCCGTTCGCGTGTAAGAGCTTGGTTCGTCCGTCGGGAAGGTGGTCGGTGATCTTGAATGGTCTGAACAGTTCCGTCAAAGGATCGTCTTCCACAAGGAAGATAGTGGATGGAACGAGAACGATCGGCTCCTTCTTTATTTTAATCTCCGGCTTGATATCACCAGGATCGGTGATCGTCAGTATTTCCTTAGGAGATGCTTTTGGCTTCTCCCTCCATACTTGTTCTAGCGCCAGTTTCTCGGAACGAATTGGTGGTGTAGCTGGCTCGGAAGAAGACGGCGGAGCTTTTGGTCTCCAAACCATTTGAGTTTGCTTCTTCTTATGATTCTTCCTCCTTGACTTGCCAGACTCCTTACTTGGTGGTTTAGAAGAGGCTTGCAGTTCCTTCTTCTTTGACTGCTTTTGAGGAATAGGTTTTTGTTTCTATTTGATAACCTGTCCAGCACCTGCAGTAGCAACAGATCTAGGCACACTAGAAGGGACATTAGTGACGGAGTTGACCGGAGTCAACTCTACAGTTTCAACAGCTAAACAATGAATTTTGTCACTCTTAGGATTATATTTCATTCCATCTTTAAGGCGGAACGTAATAGTTTCTTTACCAACTCTCAAAGTCAAAGAACCATTTGGAACGTTAATATTCATTCCATTAGTAGCCATGAAAGGTCATCCGATGAGTATGGTAGAATCATCCTTACTAGTGTCAATGATCACATAGTCAGCTAAGAACGTGAAAGGACCACATTTAGTAACAACGTCTTTAATCTCTCCCTTAGGGGTTATAAGTGATCTATCAGCAAAGATAAGTTGCATACTAGGTGGTTCAAGTTCTCCTAAGTTCATATTTTCAAATAAGCTCGCAGGCATAACATTAACAGATGCACCAAGATCAACCAAACAATGCTCTATCTCAACATCATTAATGACAAGAGGTAGAGTGAAAGAACCAGGGTCAGAACACTTAGCTGGAAATGGAGAGGAAGGTTTCTTGATACGAATGTCAGGATATCCTTCTTTATTGCCCGTCATGCCAGTCTCGATCCTTGCATTTGGCAGCAATGCTCTTGGAAAAGGAGACTTCACGACGTACGGTGCAAGAGGAGGATCATCCTCCTTAGGCGCCGATTTTTGTTCTTCCTCTTCCTCTTGAGGTTCAGCGGTCCTGCGCAAAATAGAACAAGCATCAGCAGATAAACTTGTAAATTTTCGAGCGGTTACCATCTTGGCTTGCTCCTTTCTCGGATTCGGCTCTATCTGGCTCGGAAGTTGGCCAAATGGTCGACCGGATGCCAACATGCTCGAGATGTTGTTCACAGCTTGCTCAATTCTTTGGCCCGCGGCTATCTGTTCTTGATTAAGAAGAGCTTGAGCTTTAAATTGACTGTCATGATCATAGTCTGGTGATGATCTGGCTAAGCTTCCTGTCGAGGTCACTAACGTTGTTTTCTCTCTGATGTTGCTGCCTGGATAGGTGTTATTCAAGTATTGGTTCTGGCAGTTGCCAGGTGCAGTTCCATAGTTGCCCGGATTTCGATGCGGCGGCTGGTAG
Organism: Linum lewisii; assembly: GCA_034768395.1. Lineage (NCBI taxonomy): Eukaryota > Viridiplantae > Streptophyta > Magnoliopsida > Malpighiales > Linaceae > Linum > Linum lewisii. The sequence continues at coordinate 28,177,022 of CM068300.1, read as the reverse complement.
ACACCTGCCGGCGGATGGTTAGGTTTCTGATCCTGAGCTGGGCCAGCTGGGCGGTTATTCTGGTTTTGGTTATGGTTGGCGCCATTATTGTAGGGAGGTCTGTCTTGATAGTTCCCTTGCTGCCTGAAGTTGCGGTAGCCAGCATAACCATTCTGATTATTAACGAAGCCTTGTTGAATGAAATTTACCTCTTCGGCAGACCAGACTTCTGCCTTACCAAAATTCTGACAACGGCCTCCGTTATGTGCGCAAGCTCTACACCATTCGCAATCGGCAACGTAGACAGAAGCTGCCGGTGGTTTGATTGGTGTGGTAGACTTCTTCAAATGCTTCTACCTCTGCCTTGATAGTAGCTTCGAGATCAAGCTTGCTCCTTGATCCTTCAAATTGTCGTTCCCAGTTCCTTGACTTGGAAGCACAGTTTGCGAAGTGAAGAAGAGCAGCTTCAGGCGTAAGTGTAGTGCAATCTCCTTCAGCTAGAGAATTGACCCACTTGGCAGATTCTTCTCGAAGTCCTCGAGCAAAGATTTCAGCTAACTACCTCTGCTCGAATCCATGATGCGGACAGTTGTAGAGAAGTTCTTGGAATCGATTCCAAGTATCATATAAGCTTTCTCCTTCTTTCTGGGAGAATCTGGCAATGCTGTCCTTGATGGCAGTTGTTCTGGCTGGAGGGAAGTATTCTTCAACGAAGTCCTGAGCCAGAGTATCCCAATTAGTGTAGTAGCCAGGTGGTTTGCCAGTAAGCCACCTCTTAGCAGGGCCTTTCAGAGAGAACGGGAAAGCTCTCAGACAAAGAGTATTTTTGTCGAGGTTTCCGTTCTTGAAAGTGCTGCAGAGATCAAGGAAGTCTGCAAGATGAGTGCACGGATTGTCTAGGGGCCTGCCTTCAAATTGTATATCCCTAGAGATCATGGTCAAGAATGGAATCTTGATCTCATAGTCAGGATATCCTTCAATGCGCGGCACGGTAATGGCAGATCGAACGCTAGTCGCGCTTGGCTTGTTATAGTCTGCTAGACTCTTCTGTGCAGGTGGTGGTGGTAACTAATCGTCCATGGTAGGAGATGGAGGAGGTGAAAGTGATGTGGTGTATGAAGCGGATGAAGATGACGGTGAAGACGGAGATGAGGAACTCTCCTTCAGTTCCTCGATCTTGATCGGAGTGACAGGTGGATTGGATCTGCCTCTCTTCAAAATCTATAATCGGTAGAGGTGGAGCGGAATTGCCTGGTCTCTCTATACTCTTAGCCTATTCGGTTTGAGAGCGAGTCCAAGGACGGTAAGGCATACACCTGTAAACCTACAGATAACAAAGACAAACAAAACCAGTGTAAAATCGAAGTGGATGGAAAGGTGAAAGATGGAAAATAGAAGAATAGATTGTCAGTTCTTCTTTCAAACAATCAAATAAGTCCCCGGCAACGGCGCCAATTCGGTGAACCTATCGTTGATGATTAACCAAATAAACTAACAAAGCTACAAAAGCTAGGGTAGATCGTATTCCACGGGCCTTCTATGATTGACTACTCCAAAAACTAGCAAAATACTCGAATGTAAGCACTTCGTACGTGGTGTGAGTTCCACGACTTCTAATTCTAAGAAATGCAGAGAAATAAAAAAAATTAAACTAAAGCAGATTGGAAATTAGGGTTGAAAACAAAGATGACAGACGAACTTAGACTTTGAATCCCTCTTCGTTCCTGTTCCAGCCTTGTCGCCTGGCCCAATAATGGAAGCCCAAGCCGGTTGGTCCTCCGGGAGTGGTATACCTCATAAGTAACGTGGGGGGAAGTTAGTTCAAGGAAAAGGGGAGGCGATCAGTTTAAGGAATGGGAGAGGGAGGCGAGTAACGTACCGCGGAGCGTTTGTCCGCTGGGTAAAAGTGTTGTCCTCTGGTTAATAGGGTGTACGGGGGTATTTATAGTACCCCTGCCTTGGTCGCCAAGGCTGAATCTTAGCCACTCGTTTGTAGCTCCCGTAGGATGTTGACACGTGTCCGCTCTGTCTTGGAAACCTAAGTGTCGCCGAGTAACCCTAGGAGGCCGCCGAGCTGGGCCGTCGCTTTGGGCCTCACTCCACTTCCTGGGCCTGCCTGTTCGGCCCATCTGTTTTACCGCCTGAGTCCGGACCCCCTGCCCTAGCCGCTGTGTTCGGACTGCCATGTGGGTCGCCTCGTGGGCCGTCGTGTGGGCCTTTGGACTTCGTCGGGCTGGGCCCATCAATTGCCCCCAAGCCCTTAGTCGAGCTTTGCTTGGCTGAGGGCTTACTTATAACTCGGATCGCTCGTCTCGTGATCGCCGTAAGGGGACCCATCAATTGCCCCCGAGCCCTTAGTTCGAGCTTTGCTTGGCTGAGGGCTTACCTATAACTTGGATCGCTTATGTGGTGTCGTTTTATCGCTTTGCTGTCCTATCGCCTTGTTGCTTTGTTATTTTGCCGCTTTGGTGTCTTGGTTCTTATCGCCTTATCTCTTTTGTCGCTGCTTTCTATCGCGCCCCTTCTTTCCAGTTTTTCATGCACCTCTCTACCGCTCAGGGTATTATGGTCTTTTACTCCCTACCTTGCTGGAGAAGTTGGGGAAATCGGGGTATTTCAGTAATTGCTCAGAAAGCCATCATTACCTTATCTCTTCAGACGTCATCTCAGCCGCGCGTGCCCCCAATGAAACGTCGCGACGGCTCAACTTCCCGCCAACACGTCCTTTTAACCGCGCGTGTGACTCACTCATTCGCCGCGACGGTTCCATTCCCGCTCATTGCACTCCTATATAAACCCCCTTCTTACCGTCTTCCTCCTTTTTTTACTCCTTCTCTGCCACCTTGACTCCTGTTTTTACAGTCTTCTTACCTCCACTGCTTCCTTATTCCTTCCGGCGAGCCTTACGTTCGTTTCTCCTTCTTCCGATCACCAGAAAACGTTCATCTCTTCCTGCCATTTTTCAGATGTCTGGAGCCCCCCGACGCCCACCTGGTACGTGACTCTTCCCCTCTTTCTCACTCCCATTGCCATCCTGCCGTGCGTTTCCTTCTCTTTTCTGCTTATTGTTATTTTCTTTGAACCATGGATTCCGACTCCGATAGCCAAAACCAAAGTCATTCCTACTCCGCTGGTACCGATTCTTCACCCTCTCCTTCATCTTCTCCTTCGTCCTCTCCTTCCTCTTCCAGTCGGTCCCCTGAACGGGCATCCTTAAATCCTCCATCTACGGCCGAAACCTCGTCTGCCCAAATTTTCGACGTAGCAGAGGAGAATTTTGATGAATCTCCTGCCCTGCCTTTTTGGGGTCCCCACCAAAAAGGATTCGAGCGGGCCCGTCATGGGGTCGAGATTAATCCTGAGGCGACTAGAGTCACCGGCTCCTACTCCATTGGCAACTGGCGGTCTATGTGGGGAAGAGCTACTTGTGACGAGCGCACAGTCATCGGCCCGGGCTACTTTCCTTCAGGGTCGGTGGAGAAGATCGCCCGCGTTCTTCCATTCGCCATGCTGCCGTCTACCTGGGAATTCGCCGTGGCCTCTCGGCTTTCCACTATTGGCAACTGCCCGCCAGGGTGGCACGGCGTCTGGACCGAGGCCTTCACCAATGGCCTTCGCCTTCCGCCATCCCCGTTCACGGTCGCCCTGCTTGAGTGCTTTGGCGCTTCTCTTGGCGCCTTTAATGTCGGGTGTTGGGCTACAGCCTCTGCTTTTGAATGCAGCTGCGCGACTAAGAAGATCGCCCCCACTTTGCGGTTGTTTCAATTAATTCATTATGCCAAACACACCTCCAATGGCATCAGCTTCGTTCGCCGAGCTGATCTTACTCAAAAGGGCACTTACTCATCACCAAAGCCTCGCCCTACATGGTACCATTCGTTTTTCTACTTCCGCCCCAGCGACACGGATCACCATTGGGCTTCGCTGCTCCCTTCATCCTGGTCTTCTGGTGACGTGAGTTCTTTCAACGCCGAGCTTGATCCTACTCCTGATGAAATACTCCTACGTCGCCAGATCCTTCTTGATTGCCATCACTTATCGACCACTTCTAGCCTGCGGACTGCCCAGGCGGGGATACGAGGAGGTATACTTTATGTCTTAGGCGGTGCTGATTGTTTTCCTCCCTTCCTAGCTGTCGCCGTTCATCTTGCGTAATTGAGTCGTCGTAGCCAAACCCTTAGGAATGTATAACCTTTATATTATCGCCTTTTTGTGCTCTCTTCTCTTTCCCCCTTTTTTTTATACTAATCTTTGGATGTACCTTTTCTAGGTGCCGTAAGCCTCGCTGGGTGCCTCCTTAGTACCACCGCGCATGGTCCTGTCGCCGAGACTCGTCCCAGCCGCTCTGAGGCTGCCCCCGTCGCCCCTGCTTCTGCCCAACCTTCGCTTGACAAATCTAAGGGGAAGAGGAAGGCGGCTGAGACAGAAGAAAGCCTCCTTTCTTCAAAGAGGAAGAAGAAAGCTGGGGTTTCCAAGCCGAGGAGAAAGGCAGGTGAGGGCTCCAGCAATCCTCCGCCGCCGCCCCCACCAGTGATAGAGGTGGAGGATGTCGATGCTGAGACTGAAACTCCCCTCCGCCGCTCTCGTCGCCAATCGCCTCCGACAAATGACAATCCTTCTGCAAGGGAGCCCTTAGAGCATCCTGCTGACGAGAACGTCATCTCATATGACGACTCCTATCTTCCTGACGAACCTATCCCTCTTCCCCGGGATCCAGAGCATCCCGAGTCTGCGCCGGCTGGGGAGCTTGATCTTCGTCCCACCGAGCCTGCTCGCGACCACTCTCGCCCGCCTCCTGTCAACACCGACCGTGCCCGCCGGGCCAGCTGGACAGAGCGAGCTAACACTCTCTTCGATCGCCCTGCTCCTGCTGGTCGCGAGGGCGAGGGTCCCTTTCGCCTTCCCTACTTCGCCGTCGTTCATCCGGTGGCATCCCACATATCGCCCCAGATGGCGAGTGATATCACGGAGGAGTTCTCTCGAGGTGTCTACGAGGGGGTGACCGCTCCTGGTGAGGGCTCGAGATTTCGGACCTGCACGGGGCAACTTCCTGCCGCCTCCTTCAGGTACTTATGGAATGCGTCTTTTATTTGCTTTGTCCTGTTACCTTAGCTCTGCTCGCTGCTTCTTACCCCTTACATTTGTTTTGCTGCCTAGGCCGTGGCTGAGCTCGGCGATCTTTCCTTTGCATGTAAACACATGCAGGAGGAGAATCGGAAGCTGAAGGAGGATGTTGAGAATCTGCGCTCTTTGCGCATGGATCTCACTCATTATCATAACGAGGAGAAGGTATTTACTCATCTTCCTCTTCTTTCTCCCCTTTTATATATACTATTTCCCGGCTTGTCACCTTACGATCCTTGTTAAACCCGCATGTTGTTGTTTGTATTTTTTTTTATCTTAGCGACGGGCAGATGCAGCGACCTCTGCTGCTGAGTCTCTGAAGGAAAGCCTGGCTGAGGCGACTGGGCGGATCTCCCAGATGGAGGGCGTCCAGGAGGACTTGCAATCTGCTAATAAGCACATTGTCGCCCTTGAAGCCGAGTTGGATGAGGCTCGTGTCAAGGTTGCTCAGGTGGAGGAGATAGCCGCCGAAAGGGACAGAGCTAAGGAGCTGCTTAATGACTCACTGGCGGCTGAATCGGTGGCGGATCGTGATCTTGCCGCTGCCAAAGCTCAGTACGATGAGACTGTGGCTTATTACACTCATGCTCTCGGCGAGAGTATGCATGTAGTAATGCGCAGCTGTCGTAATGAGTTCTACGAGCTATTTCCCAACAAGGGCTGGCCGGGGCGAAAAATGGTTCGAGCCGTCCTCCGAGGTCTCAACCGCTATAACTTTGGGGTTCCCGACCTTCCTGATGCCGAGGAGGAGACTTACTTTCGGGATGCTGCTCGCTTGGAGCGGGAGATAGTGGCGGCAGATGCCAAATATGTGGCGGCCACTCGCCGCAGCCGTGGCCTGCCTGATCTGAATCTCGATGGATCAGAGGTTCAGCCACCATCATCCGATCAAGCCCCCTCGACCAGCGGCAGGGACTTCAATTCCGCCGCTTCCCCTTCCAAGGCTGGCGAGAAGAGCTCCGGCGCTAAAGACCCATGATCTCGCTTTCAACCTGTTGCTATTATTGCTATCTTTTCAGACAATCCTCATGTTTCTGCGTGTTGTTGCTGTTTTCCTCTCTTTCTCCTTCTCTTTTTTGTAAAAACTGCTTTATTAAACTCTTCCTCACGAGTTTTCAATCTTTGGTCTTTTATCTTATTACACCTCTCTTGATCGCTTTGCTTCTTTTCATCATTAACTAGATGTTATACCGATAACTTTGATGTCCTTGGGCCTTACGTAGCGATCCCAATGCCCTTAGGTCTTACGTGATAAATTCGATGCCCTTAGGTCTTACACAGCTATTTGTTAATGCCCGTAGGTCTTACATAGCGATCCCAATGCCCTTAGGTCTTACATGATAAATTTGATGCCCTTAGGTCTTACACAGCGATTTTGTTAATGCCCGTAGGTCTTACATAGCGATCCCAATGCCCTTAGGTCTTACATGATAAATTTGATGCCCTTAGGTCTTACACAGCGATTTTGTTAATGCCCGTAGGTCTTACATAGCGATCCCAATGCCCTTAGGTCTTACATGATAAATTTGATGCCCTTAGGTCTTACACAGCGATTTTGTTAATGCCCGTAGGTCTTACATAGCGATCCCAATGCCCTTAGGTCTTACATGATAAATTTGATGCCCTTAGGTCTTACACAGCGATTTTGTTAATGCCCGTAGGTCTTACATAGCGATCCCAATGCCCTTAGGTCTTACATGATAAATTTGATGCCCTTAGGTCTTACACAGCGATTTTGTTAATGCCCGTAGGTCTTACATAGCGATCCCAATGCCCTTAGGTCTTACATGATAAATTTGATGCCCTTAGGTCTTACACAGCGATTTTGTTAATGCCCGTAGGTCTTACATAGCGATCCCAATGCCCTTAGGTCTTACATGATAAATTTGATGGCGCGAAGACATATATTAGATTCAATCATTAGGGCCCTTAGTTGCCTTAAAAACTAGCCTCGGTTACAAGTGTCTTTTTAATCATAATATCGCCTGAGATGTATGGAGTTCCAAGTTTTGGGGATCTTTGCTCCATCTAACTCTGCTAGTTTGAAGGTGTTGGCCCCTACCACTCGCCGTACTCTGTATGGGCCTTCCCATCCGGGGTTGAGCTTGGCCGCCCCGACCGCCGGCCTGAAGATCTTTCGCAGCACTAAGTCATTGAGCGCGATGTGATGTGGTCGGAGCTTTAAATTGTACCGCCTGGCTAACTGCTCCTTTTCAGCGATCAGCCGCATCTGTGCCTTTTCTCTTTTTTCCTCAATCATATCTACGTTAAGCATCAATTCTTGTTCGTTGACCTCATCCCTGTATTCCTGTATTCGGATAGATGGGATTGAGATTTCTACCGGAAGGACCGCCTCAGTCCCGTACGTCAATGTGTAGGGAGTCTCCCCTGTCGCCGTTTTATAAGCCGTACGGTGAGCCCATAGTACATGATCAAGCTCCTCGACCCATACACCCTTACAGCCATCCACTCTTTTCTTTAATCCTTGTAGAATAAGCTTATTAGCTGCCTCTGCTTGTCCATTAGCTTGTGGGTAGGCGACCGAAGCGAATCTCAGATTTATCCTCAGGTCGTCACAAAATTCTTTAAAGACCTGTGAGTCAAACTGAGTTCCATGGTCACATATAATACTTTCTGGTATATCAAATATGGTGACAATACTTTTAAATGCAAACTTCTGTATCTGCTTGGCGGTGATACTTGCCACCGCTTCTGCCTCAACCCACTTGGTGAAATAATCAACCGCCACGATGAGGAATTTCCTTTTCCCCGAGGCTTCCGGAAATGGGCCTAGGATATCCATCCCCCACCTCGCGAATGGCCACGGGCTGACATTCGCCTGGAGCGCTGTTGCTGGCAACTTGTGATAACTTGCAAATTCTTGACATTTGTGGCATTTCTTCACTAGGTCGCCAGCCTCCTTTCTCATTGTTGGCCAATAGAAGCCCTGGTATATTAAGTTCCTTTCCAAACTTCTTGTTCCCAAGTGAGTACCACATACTCCTGAATGTACTTCCTCTAGGGCCCAAGCTGCATCCTCCTCTCCCAGGCATCGCAAGTATGGACCCATAGCTGATTTTCGATACAGCTCTCCCCCTATTATAGTACACCTCCCTGATTTTCGCCGGAGCTTGGTCGCTTCTAACGGGTCACTTGGTACAGTATCGTTATCCAAGTATTGAATAATAGGCGTTCGCCAGTCGCTTTTCCCAATTCCGTTAATCACGTGAAAACACTGCTTCCTCCTTGTTTCTTTTTCCACTGTGACCATTCGCCCTTCTTCAAAATCTGTCGCCGTTGCTAGTTTCGATAATGCATCCACGTGGCAATTCTCCTCCCTAGCAATCTGGGATATAACCACCCTCATGAATTCCGATATAAGCAGTTTTACCTCATCAAAATAAGGGAGGAGCGACTCCTCCTTTACCTCAAAGCTCCCATTAACTTGGTTGACTACTATCGCCGAGTCTGAGAAAACTTTGATGTTAGTAACTCCCATACTCTTAGCAATTCGCAAGCCAGCCTCCAATGCCCCGCACTCAGCTGCATTGTTGGTTCGATTAGTTGCAAATCGTAATGCGACCTCGTGGAGGATCCCCCCAGGAGACCTTAGGACTATCCCTGCGCCTGACCCTCCTTTACTCGAGGCGCCGTCTGTAAATAACGTCCATTCATCGCCTTCCTCGGTGTCTTCTTGTACTACACCTTCGACTACAAAGTCAGCAAGGACTTGGGCCTTGATCGCCGTTCGCGGTTGGTATCGAATGTCATACTCGCTTAGCTCGATCGCCCACTTAGCTAATCGCCCTGCAATGCTCATAGATCTTAACGCATTCTTAATCAGAAGATTCGTGAGCACATATATTGTGTGCGCCTGAAAATATGGTCGCAACTTTCTGGCCGCGCAGACCACAGCGTATGCCATTTTTTCTATCGCCGGGTACCTTGTTTCAGCCTCGACCAAGGTTTTACTTGTGTAAAAAACAGGGTGTTCGGCTTTGTCCTCTCTTCGAACTAAGACCGCACTAACTGCCTTTGGAGAGATTGCAATATAGAGAAATAAATCTTCATTTGACTTTGGAGATGCAAGTACAGGAGGGGTAATTAAAAATTGCTTCAGCTCTTCAAAAGCCTTGTTACATTTGTCATTCCATGCAAACTTTGATGCATTCTTTAAAGTCGCAAAGAATGGAGCGCAGCGATCGGCTATCCTGGGAATGAATCGATTGATTGCCGTCAGTCTTCCAGATAGAACCTGAACCTCCTTCACAGTCTTTGGAGGGGCCATCGCTGTAATCGCCGCGATCTGCGCTGGATTAGCTTCAATTCCTCTCCTGGTTATGAGATATCCCAGGAACTTTCCTGATGTTGCCCCAACACACACTTCAAAGGGTTCAACCTGAGCGAATACTCCTGCAGTGTATTGAAGGTTTCCCTTAAGTCGCCAAGATGGTCATCAGATCTCTTACTTTTGACCAGCAGGTCATCCACATATGCCTCCAAGTTTCGGCCGAGCTGCTTGACAAAGACTTTGTCGATCATTCTCTGGTAAGTCGCGCCCGCATTCTTGAGCCCGAATGGCATCACTCGATAGCAGTAGTTCCCGTGGGCGTCATGAAAGCCGTTTTCTCTTGATCTTGCTTGCTTAAAGGTATTTGATGATATCCTGAGAACATATCCAAAAGGACAGCATTTCATTGTTCGCCGTTGCGTCTACCAGCTGCTCTATGTTGGGCAAGGGGTACGGATCCTTGGGGCAAGCATCGTTAAGGTTGGTGAAGTCGACACACATTCGCCATGCTCCTGACGATTTCTTGACAAGAACTACATTAGCCAACCACTCAGGATACTGTACCTCTTTGATAAACCCTGCCTTCAAAAGTTTGTCCACTTCATTTGCCACCGCTTGCTGCCTTTCTCTGCAGATGTTCCGCCACTTTTGCTGGACTGGGCGACTCCCGGGTTCGATCGCTAGAGAGTGTTTGATGATGTCTGGAGCAATTCCTGCCATGTCACTTGGTGACCATGCGAACAGGTGCGAGAACTCTCGGAGCAACTTGACCAACTCCTGTTTCTTGTTATCGCTCAGGTAGGACGAAACTCGAACTAGCTTACTTTCATCTTCTTCGAACAGCAGTATTGGGACGTCCGATTCTGCTGGTACGACTCTTTCTGCCTCATTCTCCACCTCCAAGCTTATGGTGAGGCACGTGCTTTTAGTCGCCGCCCTGTAACACCTTCTGGCGATGTCCGGGTGTCCCCAGGCAAAACCTATCCCTTCATTAGTGGCGAACTTTAGTACTTGGTGCACCGGGGAGGAGATTGCTTGGAAGGCGGCGAGTGCAGGTCGCCCTAGGATCATGTTGTACGTGGATTGACAATCCATGACATGGAAGTCGATGGATCGGGTGACCTGCAAGTCTCCATCCCCAATGGTTATCGCCATCGTGGCTATCCCCTTGATGGGAACTGTGTGTCCTGAAAATCCTGAGATGGTAGTTTTTGTCTGCCTGAGCAAGCTAGCTGGCAGGTTCATCTTTTTGTACAGCTCCCAGAAAATAATGTCCGCAGAGCTCCCTTCGTCAACCATCACTCGCTCCACTCGGCTATTGTGTGTGATTACTTGAATCACCATCACTTCCAAACTTGGGCCTCCTACCCTGGCCATGTCTTCTTCCGAGAATCCCAACGTTGGGCGACTGACTTGGTCTATCATCATCACCTCCTTTGTTTCCTCCTTTCTGGCTTTCTTTGTCGGGCAACTTTCCCCACCGAAAATGGTTTGATAAACGTGGTTTACCTCAGGTCGAGGCTTTTTCTTGCTATCTTCATTGTCCATAGGCTCCTTAAGTCGGGCGAAGACATCACCCTTCTTGTCTTGTGATTCTCCTTGTCCACGGCGATCGTCTTCTTGCGGCTTGTTTTTCCGCTTTGAGCTGACAATGAAATCCCTGAGACGTCCTTTGTTTATCCACCTTTCGATTTCATTTCTCAATTCCCTGCAGTCTTCAGTGGTATGCCCATGAGAGTCATGGAAATCGCAAAACTTTTGGCGACTTCGCTGATCCGCCGGAGTGAACATTGGCCCCGGCCAGTTGATGGGATGTCCCTTATGCTGCATATACAGCAGAATCTTTCTTCGCGATTCTGAGAGGGGTGTATAATCTGCCCTCTCCTCTTGATATCCTCTCTCCTGATAACCCCTTTGCTCCCCTGGGCGATATTTCCCGTATGGCCGTGTCTCGGAGGGCTGCCCTTTGGCCTGCTTGTTCCCTGTAACGGGCTTTTCTTCCATCTTTGCCGCTCCACGTAAAGACTCTGCTAACTGCTCCTCAATCAAAATAATTTTGTGTACTCTGGTTTCCAAGTCGGACAGCGACTTTGGAGCCACCTGCAGCAGCGACTCCCGTAGCCTGCCGTTATGAGTCGACTGGAATAAACTTGCCGCAGCGATTTCATGATTTACCCTCTTGATGGATTGGACGACCCCAGTCCATTCATCAAAGAACTCTTTCAGCGACTGGTTCGGCTTTTGCCTCAGGCTCACCAGCGCTTGCAACGGGACCGTCCTTGTTTTCTTGCACTCATACTTCTGTGAGAAGATCCTCGCAAAGCCCTCCCACGATGTTATGATGCCCTCCGGTAGATTCATGTACCACTCCCTGGCTCGCCCTCCCAGTGTCGCCGGAAAAGCTCTACAATATGCGGCGTCACCAGCCTGCTGCATTTGCATGGCGATCTGGAAGGCCTGCAAGTGCTCGTCCGGGTCGCCAGTACCTACATACCTATCTAGGTTGGGCGGAACCAACCCCTTAGGTAGTGGCTCGGCGAGTATCGCCCTGGACAGAGGTTGACGAACCGCCATCTGTGCAGGGGAGATTTGAGTAGCTGGGAGGAATTGCTGTAACACTTCCAAATGGGAGTCCTGTGGCGATTGCCTGTCCTGAGTGTTGGCCCTGAGAGTTTGAGCTTGCTGGGCGATCACCGTTTTCAACATCTGTGTGAGTTCAGCATTCTGTTGCTCAAGGGACCGAAATTGCTGCTCCAACAGCTCATATGCATCGCCGGTCGGAATAGTGCTCTGGGACTCTGAGTCGCCTTCGAATTCGCGCTCCATGTTTCTAGTGAGGTTTGGGTCTGTTCGAGAACCTGGGTTGACATACTTGACAGGTGTTACTCCATCTCCTTTTTCGCCATCCTCGCCCATCAGAGTGGGAACCGCTGATGAAGCCATTCGCCTTGAAAAGTCGCCTGATCGCCCCTACCTGGCGCGCCAATTGTTCCAGCCTTGTCGCCTGGCCCAATAATGGAAGCCCAAGCCGGTTGGTCCTCCGGGAGTGGTATACCTCGTAAGTAACGTGGGGGGAAGTTAGTTCAAGGAAAAGGGGAGGCGATCAGTTTAAGGAATGGGAGAGGGAGGCGAGTAACGTACCGCGGAGCGTTTGTCCGCTGGGTAAAAGTGTTGTCCTCTGGTTAATAGGGTGTACGGGGGTATTTATAGTACCCCTGCCTTGGTCGCCAAGGCTGAATCTTAGCCACTCGTTTTTAGCTCCCGTAGGATGTTGACACGTGTCCGCTCTGTCTTGGAAACCTAAGTGTCGCCGAGTAACCCTAGGAGGCCGCCGAGCTGGGCCGTCGCTTTGGGCCTCACTCCACTTCCTGGGCCTGCCTGTTCGACCCATCTGTTTTACCGCCTGAGTCCGGACCCCCTGCCCTAGCCGCTGTGTTCGGGCTGCCATGTGGGTCGCCTCGTGCGCCGTCGTGTGGGCCTTTGGACTTCGTCGGGCTGGGCCCATCAATTGCCCCCAAGCCCTTAGTCGAGCTTTGCTTGGCTGAGGGCTTACTTATAACTCGGATCGCTCGACTCAAGATCGCCGTAAGGGGACCCATCAGTTCCCTAGAGCATTGGCAATCAACAGATCAGCGGATTTCGATTCTCATTCAATCAATCACTAAGACACCACCATAACTCCTGACCCTTAGGTTTAAGACCGGCGAACGTTCTCTTTATCCATTCTAGCTACCAAGATTAATTAGTCGCCTGGGTACGGTCGCCTCTCGCAACGACTTAACTTAACTGGTGCAATTACTAACGATTTATGAGTTACTCTTGCAGTGGATTAACCCTAACCGGTTCCTACGAAAGGCACGCTCCAATTATAAGGTTAATTGTTCAATTCGATGTTCTAAAGTAAGGCGAGCGTTCGCTTCTATCCTTAGCTTAACAAGAATCTAATCTAGGTGATCAATCCAGACAAGAAACATGAACAATGAAGAACAAATCAAACATGAAAGAGAAACTGATTGAATTTCGAATCTAATCACCACCGATCCGTGACCGCTTTAAAGCCCTGGGTCACTTAGGGTTCATCTAGTCTAAGTTCTAACGAGTTTAGCTACTCATGTTTATCACAAAAGAATCTAAGACAAAGAGAGAGTTCATCATCCAGAGGAAGAACAGAAAAGAATCTGAAAAATCTAATTAGACGACTCTGACAGACTTCGATCTTCGGTAAACTACACTCCTAGCTCCGATTCTCCGAGATGGAAGGGATGGCGTCACGATCTCTTTCCCGCTCTTCGAACTCTAACTCCTCGCTCCAGAACTTCAGAGAATTTCTCAAATTCTGATTTCAAAAAGTATATTATGTTGTATATCTTATTTGGGCTGCCGGTTAAGTATTTATACTTAACCCTAATTCAGCCGGATTTCTTCTATTATTTTCACCGAAAATAAGGGATTATTTTCGCCGAAAAGGATGGTGTAAATGGACGGTCCTTTGGCTGGTGTCTCTCTGTGATTTTTGCTTCGGTCGAAAACTTAACAGTTTCGCCGAAAACTCCTTCAGCCGGTCATCAGTTGATTTGTGCTGATATTTTCGCCGAAAATACTAGGGTATTTTCGGCGAAAATTCCTTTGTAAATCGGGCAGGAATTTTCTGAACTTGGTTGGCTCCTTTGATCGATTTCGGTGCAATTCCTCGAGGTTCCAACGCCTTAGACATGACCTTGGCTACTTTATTTGACGGCAAAAACCTGTGCTAACACAAAAACACTAGAAAACCATCAAATAGACCCGAAACGGGCCAAAGTAACACAGATGGCACGAGATAGGGCAATTGATTGAACATTCGCTATTCTACCCTAAAAACCATGTCTTAAGCAAAGAAATGTCGCTTAAATGAGGCTGATAATCACGTCAAATCGAGTGTCATCAATCTCAAAACACATAGCATCAACTCATCCAATCACATTCATAATCTCATTTCACTACATTCAACATTTCACATAACACAAACAGGTTAAGGGTAAACGACTAGCTCACCGGCCACCCCCACCTGCAAGTACAGGGGCAGCCATGTCACGTGTATCAGGGTTACCCTCCTGTTCATCCTTCATAGGACGACCCCACATTGGCAGGGCCATCCACCTGTTCATCATTTAAAAGGGCGGCCCCACATTGGCAGGACCACCCCCCTGCAACCACAAACTGATAGCACAAGGTATAGATACAGTTAAATAGAATCTCACCCAATCCATAGCACAAGGTATAGATACACTCATTACTAGTCCAATCCATTAATCATCAATGTTAATCATTTCTCGAATCCCAACACATAACAAATCATCCATCAGCCATCAACCATTCCATCATTTAACAAACATCCCACACTCATCAAACATCATGTTTCACAGAACAGTTTTCCCCTTTTACTCTCTTTCAATTTCCATGCAAATCCTACATTCATCTAAGTCATAATTGCAACAACTCACGCTGACCGTTACTACCTATCGTACGCTTAACCCTCACCTGACAAGAAGACGAGGCTCTAAAACAACTTCTGAGAACTCGAACATCCAAGCTCTACGCCTCCAAAAACGTAGCTTCTTCCTTCTGCCATTGACATAACCTCGATCCAAAATACATAGAACCACGGCATGCGATCTCTTCTTCTCTTCACCACGAACGTGTAGCAAGAAACAGATCGCCAATTGGAGCTCTACAACTCCCGAAATCTAGGATTGAAGCTTCGGGGGTTTTTGGTTCGTCAAAGGGAATTTCGGGGAAAGAGAAAGAAGGGGAAGTTATGGAATTTCGTGCTGTAAAATTGTCTTTCATGGTCAGCACAAGAAACACGGCGTGTTTCTTACAACACACAGCGTGTTTTTGTAAACAACACGGTGTGTTTCTATAACACATGGCCATGTTTTGTAATCTGCTAACTTTCACGAATTTTCACGTACTTGCTTGTATCTTCAACCCGACTCAACTATGAACGTCCCAGACTTCGATGGGGCCTCAAGAACATTGTTTTCAATGTCTAAACCATCCAAACTTGAGTTGCAAACCATTCAGTTGGGCGGGGTTGTTACATCATTATTAATCGTTTTCCCCACACCCAACAACATAACATCTCAGCAATCAACATACATCAACAATCCATCTATTGGCAATCATCAACAATCAATCAATTAGAAATCACATAACGGTTATCCCATTTTACTCTCTTCCATTTTCATACAATCTATAATTTCATCTAGGTCAGATTACAACTCATTGTGTCACCCATCACTACCTATTGAACGCTAAACCCTCACCTGACAAGAAAACGAGCCTCTAAACAACTTCTAGGAACTCGAACGAACAAACCCTCCTTCTTCAAAAATATAGTTTTTTCTCTTCCTCTCTGAGAGAACCTTACTCCAAAATCCAGAAACCAATATATTGATGAACCAAAATCTTCTTCTTCTTCTTCTCTCAGGAAACGCACAGGAGAAAACGAATCCTTCATCGGACAATCTGTGTAGCTCACCCCTAAATCACAATCATCATCTCATCCTAGCAATGCCAACCAAATAATTTTTAGCAAAACTAGTACAAGCAGTTCAAGGACCACATTACTACCCAAAACTCCTATTAATGGCTCTAGCAACTCACACCTTCTGAGGACTCTTCTCCCACACTAACCAAGACTTCTACCTAACACACACGCACAACCAAACTGATGTGCAAGAATTAACTCACAACAATCAAGGTCGTATTTCCACGAGGGCTCTCTCCATTGCCATTACTCACACAATTCATGGATGGTCTATTCATTTAAAGTTGGTTTTGGTTTAGACAAGGACAAGTCAAAAAGCATAAGTAAACAAGGCAAAAACTAAACAAAACAAGTTGAGGATCAAACAAAAGAGGAGTAGGCTAGCTTAGCAAGGGATTTCTTCAAGCTCAAGGATCATGAAAGCTGGATTGAATCTCAAGCAACGATGTATAAATAGATGACCACACAATTCACTCAAGTAGAATCACCGAACTCTCACACAATTGACTCTCTACTCCTAGACCAAATGCACCATGCTTTCGCTATGTGAACAAAGGAAATGGAGTGTTTTACCTAGCTCAATGAAATGCTCAACACTTGATCTCTATGCTAACATTCATCTAACGCAAGGCAAATGATGCTAGACACTCTCATGCCAATCATAACACACTAGTCTAGCAATCAAAGGGTCTTTCAACCTTCAAATGACTGAAAACTAAATGCAGGCCAAGTGTTCGACAAAATGTCAACAAGGAAAACAAGCTCAAAATGGTTGCAATTGCATAATCCAATCCCTCAAATCATTCAATTACAATCCAAACACCTTAGATCAACATCAATCAATCATTCTCATGTATTGAAAGACATAAAGAATGTACCAAAAGAATAAGTCAAGCTCTCATGGATAACAAGCACAAGGTCTAGGATCATCATCTTACACAAATGGCTATGAGAAACACAATCCGTACAATCAATCACCTATCCTAGCTTAATCCATCCCCCACTAAACTAAACCCTAGGTTTAGCCTAGCATAACCATGTAAGAAACCTGAAATTGAGGAGAGGAGATCATCCTTGTTTCCATGGAGGATCTTGCAACTTGGCTCTTCAAGCTTCAATCCAAGGTATGGCTCCTTCTTTCTAGATGATCTTTTTAACTCTTAGGTTGAGATGGAGGATGATTATGGTTGATGATATGAGGGAAGGAAAAGGCAATTGGCAGTTGAGAGAAAGGAGTGTCCTCTGTTGTATATTAATTATCCCCTTTTAATTTCGATCGCTGCTCTTTAAATAGGCTGTTGGCAAAGCCTAAAGTTTTCGGCGAAAACTTCATAAGTTTTCGCCAAAATTCCTTTGAAAACCTCTAGCAGCTCTTCACTTTCTTCATATATTTTCGGCAAAAACTCTAAATGTTTTCGCTGAAAACTTCTTCAAAAATCAGCTCCGGAATTCCGGACTTCTCCTGTTTGCAAATGGACGAGATTTCTCGGCAAGAACATAGAGTTCTCGCCGAAAATTTCTTCAGCAAAGCTGCATTTTTCTCGATTTTGCAACGGTCATATCTCCTCCGTCCTAGCTCCGATTGACCTCCCGTTTTCTTCTACGTGCTCCTTGTCATCCGTACTTTGAAGCCATAACCTAAAAATGCATGAAGACACATCCAATAGACCACGAATTTGGCTCCAAAGTGGCAACCAGACAACAAAAAGACACTTTGCACGAAACTTTAATAAAAGCACATAGAGCATGGCATTTCACGATCAAACACGGTCATTTCATAAGTCAATCATAAGCTCAAAATGCATTAAATAAAGTCACATTACAAACCACTAAAATACAACTCACCATGAGAACACAACTAAGAGTACAACCAAACAAAGCAAGAAACTACTTAGCCAACTCCGTAAACTATGACTTTACACCCTCAAGCACTATTTTTGTTACACTTGTACATGTGGCGTGTGACTTGGAGAAGTAAGTGGCCTAGTGTAAAGCACTATTTTCGTTACACTAGTACATACTTTACGTAATCTTTTCTATCCTTTTACATGTTAATTTTTTTTCGTAACGTTACAAGAAGGAAGTACTCTTTCAGAGCAAATGCAAGATCGGTGATTTGAATAGAGAAGAGTTCTTAACCTACAAACTTGTCAAATTTTCTGGTTGACACTTATTGCGAGTTCATCAATATATTTTTCAAGGATGTTGGGATTTGCGACCAGTTCATGTTCGGCACATAGTGGGCTGTAAGTGTTATTTTTTTTTGTTTTTCTATAACAAGTTATTATATGACTTGAACTAACACTATTTTGTCAATTATAGACGATGTGCGCTATTGACCCTGGTGCAGATCATAGTATGGATGCTTTTTAATATATTGATGGGAAGGATTGGGCAAAGGATGTCCTTTAGGAGAACATTAATTTCGTAAGTAACCCTAATTAGTAACATTCGTAACAATATTTCTTACGTTTCGTAATCATTTTCGTAACACATTTTTGGTGAAGTTATATGACAATATTCGTAATATTAATTTGCTTCATCTGTTTGTACCGCGCAATGGTTTTATCCCTTTTGTGCAGAAGGTCACTTTGTGGTCTACAGTGGGAATATCAAGGGAGGGACATTTGATTATCTTGACAGTCTTGATTGCAAAGATCTCCCCGTCACATTTCTAAATGCTGCAGAGAGAGTCAAGGAGCTGGCAAAGAATCTTATCCCAATGTTCTAACAGAAATTACACTACAAGAAAAGATTAAATTAGTCACAGTTTTTTTGGCCAATTAGTCACTGTTTTAACCATCACTAAAAAAATTAGTCACGATTTCTGAAACCGTGACTATATTTACCCCATTTTGTCAAGGTCTTTAAAGAAACGGGACTAACATTTCTATCATGACAGATTTTAGTCACGATTCTGTTATGCAAAATGATCCATAAAATTAAAATGTTAACAAAACGTCCCAATTAATTAAGAAAAATTCACTTAATTTATTTATTCTGTCAAGATTACCAAGAAATAACAAAATTACAATTTTAATTAATTAACAAAAATAAAAAACTATTCTTCCGCCACTGTCGATTCCTCCCGCCGCCGATTCCCGTCACCACCGATCCCGCCGCAGCCGATCCCTCCTTCACCGATCTCGTCACCACTGATAACCACCATCTCTGATTCCCATCACCGTCAATCCCGCCGCCTCTGATTCCCATCGCTGCCGATCCCCGTCGCCTCCTATTCCCGCCACCTCTGATCCGTGTTGCTTCTGATTCCCTAGCTCAGAGCTGGATTTCGGATCTGGATTATGAGCCGAAGAATGAAGTAGAAGAGCAGCGACCGGCTTCAGATCTGGTGTTCGCTATGGTGAGGCTGCTTGTGAAGAAAGAAGACGAAGAGCAGCGGTCGGCTTTAGATCTGGCGTTGGCTTCGGTGAGGCTGCTTGCGAAGAAAGAAGAAGAAGGGTCGTCGGTCGGCTTCATATCTGCTTGTGAAGAGCAGCGGCCGGCTTCAGATCTGCTTGGTGAGGCTTTAGTGATGTTGTTGGTGGCTGCTGGTTTTTCTGAAGGGGTTAGAACAGAGGATGGGATTTGAGGAATGGAGAGGAGAATGAAGAGAGAAGAGGAGAGGATTGGATTTGAGGAATGAAGAATGAACAAGAAGGAGGAAGTTTGGTTTAGGGAAGAGGAGAACACTAAAGAGCGAGAAGAGAAGAGAGGGGAGGGAAATTGATTCGGAGAAGAGGGGATGGGATTGCCAGCGTGGCACGATTGGTTCAGAGGAGAGCTCCTAAACAATTAATCACGTTTTCTAAAACTGTGACTAAAAATGCGTGACTAACCCTGTATTTTCTTGTAGTTTTATCACCTAAGCTAATAGAGACGTTTGAGTGGGTGAACCATCGTGGCATCAGACATCAGGATAACGATTCATGTGGAGTGTTTACTCTCAGCTTAATGGAAAACTAGGATGGAGTGATGAAGGTTGTCATGAACACTTGGATTGAACCAAAATAGATAGAAATGAGGAGAGCTCAAATATGCCTGACCATGTTAATGTCTGCTGATAACCATATTGTTGACGATGTGTTGGAGAAGGCTTATGAAGAATTAAAGAGACTTACACTACAACAATTATGCTATTTAACAGCAGATTTTTAATAGGGGTTTACCGAACCCATGTTAAATTGCCCATTTTTAAGAGGGGTTTAGCAAGCCCCCTATTAAATATGAGTAGTTTAACAGGGTTTCCCAAAACCCTGTTAAAGTGAACTGTTTAGAAGCGATTTCATACGTAACCCCTATTAAACTAGAGACTAAACATCCTTTCATATGATTTATTCCTCTTGCCACTATAATTCGTAAGCTTAACTGTTAAGCTCTCTGGTGCGCCACACCCCTTTCCCCCTTCATCTCTCGACTCGAAGATGTTCATCCCTCTGAAACTCTCTCCTTCCATAAGAAATCTTTAATTTCATCTAAACTTACTCAATCTTCCCACTCCAGCTCGGGTTGCCAAAGAGAGAGAGATCTGAATGTTTGAACTCCGATTTTGCAAATGGAGGGAAAACCGTACAAATACCAGTACCAGTTTCCTCTCAATCCACGTAATCTTCCCCAGCGACCTCTGGAAGAAAAATCAATGGTGATTGCTTCGTTCTCCATCTAGGTAGCCAAGCGAGCTTTCTTCCTCCTCATCGCAGCCATCTGCCTCCTTGCACCTTCAGCTCTCACCACCGATGTCAAGTACTGTGGTCAGTCTCCCCTCTCAACTACTTTGTTCTTGCGAAAGGAAACTGTTGTCTTCTACTAATTATTTCGTTCTCTGTTTAATTTGTCTTCTACTGATTATTTCAAACTCTAGTTTAACGCGGCAGAAGTATGGATTTCTATGTTCTAGGGTTTCAGAGTCTCCCACATTTGAATATGAACGGATCAGATTGATAGATTGTATTATTACGTTTGAATTCACAATGGAATTACTCGCCAGGCTATTGATTTAAGATTCGCAAGAGAATTGGATCTTATATGATTTGGTTATGTAAGTATTCTCGATTTGTGTTGTTCTTCTGGTTTGGGGTTATTGCAAGCAACTGAAGTTGATTTAAATGGTCCCACACTGGGTCCAACGACTGTCAAAGTCCAGGAAACCATACTGACTCCCCACCTGACATCACCACACATGTGACTGAGATTTGGAGGAGATTGTTGTGTGCCCAACGAAGGCAAGAGGTGGATTCAAGGATGAATTGAAAACAAGAAGAGGGAATGAAGTGATCCTGGACACTAGCCCCGAAGCCAATGTTTATTCCTACAACCCACCAGGGTCACCAACGAAGGGCAGGAGCCTAGGTTCGTACAAGAAGCGCTTGGAGCCAAGGCCTGCTCCTAATCGGGCATTACAAAGTTTCATCAAGCCTAGGTACGTGACTAAATTCAAGTACGGGACGTCCCCAACAGCTAGGCAAGCAAGGATTAGGGTCAGGCCTCACCAAGCACATGCACTGGCTAAGGCCCGGATTCGAGCCCCGGGTCGAGCCTAGGGTCGGGCCTAAAGCCACAACTAGGCCCTGGATCAATCGCCACGAGCCCCGAGGACAAAGACCAGCCTTGGGACCCCCTTGAAGCCTTCCTAGAAGAATGCCGGAGAAAAAGGACAGAAGGCTTGGCCACAAAAGCCGGAAGCCCAAAGCCAAGCCCCGCTACGAGCCCCGGACTAGGCCTAGTACCAAGACTAGGCCCAGGCCGGCTCCCATGAGCCCTAGGCTTGAACCATTACTTGAAGATCCCTTGAAATCCTTCCTGAAGACCTGGCCGAAACAGAAGTCCAAAGGCCTGGCCCGATTTAAAGAAAGCCCAGAATTGAGCCAGCCACAGGCGCCGAGCCGGGCACGGATGCCATAGAGAGGCACTTTTGGCCGAGTCAACAAATGGCTCGAGCCTTTAGGGATTTTCCAAAGGCCGTAACAACCTTATGGCCCATAGGTAAACCTCCAACAAGTCCCATCCAAGTCGGAGCTGAATTGAGGAAGGACACGAAGACCTTGTCCGTGGCAGACAAGGAATCCAAACCCGGAGCGGACACGACATCAGCACCCGGCGCGGACATGACATCCGCATCTGATACGGATTCAGCATCCGCATCTGACGCGGACTCAACTTCTTCATTCGGCACGGACACGAGCACGGTCTCCTATTCCGACTCGGACACTACATAGGTTTTTTTCCCAGTTTTGTCGGATTAGGGTTTCCGAGACTATTTTGGTGTTTTTCTTTCCTTTTAGTATTTGTTTTGGATTTCTCTTCTAGTCTTGGTTATTTATGAATATTTTAGTCTTTTTAGTTTTCTAATTAGGACTCTAGTTTTATTTCTTTAATATTTTAGAGTTGGAGTCTGAAGAGGATTCAATGAGCCTGTTCACGAATCCTCTCCTATAAATTAAAGGCCTCGGCCTTCATTGTAAGACAGATTCCCTTTGATAAAATTAAACACAGAACTATGTTCTTTTCCCTTCAAGTCTTTGCTCGTTGTTGCATAGCTTAAGGTATGGCTTATCGTCAGAAGCATCCATCTTCAGGAGTGGCGCCTTCGACCGGAAACTAAGGTTCCTAGACTTCGTGTGCTAGTGGGTCTTAGTACTCAACCGCCAAGTTTCATAGATTCAACTTGAGTGCTTGCTATTCGCAGAAGGTTTTCAGGTCATGGAGCATTTTAGCCGTGGTTCCCATCAAGAGGTGGAAGGGTCTCGGATCTTGACTCCTGTGGTTCACATCACCAAGGGTGTTCAAGAATGGGTAACACTACAAGAAATTGATGTTTTAACAGCGACAGATTAACAGCGGCCAAACAATGGTCGTTGTTAAATTTGACATATCACGAAAATTTAACAACGGCAAATTAAACACACGGATCGCCAACCCCCATCGTCAGATCAAATGTAAAGGACGACTTTGAGCCGCCAGATCACGCATCCCCTTCCCTTCAGATTTGGACTCTTCAACCCTAGACCTTATTCATCGACGGCCACTCGCTCCAAATATTCAACCCTAAACCCTCTTCGCTGGTGCCCGCTTCTTCGTTCAACCTTCGAATCCTCTTCTCTTCTCCTTCAATCGGTGCTTCTTTAACCTCGCCTCAGACTTGGACTCCCTCCATCGCGATCCGACCCAACACTCCACCGACCACCTCTCCTACGATCCGACTGTCGCCACTACTCCTCGACTCTCTCTCTCTCACCCTCGACTTTCGCGTCTCCAATCCCACCGCCAATCCCCTTCTCCCTATTCGTTCCCAGTTCTCCAAGACCCCCACCATCACTAAACTCGATTCCCATGCCTCAACCTTGAAGTTGCCGCTTCTTCTGCCTTCCCTCACTATCCGCGCCGACTGCCACCGTCTCTCTCTCTTTCCATGAAAATGGGAGTAGCCAGCAGCCATTGAGTGTTAAGTCTTTCCGCTATGTCTGTGTTCAAGATTCTCATGAATCAAATCTAGACTGTCACCGGAGTTCCGGCTCTATCGCTGGAGCTCCGGCTATTATTTAATTTCCTAACTAATTTAACAGCGGCCTATGGCCGCGGTTAAATTATTTTGATTAACCGCGGCCTCATTTTTCCGCTGTTAAAATTGTTTAACATTGGATAATTTAACAGCGGTACGTGGCCACTGTTAAATTATTTTAACAGCGGTCCTGGTCGCTGTTTAACTCCCTATCCGCATTGTTAAATGCAGCATTTCTTGTAGTGTAAAGGGGTATATAAATCGTAGGGTTTTAGATGTGACTTAGCTCTGTCTCATTTGGAACATTGAACTATGATCTTTTCCACATCATGGCGCATCTTTGGCCAATAAAAGTGCTCCTTCGGGCACTCCAGGGTCTTGGCCACTCCAAAGTGTCGTATGAGTCCTCCTCCATGAGCCTCTCTAGCTAGGAGAGTTCTGCATGAATGGTTAGTTAAACAAAGCTTGGATCCCTTAAACAAATAACCATCATGCTTGTACAACTTCCTGAATCCTCCCTGTGCACAAGCTTCATATACATCTTTAAAATCAATGTCAGTGGCATAGAGATCCTTAATATACTCGAAACCAATGAATTTGGAACTAAGGACAGTTATTAGGGTATACCTTTTTGACAAGGCATCGGCCACCACATTTTCCTTACCTTGCTTGTATTGGAAGATATAGGGAAAGGATTCTATGAACTCTACCCACCGTGCATGTCTCTTGTTGAGCTTGTGTTGGGCACTCAAGTACTTGAGGGATTCATGATCCATATGGATGATGAATTCCTTTGGCCACAAGTAATGTTGCCAAGTCTTTAAGGCTCTCACCAATGCATATAGCTCTTTGTCGTAGGTGGGGTAATTGAGTGTGGCTCCACTCAATTTCTCACATTCGATTTCAAATGGCTTGGTGAAATCAAGTAGCATGAGCAGTGGTTCTTCAGTTAGCTTCTTCTTCTAGTCTTCAAAGGCCTCCTATTGTGGTGTACCCCATTGGAAGGGTACATTCTTCTTGATCACAAGCGTGAGTGGGGCAGCAATGTGCTGAAATCCCTCACAAATCTCCTATAGAAGCTGTCTAGTCCGTGAAAGCTCCTAACATCGGTGATGTTTTGGGGTGTTGGCTAGGACTGATTGCTTCGATCTTGTGTTCATCAACCCTTATACCTACTGAACTAACAACAAAACCAAGAAATACAAGGTGATCTATGCAAAAGGTGCACTTTGCCATGTTAGCATATAACTGTTCTTTCCTTAGGGCTTCTAAGACAGATTTTAGGTGTCCTATGTGATAGTCTAGGTTTTTGGAGTAAATTAAGATATCATCAAAATATACTATGACAAATTTTCCAATGTATGACCTAAGGACTTGATTCATTAGCCTCATGAAGGTGTTAGGTGCATTAGTTAAACCGAATTGCATAACCATCCATTCATACAAACCTAGCTTAGTTTTGAAGGTAGTTTTCCATTCTCACCTTCCTTCATTCGAATTTGGTGATAGTCTGACTTAAGATCAATTTTAGAGAAGATAGTAGATCCATGTAACTCGTCAAGCATATCATCTAACCTAGGGATGGGGTGTCGGTACTTAACTGTGATGTTATTGATGGCCCAGCAGTTGACACAGATCCTCCAAGTCCCTTCCTTCTTTATCACAAGGATGACTAGTACGGCACACACTACAAGAAACTGCCATTTTAACCACACCAGCTTAACAGCGACCAACTATTTGCCACTGTTAAATTTATTTGACAATGGTAATTTAACAGCGGCTAAGTGGCCGCTGTTAAATAAAAGAGTTTAACAGCAGCCACCAGTCGCTGTTAAATTTTCACACACGGATCAAGCTTTCCAGCCGTCCGATCGATCCTCTAGAAACACAAACCAATTAATCTGAGTCGTCCATAAAATTGGATGAATCTTCTTCCCATCTTCATCTTCCTTCGCCGACTGCCCATCTTCATTTTCATCTTTCGTCCGATCGATCGGCGACGGTCAATGACGGAGGCAACTCCGACGGTGGTGGCGGGTATGGCTTCTTTCTTCCTCTCACCATCCCTCCTTCTTACTCTTTTCTTCTTATTCTTCTTTTCCTCCTTCTTATTCTCTTTTTCTTTGTTATTGTGGTCAGGAAACTGAAAGTCGAGGGAGCAAACCAGCAACATCTCACTGTCAAGATCCACCAAACCAACTTCTCCGTCAAGATCCACCGCCGAACCTTCTCGTCTATACCTACCTCCGTCGAACTCCTCCATCGTCGAAACATCTCATCTGAATCTACCTCCGTCGAACTCCTCTAGATCCAAATCTAGAAATCTATTTTATATCTACCTCTGTCAAACTCCTCCCATATGATTGACGAGGTTTGAATCATGTAGATCAATGAGATAATTAAAAGAAGACGATCGGAGTGGTCTGTTTGTTGGGTGTCGTCAGATTTCTGGCTGTATCGCCAGAGCTCTGGCGATTAATTTTTATCGACGGACTAATTTAACAGCGGCGATAGGCCGCTGTTAAAATATTTACTTTAACCGCGACCACTTTTTGCCGCTGTTAAATGCCTTTTCCATTGGCCAATTTAACAGTGGCACGTGGCCTCAGTTAAATTATTGTAACAGCGGCCATGGCCGCTGCTAAACTTTAATTATATAGCTGTTAAATCTTCTGTTTTTTTGTAGTGACAAGGGCTCATGCTTTACTTCACATATCCCTTGTCTATTAGCTCCCCTAGTTGTTTTTGGTTCTTCTTTGTTTCCTCCGGATTGGTTCTATTGGCTGCCTTGTTTGACAAGGCTAATCCAGACACCAAGTCGATTTGGTGCTCAATTGCCCTAAGTGGTGGCAGTCCACTTGGAATCTCTTCAGGGAAGACATCTTTAAATTTTTGTAAGAGTGAAACAACAACACTAGGCAAAGAGGTGTTAGGGTTACAAATCAAACATTCTTTGTAAAGAATGCCCACGAGGGGTTTCCTAGCAACTAGGGTTTTTTTATCTCACTGTGGGTGCCTAACATGTTTTCTCTCCTCTCTACCTCACTCTTTTGAGATCTAGGACCCTTGGGGTCTTCAGATTCTGTTTTTACACTCAAGGGTACACTCGTTTGTTCTCTCTTCTCTCTGTTTTTTAGCTCTCTCTCTTTCTTCTCTCGGCTCACTTTCCTATCTAGTTGGTCTTTGAGGATCTCAATTGGGGATAGGGGCTTTAGCTTGTACTTTGTATCCCCGTGTATGAGGCTGTACTTGTTGGTCCTCCCATCATGCTTTGAAAATCTATC
This sequence comes from Linum lewisii, assembly GCA_034768395.1. Lineage (NCBI taxonomy): Eukaryota > Viridiplantae > Streptophyta > Magnoliopsida > Malpighiales > Linaceae > Linum > Linum lewisii. The sequence goes on along the minus strand of CM068300.1, from coordinate 28,150,314 downwards.
AAACTGCCAAAGTCTTCCAAGTAAAATATAAGCAGCTTCCATAGGGACAACATCACAAAGGATTAGATCTGTGTACCTTTCAATGCTAAAAGGCATGTGAGCTTGGCGTGTCACCCTCAATTCTCCACAATTACTGAGCCAATGTAGTTTATAAGGCTTGGGGTTCTTCGTAGTGTGAATGCCAAGGCCTTCTACTAAGTCAATGCTCACGACATTGGTACAGCTTCTTATGTGAACCACTGGAACCGTGGGCAGACGACTCTTGTACACCATAAGCTGATCCTCCTAGCAACGTGTAGAAGCTATGGAACCGGGGTGGAGAGAGGACTTTGACCCACTAGCTATAAAAGGAGCTAGGAACCATAAGTATCAAGTCGAAGGCGCCACTTCAAGAGATGGATGCTATTGATGATAAGTTTAACCTTAAGTGATGCAACAACGAGCAAAGGCTTGCAGGGAATAGAACAAAGTTCTGAAAAAAAGGGTTTATTGATTCAAAGTTGTGTTCTACAAAGGAGGCCAGTGGCCTCTTTTTATGAAAGGGATTCGTGAACAGCCTCTACGAATCCTCTTTAGACTTAACTCTTAAACTATTAAAATAAAACAAGAGTCCTAATTAGATCACTAAAAGGACGAAATTATTCCTAGATATCCGACACTAGAAAGGAAAAGTTTAAACAAATAAAATAAGAGTCTTGGACGGCAAGGAAGCTCCTAATTTGGCTAATCCAGAAGAAGCCCTAATTCGTGACTGTGTCGGATTATGAGACCACGCCCGCGACTGCGTCCACGTCCGCGTTGGGTGAGCATCTTCCTAATTAGGCGGTATCTTCGCGACAACTTCTCCAATTCCTTCAGGTACGGGTGGCTGAGCTTCCTGGGCCTCTAGGGCTTCAAAGGCCAGTGGAAAATTGGCAAAGGCCCAAGACGGTTGGTGGCTTGGCCCAAATTGGTCCGTCGTAGAGTTCCGGACTAAGCCCACTGCCCGTACTTGGACCTGCTTCGGGCCTCTAGATGTTCTGCCCAGGCCTTTCATCTTCTGTCTCAGGCCATCTTTAGATCATTGCGTGAGGAAGTTTCCGAGCATCAGTTTAGTCCAGGGGCCCGGTGGAGTCGGCTCGGGGCTTTGAAAGGATGCTATGCTCAGCCCATAGCCAATGGCGGCGCCCGGTCACAGAATCATTGCTTGGGATAGACTTACTTCTTGGTCTTGATCCGGCTCTTGCTCCCGCAAGGTTTCCTTGACTTCTAGGAGAGTTTATCCTCCCTTGGTCAGCCTATCTGCATCCTTCTCATGTCCTTCCTTGCTCCATGCCCTCATGTACACGTTGAGTGATGACACTCGATTTGACGTGATTATCAGCCTCATTTAAGTGACATTTCCTTTCTTAAGACATTGTTTTTAGGGCAGAATAACGAATATTCAATCGATTGCCCTATCTCGTGCCATTTGTGTTACCTTGGCCCATTTCGGGTCTATTTGATGGTTTTCCAGTGTTTTTATGTCAGCACAGGTTTTTGCCATCAAAGTACGGTAGCCAAGGACGTGTTTTATATGTTGGAACCCCGAAGGACCACACATAAATCAATCGGAGAAATCACTGAAATCAAAAAAAATGCCTGCCTCATTTACACATGTAGTTTCGGCGAAGACACCCTTGGATTTTCGCCGAAACCGTAGGAAGGAATCAACCGCTTCGAGTACGAAGAAATTTTCGCCGAAACCACTATACTATTTTCGGCGAAAATCCCAGTTCAAATCAGGAAATCTCGAGTTAATATAAATAGAGAACTCGGCGGCTGATAAAAAGGGGGGAATCACTTTTACAACAGAACACACACACACACGACGACAGAGAGAGAGGCAGGGCGAGTAGATAGAGTTCGAGGAGCAGGAACGGATCGTGACGCCATCCATCCATCTCGGAGAGCCAGTGCGAGGAGTTGAAAATCCAGCAGATTTGAGCTGCCAGGAAACATTGAAATTAGGTTTTGCAGTTCTTCTCTGTCTTCCTACCTGAGATGTATTTCTTGTCTGTCTTCGATTCTTCTGTATTGAGTATGAGTAGATAAACTCGTGTAGCTTAGATTAGAATGAACCCTAAGTGACCCAGGGCTTAAAGCGGTCACGGATCGGCGGTGATTAGATTCGAAATTCATTCAGTTTCATCTTGCATGTTTGATTTGTTCTTCGTTTTCTGTGTTTCTTGTCTGGTTTGGCCACCTAGATTAGATTCTTGTTAAGCTAAGGATAGAAGCGAACGCTCGCCTTACTTTAAAACACCAAATCGAACAGTCAACCTTATAATTGGAGTGTGCCTTTCGTAGGAACCGATTAGGGTTGATCCATTGCTAGAGTAACTCATTAATCACTAGAATTTGCACCAGTTAAGTTAAGTCGTTGCGAGAGGCAACCGTACCCGGGCGGCTAATTAATCGTGGTAGCTAGATCGGATAGAGCGAACGTTCGCCAGTCTTAAACCTAAGGGTCAGGAGTTATGATGGTGTCTGTGAACTGAATGAACTAGAATCGAAAATCGCTGGTCTGTGACTGTTGTTGCCTTGGTGATCTAAGGGGAATTCGAAATCTAAGCTTGTTTGTCATCTTTCTAGTCAATTAATCAATCTTCAATCTTTCTTCGGTTTAATTTTCATTTCTTCTTATTTTTGCATTCTTAGTATAGAAGTCGTGGAACTCACACCACGCACAACTTGTGTTTGAACTTGAATTAAAACTGTCAACTCCTTGGAGTAAGGAAGTAGAGGAAACCCCTGGAATACGATCTGCTATAGCCTTTTATTAGCATTAGTAGTTATTTGGTTGAACGCATCACAACGACACGCTCACCAAATTGGCGCCGTTGCCGGGGACTCTTCTACTTCGTTGAAAGAAGAGTTGGCATTTTTATTCTTTTACCTTTCCATCTTTCATTTTCCATCACACTTCGATTTTACACCGGTTGTGTTTGTTTTTGTCTCTTGCAGATCATAGCAGGTACAGAAGCAGATCACATCCGTTCCGTCTTCCTTTACCACAATGGTTACTCTTAAAAGTGTTGCGGACTATAGTAAGCCGCGTGCATCTAATCTTCGATCACCCATCACCGTGCCCTCTAATGACAATGATCCTACTATGAGATTCAGATTCCTCTCCTGGAGCTAATTTCTAGGGACATACAATTCGAGGGAAGACCAGAAGATAACCCTTACACACACATAACCACCTTTCTGGCTGTTTGCGACACCTCCAAGTCTGGGAATCTCAATAAGAATGTGCTATATCTCCGAGCTTTCCCATTTTCTCTCAGAGGTGCAGCTAAACAATGGCTTAGCAGCAAACCGCCAGGTCATTACACTGAATGGGAGGCATTAGCTCAAGATTTTGTTGAGGAATACTTTCCTCCTGCAAGAACAACTGCTTATAAAGACCGCATCTCCAGGTTCACTCAGAGAGAGGATGCAAGCCTGTATGACACTTGGAACGAATTTTAGTCTCTTCTCTTCGACTGCCCTCACCATGGGTATGAACAGAGACAGCTGGCTGAATTCTTTACTCGAGGTATGCGCAAAGAATCTGCAAACTGGGTCAACACCTTAGCCGGCGGAGATTGCACCGCTCTCACTCCTCAGGATGCTCTTCTGCATTTTGCTGACTGTGCGTCGAAATCTAGAAACTGGGAGAGGCACATAGAAGGAACCAAGAGTCAGAGCCAGAGTCAGATAAATGTTGTAGAGCAGATCAAGGCAGAAGTTCAGAAGCATCTGCAAGCAGCTGGTATCCCTCTCGACTCTCCGTCAGCTACCGTCTTTTCGGTTGACTGTGGATGGTGTGGATCATGTGCTCATAGCGGCGGAAGTTGCCTCAATTTTGGTGCAGCAGAAGTCTGGTCTACTGAGGAGGTAAACTTCATTGATCAAGGTTTTGCCAACAATCAGAAAGGCTATGCCGGTTACAGAAACTACGTGCCACGGAAGCAAAGCAACCGGTTGGTAGATCCTTATTATAGACCTCCGGGATTCATTGGAGGGCAACACCAGTTTCAGGCGAAGCCGTGCTACAATAGAGATATGGACTATGAGAGGAAGTTTGATCAGATCATGAGCCGACTTGACGACCATGACATTCAGTTAAAAGCCCAAGCGGCACTTAATCAAGGAACAAAGGCTCAAACCCAGAGGATAGAAGATGCAGTACTCAATATGGCAAAACTTTTTACTAGCAATCCTCTCCTTAATCCAGAAGCATTTCAAGCAGACTCCGATATAAGGAGCGAACACGCTCAAGCTATTACCACTAGGAGCGGCAAGCAAACAACTGATCCAAAAGCTCCGGAACCTGACATGATACCAGATACTAGTGCTGCCATGGATATGCCAGAAATAGAAGATATCACAGAAGAGGAAGAAGAAGCACCTGCTCCTCCTCCGCCGCCCAAGACAGCCCCTGAACCTGTCTTGGCGCCATATGTACCTAGGATTCCTTTTCCAAAAGCTGCGAGGAGCAAAGCCAAGGATCCCGACACTCAGTATAAGAAATGGTACAATGTTCTTAAGACTGCAGAAATCAAGATACCAGTGACAGACGTTGTAGAGATTATACCACCACTTGGGAAGTTCTTTAAAGACCTCGTGAAGAAAGTGAAGAGTGGCGAGGTGTACTCTATCACGCTCACTAATGAATGCGCGTCTGTTCTAGGTGCGCCATCTCCCATTCGACAGCCGCCACCACCCCCAGCTAAGTGTCCTGATCCCGGTTCTTTTACATTACCGTGCATTATTAATGGCATTCCAATTGATCGCAGCCTGGTTGATTCTGGTGCTTCTATTAATGATATGCATGTCTATCTATATGAAAAGCTGAATCTAGGGCAATTAAAACCGATTACTCTGCATCTCGTTTTAGCCGATAGGTCTTTCAAACGGCCTAGAGGTATAGTAGAAGATGTAACTGTTTGATGTGGTCCGTTTACTATACTGGCAGATTTTGTTGTTTTAGATACTCGTGAGCTAGACGGAACACTTATCCTAGGTCGACCTTTCTTAGCAACTGCTGGTGTGAATATAAATTGCAAACAAGGCTTATTAACTTTAAGTGTAGGTCAAGAGAGTGTTGCATTCCACATTAAAGATAGCATGAGATATTCTATTGCTCAAGATGATAAATGCTATGCTGTTGATCCCTTAGAGACGGCCTCGGCCGACTCCTTTACTAATGCTTTATCTAGTGATCCGCTAGAGTTGTGTTTGATTTCAGGGATTGATAATGCGTTAGACGACCCAGAGCAGTGCTTATGGCAAAATGAGCTAGATGAACAAAAGGAAACATTCACACCCTTACATGCGCCTCCACACATCGAACCAGCTTCGAGTCGGATTACTACTTCATATGAGAATCCACCAGAACTTACTCTGAAGGAGCTGCTTGACCACCTAGAATATGCATTTCTGGGGAAGGACCGCCAGCTTCCAGTCATCATCAGCTCCAATCTGACTCCTGAGCAGAAAGAGCAACTGATTGGGCTACTCAAGAAGCATGTCCGAGCTATTGCCTGGCAGTTGGCAGACATCAGAGGCATCTCTGAAACCTTCTGCAAACATCGGATAGTTGTTGATGAAGAATTCAAACCAGTCAGACAACCGCAACGCCGACTTTAACCCTCAGATGCAGGAAGTCATAAAGAAAGAAGTACTCAAGCTTCTAGATGCCGGTATCATCTATCCTATCGCCGACAGTCCTTGGGTCAGTCCAACTCAAGTTGTTCCGAAGAAAGGAGGAATCACCATCATCCCTAATCCAAAGGGTGAGCTCATTCCTACCCGGACAGTTACCGGATGGAGAGTCTGTATCGATTATCGATGATTAAACGATGCCACTAAGAAGGATCACTTTCCACTACCATTCATTGATCAGATGCTTGAACGATTGGCTGGTCATGAATACTATTGCTTCTTAGATGGGATGTCCGGTTACTTTCAGATCCCCATTGAGCTTGCTGATCAAGAGAAGACAACCTTCACATGCCCGTTCGGTACGTTTGCTTATCGTCGTATTCCTTTTGGTCTATGTAATGCTCCCGCTACTTTTCAGAGATGCATGCTTGCAATATTTGGAGATCTGGTGGAGCATGTAGTGGAGGTATTCATGGATGACTTCTCTGTCTATGGAGATTCATTTTCAAAGTGTTTGGCTAATCTGGATAAGGTGTTAGCTCGTTGTGAGGAGACCAACCTAGCTCTTAGCTGGGAGAAATGTCACTTCATGGTTACAGAAGGTATTGTTCTTGGCCATAGAATATCTAAGACAGGTATAGAAGTCGATCGTGCCAAGCTTGATACCATTGCCAGCTTACCACCGCCGACCTCAGTCAAGACAGTTCGAAGCTTCCTCGGTCATGATGGATTCTACCGGAGATTCATCCAAGACTTCTCCAAGATCGCTCTCCCCATGACCAAGCTACTCGAGAAAGATGTTCCTTTTGTTTTTTATAAAGCTTGTCTCGAAGCCTTTGATACTCTGAAGACTCAACTGACCACCGCACCGATTCTTACAGCACCAGATTGGAATCTCCCATTCGAGATCATGTGCGATGCTAGTGATTTCGCCGTTGGCGCGGTTCTTGGTTAGAGAAAGGAGAAGAGATTTCATCCTATCTACTTTGCGAGCAAGACACTCAATGATGCTCAGAGAAACTACACTACCACGGAGAAGGAACTCCTAGCTATCTTTTTCTCCTTTGATAAATTTAGACAGTATCTGGTTCTCTCACATACCATCGTCTACACAGATCATGCTGCTCTGCGCCATTTATTAGCCAAGCAGGATTCAAAGCCACGTCTCATCCGGTGGATCCTTCTCATCCAAGAATTCGACATAGAAATTAAAGACAAGAAAGGAGCAGAGAACTTAGCAGCAGATCATCTTTCTCGACTCGAGGAATCACAAACAGGTAAGTCTACTACCCCTATCAATGATTCTTTCCCTGACGAGCTGTTGCGTGTTGAAACGTATGAACAGGTTAACAGCATAGCTATTGAGCCCTGGGCAATTCCTCACGCTCAAGATCTGAGTAACGCCGCCGATTCAGATGAGCCTTGGTATGCAACTCTGGCTAACTATCTCTCACACGGCATTGTACCTCCTGAACTGGATTCAATGCACGCAAAAAGCTTTTTAAAGAGGCCAAGTCATATTTCTGGGACGAGCCTTTCTTATACCGCATCAGTCTTGACGGGATGATCCGGAGATGTGTCTCTTACACTGAGGCAGCTGACATCATGCGTAAATGCCATGAAGGGCAGTTCGGAGGACACTTCGGAGGCAACCGCACGGTGAGAAAGGTACTCGAAACAGGTTTCTACTAGCCCTCAATTTTTAGTGATTGCGATGTTTATGCTCGACGTTGTGATGCATGCCAGCGATCAGGTAACATTTCCAACCGTAATGAGATGCCCCAAATTGTTTCTTTAACCGTTGAAATTTTTGATGTTTGGGGGATTGATTTTGATGGGTCCGTTCACACCCTCCAACGGAAACAAGTACATTCTTGTAGCCGTTGATTACGTTTCTAAATGGGCTGAGGCTGAAGCTTTACCCACTAATGATTCTAGAGTGGTGGGTCGGTTCCTTACTCGTCTTTTCACGCATTTTGGTTCACCACGCTTCATCATAAGCGATAGGGGTACCCACTTCCACGGACAATTCGACCGGGTGTGCAAACGCTTTGGCGTCACCCACCGAATGTCCACGGCTTATCATCCTCAAGCGAATGGTCAAGCGGAAGTGACGAATCGTGAGCTCAAGCGGATTCTTGATAGAACAGTTGGCCGGTCTCGCAAGGACTGGTCATCTAAGCTCAATGATGCCTTATGGGCATATCGAACTGCCTACAAGACTCCCATCGGTACCTCACCGTATCAGCTGGTCTATGGCAAGTCATGTCATTTACCAGTTGAGCTTGAGCACAAGGCATTTGGGCTAACAAAGAGTTGAATATGAGCTATGCAGTAGCAGGTAATAACCGCCATGACCAGATTGCTGAGCTTGAGGAGCACCGTCTCCACGCTTATGAGAGCACAAAGCTATACAAAGAACGCACGAAGAGAATTCATGACTCTCAGTTGAAGACGATCAAGCAGTTCTACCAGGGAGAGGAAGTGTTCTTATATAATTCTCGATTAAAGCTCTTTCCGGGTAAGTTCAAATCTCGATGGTCTGGCCCTTATACTGTGGTCCGACAGACACCCTTAGGCAGCGTCTACATTAAATTGCACGATCAAGAGCCGTTTGTAGTCAACGGGCATAGGCTTAAGAAGTATCTGCAAGGGTTAGCCTGTATCCTCCATAGACGTACACTACCTCGTTTTGGAATCCTGACACGAATCCAGGTATCGTCTGGCAACCCACGGCTGGAGTCAGTTATTTCCCGTTTTGAGTCATTTTGTTTTAACACCCCTTTTGAAAAAAAAAACAAAAAAAACACTGCCGCCGGTTTTCAAACCATTTTCGCCAAAACTGATTCATTCTTTTCGCCGAAACCACTGTTCAAATTCGACCTGATCCTCCTGTCCATACTTTTCGAACCGAAACTACCCTAACCGTTTTCCGCGAAACTGATCCATTCTTTTCGCCGAAAAACTATGGTTCAATTACCCCTGTTCCACCTGACTATCATTTTCGCCGAAACTAACATCTCATTTTCGCCAAAATCACCATACTCCCCTTCGACTATATAAGCGGCACCACCCTCATATTTTCGCCCCCCCCCCCCCCCGAAAACGAAACATAATAAACCACTCCCATCTTCTGAGCCGCCGGCGCGCCGATCGTTCGACTACACCTCGGACCCACCGATCAGCCACCGCCACCTCATTCTTTAGGAGCCGACCGCCGACCATTCCCCACCCAGACCTGGTTCCTTGTCCCTGTTTCAAAAAACCCTAGAGTCAGTGTTTTTCAGCTCGGTTCCCCCGACCTAATTTTCCAGTTTTTCCCCGTTTTCGTGGATTTCCAATCATTTTCTCGAATCATGTCTTCACGGTTGTTTCAGCCTTTGATTGTGCATCTTTTGGCTTTTTGACTTTTCAGTTTTTGGCATCGTTGACTAGGGTTGACTTTTAGGTTCTCCCTCATTCTTCATAACTGCTTTATCGGTATCAATCGGCTAGGTTTTGGTGTTGTTTCGTGGCCTTTTCAGGATTGTGATCTGTTGTCGGTGTGATCGTGTTAATGAATCGTTCCATTATTCATGCATGCCTCATGAATTGATAGTTATTCTATGATATATCTTGATTCCATGATAACTCGGTTACTTAGTACCCCACCGTGTCACCTTAAGTGTGGGGTAAGAGTCTTGTAATCTAATGCTGGTCATCTCTGAGTTATGTTTTACAGGGCTCCCAAGCGTTTTAAGACTACCAGTGCAGATAGAGCACAGCGATCCTCAGCTCGCCAGAGCAGGACACCACCTCCTCGTCGACCCGCACCAGCTGCACAGAAATCGACAGCTGTGGCCATCATTCCCGAGGATGCGCCTACACCTGCGACTCCCATTTCCTCTATTCCTACACCTGCCAATGGGGCCGTGCATCCTTTCATCGCCGCCCTGGAGCTGCACCAGCTCGAGGTCTTTCTGAAGATCAAAGACATCCCTCCGGCTAAGGTGGCAGTTCTGTCTCTTGACAGTCTCAAAGCGCACAACCCGGCTTGGCACTCGACAATTGACACCGCTCTTAATAAAGCCGGATTGCGAGTGCTGACCACTCATGGATCCCCGTACCCCTTGTCGCCCTCCAGGAGTTCTGGAGTTCATTTCGGCGCCTCACCCCGAAGCCCTTTCGTGAGCAGAAATTCGTTTCCTTTCACCTCGGTGGTGTTCTTAATGAGAAGTCCCTTCGCGAGTTTGGCCGCTTGCTGGATCTGCACGTCAATTTCGATACTGCATTAGCTGGCTTTGAGGACACATACTCCATCACAAGTGCCCCTTACTCGGATGTGTGGAAATGGGCATGCTGCGAGGATGAGAGCTCACCTATCGTCCACCCCACGGTCGGTGACATATTTCACCCTGTTCTTAAATTCTTGCATTATGTTTGGGTACAGTCTCTGTGTTTTTGCAGCAAGACGAGCCGCCACCACGTTTCTCTGGAGGAGCTTGTATTGTTCCGTGCTTTAGAGGAAGATGCCAACCTGCACCCCGGTTGGTGGTTTGCACGATTCTTTCACAAGCGCACTACCGCCAAGAAGCTTCCTACTGAGCTTCCAGGAGGCCCCTTCATTTCTATTCTGATCGACAACCTCCAGCTCGGTGATAAATGGGGCCCCGATATTCCTCGTATCCCGATTGTGCATGTAGGCGCTGAACTTGCCATAGCACGGCGCATCGACCTTTCAGAGACTATTGAGCATTGCACATCGCTCCCTCATCGCACGAACCAGCCAGTTGACCGCCCACCGTCGCGAGCGCAAATCACCGCGGAAATGAATGAAAGGCTGGCGCGTATTGAGAAGTGGCAGCTAGACTACTCGGCTGGTTCGTTGCAATGGCAGAAGGACCGAGTGGCACATGAGGAGACTCAGAATGAGCGTTGGTCCACTCTACAGCAATTCATGGCTGACCAATCAGCCAGACACATGGACGAGCTCGCATGGCGACAGCAGATGGAGCAGCGGTTCGCCATATCCTCCATTCCCACTGCAGCTCCACCTCCTCCTGCGGAACAGTGATCAGGATTTTGAGTAGCTCTGCTCCGCTCCGGACTCTCCGTGTTCATCCACTACACCGACCATCACCTTCCAGGTTCTTCATATATCTCTCCTCTAGTTAGTCCTGTGAGGACACAGAACAGTTCAAGTGTGGGGTAGGGTGTTAGATAACCATGCATGATCTTGATTGCCTATATCTTTGTGTGTGCCTCGTGATTCCTGTCCAGTTCTCTAGCGTCGAATTGCTCAATTCTTGACTTTGGATGTTAAATTGACTTCAATTTTGAACAATGACGTCTAGACTGTTCCACTTAGAACCTGTAACCAACGTGTCAGAACTGATATTAAATGGGTCTAGGTCAGAACAGATCATAAATCACTTCTGTAGTTGGAACTGGAATTAATTGAATCAATTAACTTGTTAACAACAAAGCTCGACAACACCGTTCTAAGATGATAAATGCCACCGTCTTCCATATTTTCACTCCGTATTTGATCACCTGTGATTGTGGCTTGAGATTAGACGGAAATCCAATTCGAAATCTTGTGTAAAAAGTTATAATTAGCTAGGATTAAGTGGCTAAATGGTGAAATCAAGTGATTGAGTGAATCAAATCAATGCTAAGTTCTTTAAAGTGCTGAAAATAAAGCTAGGCAAGCCCGACACCTAAGTGAAGTGTTCGGGTTGAGCACTAGCAAAAAGGCACGAATACTGTGAGCTAGGCAGGTCCAACACCTAAGTGAAGTGTTTGGTATCGAGCACTAGTATGCAGTAAATAAATTAAAGAAAGTTTGAATCTTGAAAGAAATTGTTGTTTAAATCGGTCCTAGCTAGAACGTGTAACGTACAGATCTAGAAGTGGATGAAGTCGAGTCGATAGCCACGTCACTTTTTCCTGCCTCCGCGTCCACATCATGGCCAGAGCTTAAAGTCGTTTTGATTAGAATTGGTGTTATCGTAGTCGGTTAATCATGATTAATTGTTTTGCTGAGAAACAATCTTGTTGAAACTACTACTTGAAGCGTGTAGAAAATAGTGAGATCGAAAATTTGTTTGGTTGATGTTCTTGCATGTGTAAGTCACTCTTTCTACGTGGAACAGTCTACACCAAATTGTTAGAATTGAATCTCGGTTTAATCTCGTGTCATGTGTGAATTTGAGTGTGGTTCTATTCAGTTTGCTTGAGGACAAGCAAAAGCTTAAGTGTGGGGTATTTGATGACACTCAATTTGACGTGATTATCAGCCTCATTTAAGTGACATTTCCTTGCTTAAGACATTGTTTTTAGGGCAGAATAACGAATATTCAATCGATTGCCCTATCTCGTGCCATTTGTGTTACCTTGGCCCATTTCGGGTCTATTTGATGGTTTTCCAGTGTTTTTATGTCAGCACAGGTTTTTGCCATCAAAGTACGGTAGCCAAGAACGTGTTTTATATGTTGGAACCCCGAAGGACCACACATAAATCAATCGGAGAAATCACTGAAATCAAATAAAATGCCTGCCTCATTTACACATGTAGTTTCGGCGAAGACACCCTTGGATTTTCGCCGAAACCGTAGGAAGGAATCAACCGCTTCGAGTATGAAGAAATTTTCGCCGAAACCACTATACTATTTTCGGCGAAAATCCAAGTTCAAATCAGGAAATCTCGGGTTAATATAAATAGAGAACTCGGCGGCTGATAAAAAGGGGGGAATCACTTTTACAACAGAACACACACACACACGACGACAAGAGAGAGGCAGGGCGAGTAGATAGAGTTCGAAGAGCAGGAACGGATCGTGACGCCATCCATCCATCTCGGAGAGCCAGTGCGAGGAGTTGAAAATCCAGCAGATTTGAGCTGCCAGGAAACATCGAAATTAGGTTTTGCAGTTCTTCTCTGTCTTCCTACCTGAGATGTATTTCTTGTCTGTCTTCAATTCTTCTGTATTGAGTATGAGTAGATAAACTCGTGTAGCTTAGATTAGAATGAACCCTAAGTGACCCAGGGCTTAAAGCGGTCATGGATCGGCGGTGATTAGATTCGAAATTCATTCAGTGTCATCTTGCATGTTTGATTTGTTCTTCGTTTTCTGTGTTTCTTGTCTGGTTTGGCCACCTAGATTAGATTCTTGTTAAGCTAAGGATAGAAGCGAACGCTCGCCTTACTTTAAAACACCAAATCGAACAGTCAACCTTATAATTGGAGTGTGCCTTTCGTAGGAACCGATTAGGGTTGATCCATTGCTAGAGTAACTCATTAATCACTAGAATTTGCACCAGTTAAGTTAAGTCGTTGCGAGAGGCGACCGTACCCGGGCGGCTAATTAATCGTGGTAGCTAGATCGGATAGAGCGAACGTTTGCCAGTCTTAAACCTAAGGGTCAGGAGTTATGATGGTGTCTGTGAACTGAATGAACTAGAATCGAAAATCGTTGGTCTGTGACTGTTGTTGCCTTGGTGATCTAAGGGGAATTCGAAATCTAAGCTTGTTTGTCATCTTTCTAGTCAATTAATCAATCTTCAATCTTTCTTCGGTTTAATTTTCATTTCTTCTTATTTTTGCATTCTTAGTATAGAAGTCGTGGAACTCACACCACGCGCAACTTGTGTTTGAACTTGAATTAAAACTGTCAACTCCTTGGAGTAAGGAAGTAGAGGAAACCCCTGGAATACGATCTGCTATAGCCTTTTATTAGCATTAGTAGTTATTTGGTTGAACGCATCACAACGACACGCTCACCATTGAGCCGTCCCTTGAAAGCCTTGGTCTGGCTCCGGGTCAAGGGTGGCTCGGGTCGAGTCCAGGGCACAAGGGGCTCATCATCTTCCTCCATCGATCACCATGTTGCAAATTTTGTTTTTTATCACGCATCAGGTGTAAAAAAGGTTGTCTCGTTGCTCCCATCCTTCTTCTATCACTTGAGCACTTAAAATTCGTCGAGAGACCGCGGAAAACCGATGGGTGTGCTTGGGCAGAAAATTGGCTCTGGGGCTAGGCAGGACTCCGGTTCTGGGGCTGGGTAGTGCTCGGGCCTGGTACTACGCCGATGTGGGGGCCGCTCTAGTGCTAGGTAGGAGCTCGTGCTGGGGCACAAGCTCATTATGGGGCTCGGGCCAGTGTAGTGTCGGTGCTTGCGCAAGGGCTCAGGTGATGACTCGCGTCGGGGCCGCGCTTGGGCAAAAGCTTAGTGTTGGCACTGAGCTCGAGCCTGGGCTAGTGCTAGGCAGGCACTTGGAACAGTAATGGGCATGGCGCTGGGCTCGACGCTAGGCATGGTGCTATCTCCATTGGCTCCTGAATATTCTGCTCATCCCTCCATCCTATCCAACTTAGCTTGTATCTGGACTAGAGTTTGAGTCATGGAAATCATGGTGGCCTCCAATGTAGCTAGCCTATCGTCTGTCATGGTTAGTGGTAAAACAAAGACCTTATAAAATCGCTCTAATAAACCTCACTCACTTTGATTTTACCTCTCGTGTTTAAAATTTGATAATGGCACTGAAAAGGATTTCAGAAGACAGTCAAGTTTAGCTCAAGCAATTGCAAATTTCTTCGAAGCTCCCAAGTATAGAAATATCAAATCATATGACCTAGGATTATTTCTCTAGCCAACAAGTACTTTCTTTTATATGACTCGTTGATAAGGCAAACAACAATATAGTGAAATAAAAAGTAGGGTGTGGCTCGGTGATACACACAAGCAATGAACGGTAAAAACTTCTACCCCTCTTCTTAAGATCAACCTATAATGAACATGACAAGGTGGCCTTGCTTTGGTTGGGTCTTATATTTTTTTTACCTCTTTTCTTTTCTTTTCTTTTTCTTTATTTTCTTTTCTTTTCCTTTCTTTTCTTTTCTTCTGATGATTGATGGCCACCAAGTTTTTATGCCTTGCAACAAAATTGAAAACAAGAACAAAGAACTAACAAGATGAAGATTTTCAAAATTTTCTAAAAACTGAAAGTAAAGGGATATGAATCCAAGAAGAACATGGAAACTAGGATAGAGTCGGTCCTAGTGTTAAACTGTGCTCTGATACTAACTGATGTGAACCGCTACAACCGTGGGAAAACGGCCCTAACCACCACAAGTTGAATACCTAAGCAACGAGCCTAACCTATGAAACCTAGGTGGAAAGCACTTGGACCCACTAGCTATAAAGGAGCTATGAACCCTAAGTATCACGCGAATGGTGCCACACCAAGGGGATTATACCCGAGATGATAAACCTAAGCGTTAAGTCAACCAACAACGAGCAAGAGCTTGAAGAGAAATAGAACTTGTGTTCTGGAAAATTTATTAATCAAAGTCTAAATGTAATCGTAGGCCAAGAGCCTTTATTTATAGTGAGGGATTCGAGAACAAGCTCTCTGAGTCCTTCTCTAATTCTAATTCTAGTAATTATAAAATATTCTTAAACAAGTGGAAACTAAAGAGGAAGTTCAACTAAAACACTTAAAAAGACTAAACAATAAGGAAACCCTAAACCGGCAAAAGCGGCGTGCTCACGTTGTGTCCGTGCTCATGATGGATTAGGATTCCTAATCAGGCAAGGACTCCGTGTTTTTTGGGGAATCCTTCTCTGAATCCAACAAGGATTGGTGGAGGATTTTCTTGACCACGTAAGGATTCCTTGAGCACGGAAAAGTCCTAAAAGGAACGAGCGGAGTGTTGGCTCGGCCAAAGTCGCACCTACGTGGCACCTGGGTGTCGGCACGGTGCCTATGCCTAGCTTGGCTCAGGGCCCTTGTCAGTTCTGGCTAGGCCTTCAGTATTCTATCTTTGGCTGGCTTCTAGGGAATCCTCAAGGGTGTCTCTAGGCGGGGGCTTAGCCCTGGGGCTCACAGGAGTTGGCCTGGGGTCGAGGCTCAATGCTAGGCTCGACCCGAGGCTCGTGTCTCAGCCTGACATCAGCATCAGTGTTTGGCTCGGCATCACTTCTTTGGCTTGATCCGGCACTAGTTCCTGGCGTGGCCCCTTAGCTTCCAAGAGTGTGTAGCCTTCTCTGGTGAACCTCTCTATATCCTCTTCATGGCCATCTTTACTCCAAGCCTTCATGTAGGTGTTGAGCCGATCCTTGAAGGTTTTTTCTTGGCTCCTAGTTAGGGGTTGTTCTGGTCAGGTCCAGGGTATAGGTGGCTCATCACTGATGGTTCGTCAATTAGAGTTCTAACGAAGGAGTTAAGGCCGAATCCCTGAATCATCAACTAAAGCGTCTACAGCAAACTGCCAACCAAACCCTTAGCTGAAAAATATCCAGACAAGCCCCCAAACTTACCACATTGAATATGCGATCACTTAACTTACTGAATGAACAAAATTTCATTGGACTTCTTTAAAGGGGCAGAAATCCCCTTCTTCTCCGATCAGTCTCAATGTCGCCAATAGAATCCCTCCATCACCGCCATTACTCAATGTTCTTGTAAGTCGTAACTTTCAGCCATCACACCTTCAATTTTCATCCCTGATACCTCTGGGGTCTATTCCGCTTGATTTGAACGCAATAGTGGCCTTCGTTGACCCACCTTCATTCCGACCCTCTCAAAGCACACCGACCACCATTGATGAAGCTTCATATTATGTAACATCTTGGAGGCTTGCCGGCGGTAAACCGGAGAAATGAGAGGAGATTTAGGGTTGGGAGAAGAAGAAAAGCTTCAGAGCTTCAGAGAGAGAGAAACAGACTTAAAATTGTTTGTAAATTCATAATGATCGTGATGGATGCAGCTCATCTGCCTTTAAACTAGCAGATTGCCAAAACAGAGTAGGCAAGGCAAAGTAGTCGTTGCTGCTACAGTGATAATGACAAAAACTGTCAGCTTGTCAAAATTACAAAATAGTCACCGCCCCGAAATAGCAAATAAGTCACTAAACTATTTAAAAGCGAAAAATGAGTCCTTGGTCATTACAACCCCTCCTAATCAGCTTCCACTTATCCCAAGTCGATTCTAAGTGTCCTTGAACTCAGGGAACTAATCTTTGAACTGTTGTCAATCCTCCTAGCTGGCATTAGCTTCAGTTTGGTGAGCCCATTGTACCAGCACCTGAGTTACTACCTGATTTCCCTTGTTGATGAAATGTCTGGCCAAGATTGCAATTGGGATCTGTTTTAGGCTTCCTTGTTCATCCACGGCAGGAAGAGTGGTGCTCACCACTCCTGTATTCCCCATTGCCTTTTTCAAGAGAGAGACGTGGAATACAGGGTGGATGGTTGAGGTAGCAGGCAGCTGGAGCTCATAAGCCACTTTGCCAACTTTCCTCAACACTTGGTAGGGGCCATAGTAGCGTGGTGCTAGCTACTTATTCATCCTCTGGGCGACTGGCTTTTGTCTGTAAGGGTGTAGCTTCAAGTAAGCCCAATCCCCCACCTGGAAAAACCTCTAAGATTAATGTTTGTCAACTTGCTACTTCTATCTATTTTGAGCTCTAGCCAAGCTATCCCTCAACTGATCAATGATCCAATGTTGGTGCTGGAGTTTTTCCTCCACAACTACAATTCAGGTAGATATAGGATTCTGCAAATCAAAAACAAAAGCAGGATAGCCATAAAGGGCTTCAAATGGAGTTAAGTTCAAGATGTTATGGTGGTTGGTGTTGTACCACCATTCAGCTAAGGGAAACCATTGAACCCAAGTCCTAGGAGCTCCACTTATCATAGATCTGAGATAATCTTCCAAGCATTCATTCAATCTTTCTGTCTGCTCATCTATCTGAGGGTGGTAGGCAGTTGAGTAATGCGGTTTGGCTCCTTGAAGCTAAAATAGTTCCTTCCAGAAAGCACTTATGAATATGGCATCCCTATCTGATACAATTGTAGTTGGCATGCCATGTAACTTTAACACGTTCTCCATGAAAACCTGGGAGATGATGATGGTTGTGTAGAGATGGCTTATGGCCACAAAGTGTCCATACTTGGTTAGCCTGTCCACCACCACCAGTATAGCCTATTTGTTGCTTGCTTTAGGCATCCCCTCCACAAAATCCATCGAGATGTGCTTTCAAGCTTGATTTGGGATTGGCAAACGCTTCAACAGCCCTAGGTAGGGCACATTCTCAGCCTTACATTGTTGGCAAATATAACATTTGGCAATCCATTCTCTAGTGCTTCTCTTAAGTCCAGGCCAGTAGAAGTATTTTTATCCTCTGGCATGTGGCCTGCACTCCAGAGTGACCCCCAACCGGTAAAGAATGGAACATGTCAATCAAATGGACCCTCATCTCCCCAGCATTTCCTACATAGATCAGGTCTCTGTATTTCAAAAGCCCTTGGTCAAACTGGTACAGTGAGTGACATGCTGCCTGAGTGGCAGTAGCTGTTATGAGCAATTGGGATTCCTGATCTCCTTCATTGCTTCTTTCAATGATCATCATCCATTCTGGTATGGATGCTGTGATGTTGGAGCACACAACTTCATCCTCAAACCTCATTGACAAGGCATCAACAGCTTTGTTGAGCGTCCCTTGTCTGAAATTGATTTGGAAGTCCAGTCCAAGGAGCTTGACGAATCCCTTCTTTTGCAGTTGAGTATGTATTTTCTACCCAAGCAAGTATTTGAGGCTCTCACAATCAGTCACAATAGTGAAGGGTCGGCCTTCAAGGTAATGCCTCCACTTTGAGACTGCCAACAAAACTGCCATGTATTCCTTTTTATAGGTAGACAATCCTTGGTTTCTACTGCTAAGGGCTTGGCTGAGGTAAGCTATAGGCCGTCACTGTTGGGTTAGGACAGCTCCTATGCATGTGCCAGAAGCATCCGTTTCCAGGTTGAACGGTTCCTAGAAGTTGGGGAGGGCAAGTACTATAGCATTAGTCATGGCCCTCTTGAGGCTTTCAAATGCCTCAGTTGCTTGTTCTTCCCACTGAAACTGGTCTTTCTTCAGTAATTTAGTGAGTGGTTTACAGATGAGGCCATAGCCCTTGATGAACTTCCTGTAATACCCTATTAAACCCAAGAATCCCCTCAGAGCTTTCACAGATTTAGGCCTTGGCCAGTTTAACATGGCATCTATCTTGCTGGTTTCAATAGCTACACCATGTTCATCAATCACATGTCCTAGGTACTCAATCTGGTTTTGGCCAAATGAGCACTTGGTCTATTTGTCATACAGTTCATTCTCCCTTAGTAACTGTAATGTCTTGGATGCATGCACCTGGTGATCCACTGCAGTAGGGATATAGACCAGTATGCCATCAAAGAACCCTAACACAAATTTCCTTAGGTATGCAGCCAGCACCTGGTTCATTAGAGATTGAAATGTAGTAGGAGCATTTGTGAGGCCAAAAGGCATCACCTTGAACTCATAGTGGCCTTGGTGAGTTCTGAAAGCTGTCTTGAATTGGTCCTCTAGCAGCTTTCTAATTTGGTGATAGCCTTCCTTGAGGTCCAGGTTTGTGAAGAACTTCTATCCATATAGCTCATCTAGGAGGTCATCAATCATTAGTATAGGAAATTTGTGCTTAATGGTTGTGGTGTTGAGCTGCATGTAGTCAACATAGAACCTCCAAGTGCCATCTTTCTTCTTGACCAGCAAGGGGATGCAAATGGACTATGGCTGGCTTGGATGATGTGGTTATCCAGCATCTCCAATACTAGTCTCTCTATCTCATCCTTCTGTGTTGGTGTGTACCTGTAAGGTCTCAGGTTCACTGGTTTGGAGTTTGTCTCCAGAGGGATGTGATGATCGCAGAATCTTGAGGGTGGGAGTTTGGTTGGACTGTTGAACACATCAGTGAATCCATCCAAGACTTCCTACAGAAATCCTGTCACTACTGGGCTGATTCCCTCACCTTTAATTGGCATCACTTGGCCAACTTCCCTTTGACCATGCTCTTATAGAGCTCATCACATGTCATGGATTGACATTGGCCAGTGTCTTGCATGCCTTGCAGCACCATAGGTTTGCCCTCGCACTGAAAGGCCATGTTGAGCTTGGCAAAGTCCATCTGTACAGGGCCGATGGTCCTTAACCAGTTGAATCCCAATACTAGGTCAGTTTCCTTGAGGGGTAGTATCTTGCCATCAAATGTTGCATCAGCCATGAGAGCCCTTTACATTCAGTGGTGCTCACCATGGCGTCACCATTGGCCATCTTTACCTTAATAGGTGTAGCAGGGTGTTGCTTGAACTGCAATTCTCCTACATACTTCTTGCTTAAGAAGGTGTGGATGCTCTCTGTGCCAATGAGGATGAGCAAGGGGTGCCTGCCAACCCTTCCTTTTACTCTAATTGATGATCCCTTGTTGGAACTGCCTTCAGCTTGCATACAAACTTCCATCAGTTTTGTATCCTGCAGTTCTTCGACGGGTTCCAGTTCCTCACTTTCCTCTTCACCCACCAGTGCATTGAGGTTCTTCTTGACACAGACATGGCCATAGAAGTACTTATCCCCACACTTGTAGGACAAACCTCGGTTTCCCCCAGTAGGGCTCACCACTACTTTGGTCAAGTGAGGCTTCCTGGAGGTTCCAGCACTGTTAGAAGCCCATCGGCTTGAGCTTCTAAACTTCTTTTTGCGTGCTTCAATGGATGCCTCCTCCATCCTCGCCTGTAAGAATGCATCTGTGAGGTCTGGTGGCTTGAGCATCATTAGAATTGGTTGTATTTCCTCATCCAACCCACTGATGAAACTGTTAATGAAGTATGTTTCATTCAGTGCAGGGTTCAGTTTTGACATCCTAGATCTCAGATCCTCAAACCTATCTTGGTATTCTAGCACCGTACCCAATTGCTTGAGCTTACTGAAGCTCCCCACAACATTGACACAAGCTGAATCACCAAACCTTCTCATCAGCTCCTCTGCTAAGTCATCCCAGTAAGCGTTTGGTCTATCAGCTGACAACCTTTGGAACCAGATGTCTGCTTTCTCTTCCAAGAAGAGTGAAGCAACCTACACGCGTTGCTCATCAGGGATTTCGTGGATGGTGAAAAGCTTGGAGCATTTTCTCACCCAGAAGGTTGGATCTGTACCTGAGAAGTAGGGGAAATCCATCCTTGGCAGATGAGCAACCAACTTATTTGTCCTCCTCAGCAGTCCCTTCCCTCTAGGGAGGCCTTCTTCACCTAGTGGTTCCTCGTTTACACGTTCAATAAGGCGTTTGAGTATCTTTTGATATGACCCAACAATGCTGCCCCGATGCCAACCGGTATTCCTACACCCCACCAGGATCCCCTGGCCTAGGCAAGACCTAGGGCCTCTTAAGAAGCGCATGAATCCCAGGGCAGGCCATCCTCGAGCCCTAAAGCCAAGGTATGACAAGAAATATCGACTAAACCCTTCACTTGCAGGTAGAAAGACTCTGAGGAAGGGAATGATATCCCAAGCCATGCTGATGGCCGAGGGTATAAGCCCTAGCACCGAAGAGAAGCTTCAGCCCGCTCCTAGTCTGACCTCCAGGAGCCCTAAAGAAGAAGTCGGTTCTTTGAGTGACCCTCTAGAAGCATTTCTGGAGTACAGAAGGAAGAGAGCCCAAGAACCCTTGGCCCGAAGAGGAGAGCTGTCAAAGATTGAACCTGAGTCGAGGCATGAGAAGACCTGGAGTCCTTCGCCCCGAAGCATGACACTTGGGCTGACCACGGAGAGCTACGTCCAAAGCTACCTGGAGGCCTACCTAAAGCTTAGGAAAGATGGCCCGAGCAAAAAAGGGAAGGAACTGAAGACAGGCCCGTCCCGAGCCTTAAACCGGCAGCCGGACCGATCCGAGGGATCCCAAGCAGTCGGCCAAGAAGCCCGGTCACTGAACCCGCCCGAAGCCCACGACCGCCACCCGAGTCAAGCCCGGCGTTCAGCCGGTCAAGCCCACCGGGCCGCCACTCGCGGCCAACCGGCCCGAGCAGCCGTACGCGGTTAGATTAGGGTTTTTGACCTAATTTAGGTCTTTTATTCTGCTTTAAACACTACAACTATTATTTTATGTTTTATTCCTTTTTAGTATGATTGTTTAGGGGTTTTAGGAGACTAATTAGGAATAGGACTCTTTATTTTATTATTATTTAGAAGTAGTGATTAGGGAGGAGAGCTTGTTCCCTCACCTATTTAAGGAGGCCGTCGGCCACCCTTGTAGACACAACTTTTATGAAATAAACCCCCTTTGAAAGAACTTTGTTCTGAAACCTTATTGTATCTGGATGTTGCGATACTGAAGGCCCCGACTTATCATCAAGAGCATCCATCCCTTGGCGTGGCGTCATCGACTAGACACTTCTGGTTCCCGGCTATATACAGCCGACGGGTCAAAGTACTTATCCGCCCCCGATTCCCGACGGTTCTACCTCGTTGCACGGTCTCAACTTACAGTGTTTAAGGGTCGTCTGCCCACGGTTGCAGCGGTTCACATCAGTTGGTATCAGAGCACGGTTCAGCTCACGAACCACAATCTATCCCAGTCTCCAGGTTCACCTGGATTCATATCCTTTTACTGCTTTCTTTAGAAAAATAGCTTCGAAAATTCCCTTCTATTTCAATTATTGTTTCAATTTTGAGTTAAGAAAAAGAAAAGAAAGCAAGGTCACCTTGCCACGTTATTTCCTTTAGTTGTAAGTTTATTTCTAAGAAGA
This sequence comes from Linum lewisii, assembly GCA_034768395.1. NCBI lineage: Eukaryota > Viridiplantae > Streptophyta > Magnoliopsida > Malpighiales > Linaceae > Linum > Linum lewisii. The sequence goes on along the minus strand of CM068300.1, from coordinate 28,128,066 downwards.
GGGGATAGAAAATTTGCTTCCGTTTGCTAGTACTAACCATGGCAGACGAGAGATTAGCCAAAATGGAGAACACCCTTCAGAATCTTGGAGCTACCCGGTCCACATCCAAGAAACCCTAACCCAGCTTGGAAGAGGACGAGGTCGAGACGGCTACACCAGAAGACCCGCCCATGCCCCATGGAGAGGAGATCCGAGTACAAGCCAAGCTCCATGGAAGCCGAACAAACCCGAGCCCTCAGCTCACGGCCAAACCCTAACCCTAGGGATTCGGCATCTCCGGTAACACTTGCACCATCTACTTATAAGTTTCAAAGCTCTAACCCACGTCCCAGTGGAATTGTATGTGTCAAATGTCAAGGAAGGGGACATATCTCAAGGGACTGCCCTAATCAACAAACGATGGTGATAAGAGAAAGAGAAATCGAGACAGACGATGAGGAGAACGAGAAGAAAGAAGAAGAAGAATCAGATGAAGGAGAGCAAGTGAAGCCGAGAAGGCTTGAGAAGTTTGCAGGGTTCACTTCAAAAACCCTAGCACCCGGCGCCCCGGCCTCAGCCCCGGCCCCACCGACCCGCCCCGACCCTGCCTAACCCCGGCACCAGCCCTGGCCTTAGCCCCGGCACCAGCCCCGGCCTTAGCCCCGGCACCAGCCCTGGCCCCGGCCCTGGCACCAGCCCCGGCCCCGACCCCGGCACCAGTACCCAGCCCCGACACTGCCCGACCAGGCCCTAGCACCCCAGTGCTTGGCCCCAGCCCCGGCGCTGCCCGATCAGGCCCCAGCGCCCTAGCGCTCGGCCCCAGCCCCGACGCTACCCGATCAGGCCCCAGCAACCCCAGTGCCCCAGCACTCGGCCCCAGACAAAGGCGCTGCCCCACCAGGCCCCAGTGCCCCAGCACTCGGCCCCAGCCCAGGCGCTGCCCGACCAGGCCCCAGCGCCCCAGTGCTCGGCCCCAGCCCCGACGCTACCCCACCAGGCCCCAGCGCTAGGCACCAGCCCCCGCTGGCACTGCCTGACAGCCCGGCCCCCAGCGCCCGGCCCCGACTGGCGCTACCCCGCCCAGCCTCGGCAACCCAGCACCCGGCCCCGGCGCCCCAACGCCCGGCCCCCGACTAGCGCTACCCGCTTGGTCCTAGCGCCCCAGCACCCGGCGCTACCCAGCCCGGCCAGGCCCCGGCCGACCTAGCACCCGGCCCGGACCTGCCGCTGCCCAAGGCCCCCCGGCGCATCACCACCCGACGTGGCCCCCGAGCACGAGTCCGGCGCGTCCCTGCCCGACGCTCAGCCCCGGTCCTACCCGACCCCGGCTGCCCCGACTTGATGATGGCCGACGCTGCCGACCTAGCCACCGCACCACCGCCCGTCACCGCCGCAGGCTTCCCACCGCCCGCCGCCGCCGACACGTCCCTGCCCGCCGCCGCCGCCTTTCCACTACCCGACGACGTCACTGCCCGACGCCGCCGCCGGCTTTTCACTGCCCGTCGCCGCCTTGCCTTGCCTGACGCGTCACTGCCCGACGCCGACCGCCGCCCTGCCCGAAGTGCCCTGGTTCACCTCCGGCACCCCCGTGCCCCGACCCGACGCTTCACCGCCGGTCCCCTGTGCACCCCAGGTTCAATGGGAGATCACCTCCCGACGAGTTTTGAGAGCTGCCCCGAGCGAAGAAGATCCGGATGCTGACCCGGATGTGGAGATGAGTAAGGAGCTCTCACTCGCTACCTCCCCGAGCTTTAAGATTATTATTGATAGTTTTTCAGGAGGAGCGATGGAGACGGATGGAGAAGGTACTGAAGGACCCGAGTCTTGGTCCGCTGTTGACTCCAATGACACTCCTCGGTCTAAGGATAATGCTGCTGAAGATTGGAATAGGATGATGAGTGTTAGGAAAGGACCCGAGATGGATTTGGGGACAAATCCAAGGCAAGAAGAGGGGATGATATGATCCAACAATGCTGCCCCGATGCCAACCGGTATTCCTACACCCCACCAGGATCCCCTGGCCTAGGCAAGACCCTAGGGCCTCTTAAGAAGCGCATGAATCCCAGGGCAGGCCATCCTCGAGCCCTAAAGCCAAGGTATGACAAGAAATATCGACTAAACCCTTCACTTGCAGGTAGAAAGACTCTGAGGAAGGGAATGCTATCCCAAGCCATGCTGATGGCCGAGGGTATAAGCCCTAGCACCAAAGAGAAGCTTCAGCCCGCTCCTAGTCTGACCTCCAGGAGCCCTAAAGAAGAAGTCGGTTCTTTGAGTGACCCTCTGGAAGCATTTCTGGAGTACAGAAGGAAGAGAGCCCAAGAACCCTTGGCCCAAAGAGGAGAGCTGTCAAAGATTGAACCTGAGTCGAGGCATGAGAAGACCTGGAGTCCTTGGCCCCGAAGCATGACACTTGGGCTGACCACAGAGAGTTATGTCCAAAGCTACATGGAGGCCTACCTAAAACTTAGGAAAGAAGGCCCGAGCAGAAAAGGAAGGAACTGAAGACAGGCCCGTCCCGAGCCTTAAACCGGCAGCCGGACCGATCCGAGGGATCGCAAGCAGTCGACCAAGAAGCCCGGTCACTGAACCCGCCCGAAGCCCGCGACCGCCGCCCGAGTCAAGCCCGGCATTTGGCCGGTCAAGCCCACCGGGCCGCCACTCGCGGCCAACCGGCCCGAGCAGCCGTACGCGGTTAGATTAGGGTTTTGACCTAATTTAGGTCTTTTATTCTGCTTTAAAGACTACAACTATTATTTTATGTTTTATTCCTTTTTAGTAGGATTATTTAGGGGTTTTAGGAGACTATTTAAGAATAGGACTCTTTATTTTATTATTATTTAGAAGTAGTGATTAGGGAGGAGAGCTTGTTCCCTCACCTATTTAAGGAGGCCGTCGGCCACCCTTGTAGACACAACTTTTATGAAATAAACCCCCTTTGAAAGAACTTTGTTCTGAAACCTTATTGTATCTGCATGTTGCGATACTGAAGGCCCCGACTTATCATCAAGAGCATCCATCTCTTGGCGTAGCGTCATCGACTGGACACTTCTGGTTCCCGGCTACATACAGCCGACGGGTCAAAGTACTTATCCGCCCCCGGTTCCCGACGGTTCTACCTCGTTGCACGGTCTCAACTTACGGTGTTTAAGGGTCGTCTGCCCACGGTTGCAGCGGTTCACATCATCTTTTCCACCCTTTTGATGGGACACTAGAAGGTCAATCTGGCTAATTTGTAGGGCAGTAAGAGATTTCCCTTGTCTGGTCACCGTTGCTGTTAGGTTGGCGTGGTTCTGTTGTTGAGTTGTTCGGAGGTTATCCATCTATTCTTCTAGATTGGAGATACGTGTTCCATGATTCACATCCATTGTTATTTGTGCTGACAAGAGCTCTGATACCAAATTGTAACGTCCTGGAGGCTTGCTGGCAGTAAACCGGAGAAAGGAGAGGAGATTTAAGGTTGAGAGAAGAAGCAGAAAAGCTTGAGAGCTTTAGAGAGAGAGAAATGGACTTGAAATTGTTTGTAAATTCATAATGATCGTACTGGATGCAGCTCATCTGCCTTTAAACTAGCAAATTGCCAAAACAGAGCAGGAAACGCAAAGTAGCCGTTGCTGCTTTGCTGCTATGGTGGTAACGACAAAAACTGTTAGCCTGACAAAATTACAAAACAGTCACCACCCCCCAAATAGTAAATAAATCACTAAACTATCTAAAAGCGATCAATGATTGTATCTCCCTTCTTATTTGTGCTCTCCATGGAAATTCTCAGTTGCATTTTTTATAAGAAAGCTAAGGAAGGAAGATTTCAAATTCATCCTCAATGCAAAGGTGTAAGTCTCACTCACTTAGCCTTTGCAGATGATTTATTAGTCTTTACCAAAGCGAATTGTAGTGCTGTTAAGGTGGTTACTAATGCTTTGAATGAGTTCAAATGTATTTCTGGATTGCAGTTTAATCCTGATAAGTGCTTGATTTGTATGGTTGGAGTAAGTGAGGACTGTGCAGCTAATATTGTTCAGGAGTCAGGGTTTGCAAGAGGAGACCTTCCATTTTGTTACTTAGGCGTTCCAATGACTGCAGGGAAGTTAAGACGTTGTGATTGCAAGCTTTTAGTTGACAAGATTACTGCTCGAGTTTCTGATTGGAAGTCTAAAAAGCTGTCTTATTCAGGTAGAGTTTAGCTCATTAATTTTGTTGTTCAGGGAATTCCCCAATACTGGATGGCTGCTTTCATTCTACCTATCAGTATTATTAAGGAAGTAGAAAAAATTTGCAGTGCTTTCCTTTGGGGCAAAGCTAATGGTGAGAGAGCAAAGGTAGCTTGGAGTAAAGGTGGCATCTCCAAAAATGGAAGGTGGAGTTGGTATTAAAGACTTGAGAAGTTGGAATATTGCTAATGTGCTAAGGCACCTCTGGCTGATTCTGTTGAGAGTTGGATTGATATGGGTTGCGTGGATTAATTATTACAAGATAAAAAGAAAGGTCTTCTGGCAGCTAGAGTCGACTGCTGGATCTTGGCATTGGAGGAAAATCTTGAAACTGAGGGCTTTGGCACAGAATTTCATATCTATGGATGCTGAAGGTGACCTTCTCTGGAATGGATGTATAATGCCAAAATTCAAGGTAAGCAAAGTATGGAATGATATTAGGCCTAAGCTGACTGAGTTGGGTGGTACAACAGTGTTTGGGGGAAGTTTTCTATTCCTAATCACACTTTTGTGGCGTGGCTGATAGTTGCAGATCGAGTTACCACTAGAGATAAGATCACTGCATGGGATCCTCTTGTGGACACTTGCTGTGTGTTGTGTGAAGAAGATGCTGAGAGCAGGGATCGTATTTTCAGAGGCTGCAAAATGTCTAAAATGATCCTACATTATTTCTTTCCAGAACTGGATAGCTGCAGTTCCATTGACCTGGCGATTGCAGAGGTTGGAAGATGGGGAATTGATGTTAGAGGTCAGCTTAGGCAGTTGCATTGGAGGATTACTATATCGAAGCTTTGGAGAGAGAGATGCAAACTGATTTTTGGAGACCTTAAGCATGAAGATGTGGGAGATATGATTCATTATATTGAGAGGGAAATTAGGATTGATATGTTAAAAAATCCTAAGCTCCACACAATAGATATTGGTATATAGAGCTACTTTACTTCTTCTTGTAGTTTGGTAGAATCTTTTGAGTTTTAGTGTCTCTTAAACTTTGTATTGGCATTCCAAGCTTTTGATGAATAAAATTGCTCAATTCATAAAAAAAAAGTGATCAATGAGTCCTTGGTCATTACAATTTAGTATCTTTTGCCTGATGCTGCCACGTTCAAATCCCTCTCTCTCGACTAATGCAAAGTACATCGATAGTCCTTCAGTCTCCCCATCTTCTTTGTTCAATTAGCACCGCCCAAGGGAAGATCATTCTCCCCTCAAATTTCGTGCGCCATCAATCCATCGCCATCCCTCTATATCTTCCCCTTTCTCCCACGTACAAACCCCCCAGCAAAAAGCCCACCCAACCCTAAATCGACCCTCCTTTCTTTCCTGAACGAGCCTAGTGCCCCTCACCACAACTACAAACGGGCCAACAACCCTTTTCTTTCTGCTTGCTTAAGGTTGGCTGACCCAAGAAGTAAGGCCCAACCTTCCTTTGCTCAAATGAACACATGGGCTGGCCGAAATTAAGCCCACGCATTCTATGATCCAAAACGAGCTGCTGCTTAATTAATTAAGCTAAGATGGCCTTAAGTCCTTTGGCAAAACATGGGCCAAGTTACTTAGTTCTTAGTCCAACCGATTGATTTAGGATCACGACCCAATGGTTAAATCGAAGTTTAATTATCCCGCAAGTCCAACTCTAGATGCTTGGGATAAATTAAACCGACGATTTAAATATTTTAATTCGAATTTAATTTCTCCAAATCTCTTAACCAACAAGGAACCCACCCATTTTTTCTAAGCAAACCGGTTAACCAAAACCGATATGTTACAAGCACCCAAAATGTCAAAGTATAACTTCTAAACGTAAGGATCAGAGACAAACAAGTGCTCAATAGAGTCCATTTCAGTAGCACACAATAGACATGATATATCTAGAGTCAAACCCCATTTAGAAATCCACTCTCTAGTTGTGAGCTTACAAATGATTGTTAATCAAATTATAAAATTGTGCTTAGGGATAGAGGGACCCTTCCAGATCAAATTACTTTAATTTAAAGCTACCTCTTTCTCAAGAATGAAGCTCCCAACTCTAGTATAATTAGTCATGTGGCACACATTCACCATCCCACAAGAGAGTGTCATCAACAACATAAGAAAGATTAGTTGGAGAAGAAGAAAGAAGAAAAGAGATGAAAGGATGCTGAAACGAGATCATTTTTAATTCATATTGAAAGAGATTGACAGATAGTACCGATATAGATTAGATTTAACAGATATGGGGTACTGGAAATATTCATGATTGAAATTAATATATGAAATAGGTAGAGTGATGATTTGATACAGTGGTAAAAGGTTAAGACTATTGTTGACATGTCAAAATAATGGGTGCCTTAAAAGTAATTTTTATTATTATAATATAAAATAATTAATTTAATTAATTTAGGCCTTAATTTAATTATCAACGATCCAGATCTGTTCTTTCAAACGAACGCTTCAGATGAATCCGGAAATTGGAGGCACTGAGGACCACTAATTTTACGGGAGGCGCTGAAGAATCCAAAATTTTATCCTGTAGAAATTTTCTCCATGTCCAACAATGATAACAATAACCATTACAGTTTCAGATTCTGCCTTGTTTAATACAAATTTTTTTAATCTAGACAATCCATAAAAACCCTAAACTAAGAAAAATATTTCATATATGACCAATTATGTAAGCTTTATTCCAAGTTGTCTTATCCTTCACTCCTAAACCTCCACTTTTACGCTTTTCCACAGTCTTCCAAGTCACCTTAGCCTTCTTTTAAATAGACACTACACATATTTTTTCACTATAGTACTGACAAACATAGATAGTAAAAACACTTCCATCTTGAACTGACTCATCGAGATAAGAGCTAAGTTAACCAGTTGAAGCATCCTTACATGACTCAAGGTGCTAACTTCCAAACATTGATCTTAGATGTAATTTTGGACACTAAAATTTCACACTTTTTAGTAGATATCTTGCCACGAACCGTTAGGCTAGATTTACTATAATTGAGTTTAGATTACCCAAACAACCCTGGAAAGAATTAATTACAAATGGGTTTAGGTAATTAACTTATTGACTACTATGTTTCTGAATTCTTGTCCCTAGAATTAGGTTTTGAGTTTTGTCCCTATAATTAGGGTTTGAGTTTCTTCTGTCGCGTCAGCCCCGCCTGAGGCAATTGAAGCTTTCCGACTGGCTATTGCTAACGCTAGTAGGGAAGGAGAGACGAGAGCTATGAAGGACGAATCACGGGGAATGGAGGATAGGCTTGAAGATTGGCTATTCTAGAGGAGGAGGAGGAGATAGAGGTACAGGAGGAGCTGCCTGATGCACCGACAGAATCGTTCGATCTTTGCATGGTGGGGACATTCGTCACAGACAAAGGAATCAATTTCAATGCCATGAAGACGCAGCTTGCGAATCTCTGGAAACTAGGGCGGGGGATTTCGATTGAGGACCGTGGGGGAGGACTGTACTTATTATGCTTTTTCCATAAAATTGACCTTCGCTTGGTTATCGAAAGAGGGCTGTGGACGTTCGACGGGCATCTTCTGACTATGCATGAGCTCAAGGCAGGGGAGGATCTAATAGTGTACCGCTTCATCAAGCGGATTTCTGGTTCAGGCATATGGTGTCACGGCGGAGTTCTATTCGGAGTTGGTGGGGAGAGCTCTAGGTAACTTCATTGGTCGCTTCGTGGCCTATGATGAATACAATAAGTTCTCAGTGGACAGGCCCTATATGCGTATTAGGGTGAAACTCGACGTTAGGAGGGCACTAAAGAAGGAGAAGGAAGTGAAGAAGCCGAGTAAGACTATTAAGGTGGAATTTAAATATGAACGTGTTCCAACCTTCACTACAACATAACCTGGCTACGGAGGCAGATTTACGGAGGCACATAATCTATTTGCCTCTAAACATACTTTTAAACAACAAATACTATATGTGCCTCTATAGATGCAAATATCTGCCTCTAATTGTATTTTATTATTTATTTTAATTTTAATAAATATTATTTTATAGTTTTAGAGGCAAATAATTCATAATTGCCTCTATAAGTTGTAGGATTAAATATTTTAGAGACAGATAATTTGTAACTGTCTCTATAAGTTATACGAAAAATTCCTTTAGAGACAGATAATTTATAATTGCCTCTATAAGTTATACGGAAAATTTCTTTAGTGGCGGATAATTTATAATTGCCTCTATAAGTCTTTTGTCTTATACAAAAAACTATTTTATAATTTATAACTGCCTCTATAGGTTGTAAGATTACTTTTTTTAGAGGCGGATAATTTATAATTGCCTCTATATGTTGTGTGATTAGCTTAGAGATAGATAACTTGTAAAAATTTTAAAGGTAGATAACTTGTAAACTCTGTACTATTTTATATAGATAATTGTTAGATAATATATAATTAATGATATATATAATAAACGCTAACAATTTTTTTTCTAAAAATGAGTAAGAATGTTTGTTCATTTTTTCAATTTTGATTTCTTTTTCTTGACATAGTTTATCCATATTATTGAGTTTTATAATTCATATTAAAAACTGCGCATAAAATATCAGTAAGTGCTCTTGAACCAAATGGTAAGACCTAAGAACTTAACACATTTCCTTGAACCGCCCAGGTTCAAATCCCATAGATAGCAAAAGAGTAGAAAATAATATATGTAAATAGTGAGAGTCCAATAGAGGAAAATATCCTGGTTCGAATGAATTCTTTTTAAGAGCATATATATGTGCCTCTAAAAAAATTTATCAGCAACAAAAATAAGTGCCTCTAAAAGGCAGCTAAGATGACTGAATAAGAGTTGTTTAAAGTTGTAATTGCCAGCAATTATGTCTGCCACTGATTCTTCCATTAGTGGCAGATAATATGTGCCACCGTATTTGCCTCAAAAGACCTTTAGCGACAGGAGCGTTGGTGGCACTTAAGCTATCTGCCTCTAAAACTCTATAGAGGCAGAAAAATGCCTTTTAGAGGCACATACGGTGTGCCTTCGTAGCCAGGTTATGTTGTAGTGCTTTTGCTATCTGTATGGAAGGATTGGACATATCGATCGATTTTGTGAGTTGAGGTTTCGTATCCCTGAGGCGGAGATTGTATTACTATGGGATGATGAAATTCAAGCTCCAACTCGGAGAATGAAGGTGGAGGCATATAGTCCTTGGTTGAAGACGCCGTTGATGGAGGTGAGCCGAGGAGCTGGAGGTTCGAGGAGGGGCAGGGAGTGGGGTAGTGGAAGCGAACGTAGCCGGCCAGCCAATATCCAGGCACTGGCTGTCAACTTCCGAGCTAGCTTAGATTTTAAAGATAAGATGGTGCCTTTTCTGGAGGAGGAAGTAGAAGGAGGGGATGGAGCGATAGTGGCGGGAGAGGAAAGGAAGAGGAGGAGACGCAGTGGTAGTGGAGACCAACCAATGGAGGTGGACAAGGAGAACCGATTCTATGATGTTAACAGCGGACGCCAAGGTCCAAAAAACTTGGTTCAGGCAGGCCCGGGGACCAGGAGCTTCCCACCGCAATGATCATTATAAGTTTGAACTGTCGGTGACTTGGTCAGCCTCGTGCAGTTCGATCTTTGGGTGGGTTGGTTCGGACTCACAGACCGGATGTGGTTTTTTTATGGAAACTTTGGTGGATAGGAATCGGATGGAGGCGATAAGGAAGAAGTTGGGGTTTGATTGTTGTTTTGCAGTTGCGTGGTTGGTCGGAGTGGATTTTTGGTTTTGTTATGGAAGGCGAAAGTAAGTGTGATGTTGATAAATTTATCGAGAAACTTTATTAACGTCAAGGTGATGGATGAGAATGCGGTGGACTTTAGATTGACGGGGTTGTATGGATATCCTGAAAGGCAAAGAAGAAGGGAGTCGTGGGAAATGCTACGATCACTCGTTAACGATGATGCATGGGGCTGCATGGGCGACTTTAACGATCTGTTGGCGAGCTCAGAGAAGATGGGGAGACTCCCTCATCCGCAGGTATTGTTAAATGGTTTCAAGGAGGCGGTGGAGGATGCAGGTTTATTTGATATACCATTAGACGGGTACCCGTTCACGTGGTGGAAGTCGCGAGGCACCCCTATGGCGGTAGATGAGAAATTGGATAGAGGTGTGGTCAACAGTATATGGAATGAGACGTTCCTCAAGGCGCAGTTATTGAATGGAGTGGCTTCTGTTTCAGACCACTCACCCATTATTTTAATGACGGAGGGTAGGCAGGATGGGAGGGGTTGGAGGAGGTTTCGGTTTGAGAATGCATGGTTGGAAGAGGAGGAGCTAAGACCTTTGGTGGTTAAGGCGTGGCATGAGTCTTGTGGGGAGCAGTTGGAAGCCCGGTTACAATCCTGTGCTCGAAGTATGGATATGTGGAGTCGAGGGAGGAAAAGGGTGGCGGGAAAGGAGCTAGGAGACGCAGGAGGAGGCTGGAAGAGCTACGGTTTTTTAATGACACCGAATCGGTGCAGGAATTTAATCAGTACAGGGAGGAGATGAATCGATTGTTAGGTAATGAGGAAGTGAAGTGGAAACAATGAGCTAAACAGTATTGGATGAAGGATGGAGACCTAAACACTACTTTTTTCCACCGGGCAGCTAATGGTAGGAGGAAGCACAAGGTGTTGACCCGACTTATGAGGGAGGATGGAACTTCGGAGGAGGACGATGAGGGGATAGGATGGATTGTCGTTGATTACTTCACTAACTTGTTTCATGCAGGTCGCTGAGATTAGACGCGTGATGGAGGCAGTAGCGAGGAAGGTCAATGGGACTCAAAATAATTATCTGGAGTTAGACTTTAGCGACTAGGAGGTTAGGGTGGCTTGTTTTTCGATGCATCCGGACAAAGCTCCGGGACCGGATGGACTCAATCCAGCCTTTTATCAGAAGTTCTGGGATGTGGTGTGTAACACCCTCCCAAACCGACCCGGTTTACCCATGGTCGAACCGGTATGAGTGTTAGTCGAAGATTCGGCATTTTTAAAATAAAAAGGGAAACAACCTTGAAATTGGAAATAAACTTAAATCCAAAGTACGACGGAAGCGTTTCCAATAAAGTAAAACCGAGTACAAACTCAAATACCAAAATCCAACAACCAATTACAAATCTCCCAACCCAAAAGTGTCAATTGAAATCTAAAACCAAAATGATAGTCACTCAAAAGTAGTCCACTAATCTTCACTTCACAATTCCGAACTGCAACTCCTCTGAACTCAACCGAACACCTGAAAAGAGAAACTTGGGGGGGGTCAATTTCCCATTGAAATTGCGTGAACCCACTGGGTTTAACTATATGCAGAACCTAACCTGACAGAGCGATCCCAAACTCCGCACACACATCAACATTGGAACCAGACACAGCCATACCACATTTTAATTCCCTAAAACAATCTAGGTGATCACATAGGAGCGTTACTCAGTTATACATTCATCATTCACAAATAGCATCAATATAACAAAGGTCATCATTCGTACGGTTCAACATTACATCCATACATATGGTTCAACATTAGAAACACGATACATACAGTTCAATATCAGAAGCATCACAAGTCAAATCGTCACCTCAATCGTCACACAACAATCATACACAATCACCTGGCACACAATCATAGATCACATTTCAATTTATTAAGTGAGTTATTATGCATCTCTCCATATTAACAGCTCACAGTTCATATCATCGACATACTCCTAAACTATTCACATCAATCCCACAGCTCAGTACAACGACACCATTCAGTTCACAAATTAATCCAACATAGTCCACAACTCATCACAAGACACCTCACATTCACATCCAATGCACACACACATACACAAATCCTACACACACACACACACATCTCATTAATTTCTCTAGGTGATTTCATTAGGCGCCTAGAAGTTGCTCCACACCACCACTGCCGGCCAATAATCCTTGGCAATACAGCCCAAGGTGATCCACTCAATGTAGACCGACTCAACACAAATCTCTGGTAGCTAACCAGAGTGATCCACTCAACGTGAACCGGACACAACTCAACACATCTCAAGGTGGGCAATGTGGACTCCTACCGGCTCTATCCTTTATTAATCACAATCAAACATTCATCACTTAAATCCAACAACCAAAACCATCCATCAATTCCCTCATCAATACCATTCATCAAGTTCCTCAACAATGCCATCCATCCAAATTCCTCATCGATACAGTCCAATTCGAGTCATCAAGTCCATCGTCAATTCCACCATCAATTCCATCATTAATCCAACTCCATCCCACATTTCATAGATCAACACCTAATCAATTATACACTTCAACAATGCAAATCCAAAATCAACCATGTACCAATTCTATTAGCCAATTCCATGTACCAATTCTATTAGCCAATTCCATGTCATTATTCTACAACACTAAACACATTAATAGCCACCTTCACATATAATATCAATTCCACCCAAGCCATCGCATAACATCAATTCAACCATTCATGTAATCCACCACCCAATTCCCTTATCCAATTCTATATCATAATTATTTATCAATAACACATTGTGAACCCCAAACCCGCATAGCACCACTTGCAATCAACAACATGTAACAATAATCCATCCAATATCCCATAGCATCATTTCATCCATTCACGAATTTATAATCACATCACTCTTCATTCAATAATTCTACTTTACACAAGCAGTTTAAGAATAAACGGCTAGCTCACCGGCCATCCCCACCTGCAAGTACAAGGATAGCCATGTCATAAGTCATAGGGTTACCCTCCTGTACATCCTTCATCGGACAACCCCACATTGGCAGGGCCATCCACCTGTTCATCATATAAAGGGCGACCCCACAATGGCAGGACCACCCTCCTGCAACCACAACTATCAGCACAAGATACAGAAACAGTTTAAAGAATCACATCCCAACCCTCCTGCACTCATTACTAAGTCCAATCCATTAATCATCAGTGTTAATCACTCCCCCAATCGAACCCATCACAAACAACCATTAATGAAAAACCAATTCATCAATTAACAACCACACGACAGACATCAATCATCATAATTCACATAACAATCAATTGCAAAACAGTTTTCCCCTTTTACTCTCTTTCAATTTCATGCAAAGCCCTAGATTCTTCTAAGTCAGAATTGCAACTCCTCACAGTAACCATTACTACCTACCATACGCTAAACCCTCACCTGACAAGAAGACGAGGCTCTAAAACAACTTCTAGAACTCGAACAACCAAGCTCTCAGACACCACAAATGAAGCTTCTTCCTTCTGCCACTGACAGATCCTCGATCCGAAACACCCAAAGCCATAATGTGCGATCTCTTCCTCTCATCACCACAAACGCGTAGCAGGAAACAGATCGCCAATCGGAGCTCTACAACTCCCGAAATCAAGGATTGAAACTTGGGGGATTTTGGTTCGTCAAAGGGATTTTCGGGGAAAGAGAAAGAAGGGGAAGTTATGGAAATCCGTGAAAAATCAGCTATTTATGGAAGCCACAAGAAACATGGCGTGTTGTATGAAACACACGATGTGTTTCTATAACACGCGGCCATGTTTTGTAGTCTACCAACTTTGACGAATTTTCACGTACTTGTTTGTATCTTCAACCCGACTCAACTATGAACGTCTCGGACTTCGATGGGGCCTCAAGAACATTGTTTCCAATGTCTAAACCATCCAAACTCGAGTTCCAAACCATTCGGTTGGGCGGGGATGTTACATGGTGGGGAAGGATGTGGCGGAGGAGTGTAGAAGGTGGATTCGATGCGGGATGATTGTGGATGAGGTTAGGACGACGTATAGATAATCCTACAAGGATGAGTGAGTTGAGACTGATATCCTTATGCAATGAACGATAGCATATTGTAGCAAAAATGTAGGCAAACAGGTTAAGGATTATCATGCTAGCTATTATCCCGGAGGAGCAATCCGCTTTCATCAGAGGTAGATCGATACTGGATAATGTGCTTATCGCTTTTGAGACATTGCGTGCAATGAATGGCAGGAGGTTGGCAAAGGATGGGGAGGCGGCTCTTAAAATCGATATCTCAAAAGCGTATGATCGAGTAGAATGGGGGTACTTGGAATCGATAATGAGGAAGATGGGATTTAGTGAGTGTTGGGTGGAGCGAATGCTGATGTTTGTTAAAGTAGTGGATTATTTAGTGTTAATTAATTCTAGCAGAACGGAGAAATTTTAGCTGGAGAGAGGACTCAGACAGGGATGTCCCCTATCACCGTTTCTCATTGTTCTTTGTGCTGAGGGCTTATCTGCATTGCTGAGACGGGGGTGAGAAGAGGGGAGCTTCATGGTGTTAGGGTTTGTAGAGGCGTACCATATTTATCTCATCTGTTTTTTGCTGATGATAGTTTTCTATTTTTTTAGCAGAGATTCAAGAAGCTCGTCAGTTCAAGAGTTTGTTGGAGGAGTATGAGTTGGCGTCGGGTCAGATTATAAATTACGATAAATCGAGAATTATGTTTAGCAAGAGCACTCATCTGATGTTACAGGAAGGGGTGAATGCTATTATTGGAGTCTCAATGCCATTTGATAGAGGACGTTATCTGGGGATGCCGTCGTTGGTGGGTAGAAGCAAGAAAGCGGCGTTAGGCTATATAAGAGAGAGAATGTGGGAGAGAGTGCAAAAGTGGAAGGGGCGTATGCTGTCACAAGGAGGTAAAGAAGTTTTGGTCAAAGCGGTGCTGCAAGCTATACCAACGTTCTGCATGAACATCTTCCTTTTTCCAAAAATAATGATACAGGAAATGGAGCATATGATGAACTCGTTCTGGTGGTGTTCAAATTCAGCAGGTGGTGGTGGTATACCCTGGATGCATTGGGAGAGATTATGCGAGAAGAAGGATTGAGGGAGGCTTGGGTTTTAAGGATATTCACGGCCTCAACCTAGCTCTAATGGGTAAGCAAGGGTGGAAGTTCTTAACGGAACCGAATGCTTTCGTTACAAAGATCTTCAAAGCCAAATATTTTCCGAGAGGGGATTTTTTGTCGGCAGCCTTGAGTAGGCATCCGAGCTATGCGTGGCGAGGCATTTTGGAAAGTAAAGAATTGATTAGTTGTTGTTATCGATGGAGGGTGGGGTACGGGGAGACCATCGAGGTATGGAAGGACCCTTGGTTGAAGAGAGACGGCAGGTTCAAGGTGGAGTCGGCGGTGGTTAGGGGTTTGGAGGACTTGAAAGTTGGAGATATGGATTCCAGCAACTAGAGAGTGGGATGAAGAGCTCTTAGGATCCTTATTTCCACCGGAAGAGGTTGAAGC
This sequence comes from Linum lewisii, assembly GCA_034768395.1. NCBI lineage: Eukaryota > Viridiplantae > Streptophyta > Magnoliopsida > Malpighiales > Linaceae > Linum > Linum lewisii. The sequence goes on along the minus strand of CM068300.1, from coordinate 28,112,614 downwards.
CATAATGGGGACAGTCACAGCCGCAAGTAGTAGGAAGGATGAAATTATTTGGCATTATGAGAAGAAGGGGAAGTACTTCGTCAAGTCGGCGTATCGGCTATATATGACAAGTAACGTGGAGGCACAAGATCTTGGTCAAGGGGGTGATTGGACGAAGCTGTGGAGCTTATCGGTACCTCCGAAGCTGAAACATTTTTTGTGGAGGCTGACGAGACACGTAATACCGACGAGGGCTACTCTCAAACATAGGAGGCGTATGGAAGTGCCGGTTAATTGTGGCTTATGTGACAGGTACGAAGAGGATGAAGATCACTTGTTCATTAGCTGTGAAGTGGCGGTAGAGTGCTGGCAGATGGTGGGCCTATGGGAGGACGTCCGAGAGTTATGGGAAGAGGAAGGCGGGCTAGATGGTTGGGTCCGGAAGGTGTTGGGGTCGTGGGAGGATGATAAGATTATGAGGTGGGCGGCTGTGCTGTGGGCGTTGTCGCGAGAGCGGAATTCAACGAGTTTGGAGCTCGGAAGCCATGAATACAAGTAGAATCATGGAAAGTGGGGTACAGTTCATCCAGGAGTGGCGAGATGTGAGGAAGAAGGAGGTGCAGGGGGTGAGAAGGGCGGCTGATTGAGCCTAGGTATGTAAGCATTGGAATCCGCCGAGTGGTACATGGTTAAAATGCAATGTGGATGTGGGTATAAGGGTGAGAAAAAGGAAATGGAGTAGAGGAATGGTGGTGAGAGATAGCGGGGGGAATCTGATTCGATGTAGAGCGGCTTGGTCAACGGGGTTGCCGGAGCCGAGAGAGGGAGAGGCACTAGCACTGCTAGACGATATGGAGTGGGTTGAAGAGGAGGGATTCCAACAGGTTCAGTTTGAGGTGGACTCTAAGATCGTTGTTGGTGCTGTCAATGGAAGCGAAGCGTATCTGTCGGAATTTGGAGGCATTATTGAAAGATGTAAGCAACTTTTATGTTTTAGACGAGACTGTTGTTTAGTGGTAGTTAGGAGAGACAGGAATAAGGCTGCTCATGAGCTTGCTCGTCAGTCTTTCTCCTTAGTATCGCCGACTGTTTGGCATACATCTCCGGAATGGCTCGAACTTGCACTTGTAGATAAGTGCATGATCTTACATTAAGTAATAAGAGCTGACGTTTTATTAAAAAAAATCTTGCCACGAACCAATGAGACCCGAAGATATTTTACTGGAAAAACCCTTTCTTAAAGCTAGTTTTGGAAACAACCAACTGCCTTGAATGTAAAGAAACTAAAGAGAAGAAGAACACTTTTGTTTTTCGGGATTGGGTTGAAGACCTCAGAAACTATAAAATTCTTTCAGAACCTCATATTGTCGGATGATTTAATATTATGTAGATTATTATAGAGTATTAGTTGTTAATATATTATTCTGCAGATCTGTAAATATGGTAGTTAGAGATATCAACTCCTAATTTGTAGGAGTCGGCTGTTATATAGCTACACGCAACTCTGTGTATGTAAAGAGCCTTGCTGAATAAGAATAATATACAAGAATTACCTCCTCTAATTTTCTATATGGTATCAGAGCTCTAAATCAATCTTAGGTTTAGCTTTCTCTTCTTTTTCGATTCTAAAGATGTCAGACGTATCGTGAGAAGTCTTCTGTTGACTCTGGCACCTCCAAGCTTCGACTGTTGCTTCCAATCTAATCGATGTTGACGGACCACAGCTACAAATCACCATGATTAAGCTGAATGGATCCAACTATGTTCGGTGGTCGCAGTCCGTTCGATTGTACATCCGAGGGCGCTCGAAGATTGGCTACATCACAGGAGCGACGGTGAAACCTAAAGAGACGAATCTGAGTTTGTTGTGTGTGATGCTGAAAACTCTGTGGTGATGACATAGCTGGTGAACTCCATGACGGCGGACATTGGTGCGAACTATCTTGGATGACACTGCCAAAAGAGTTATGGGATGATATGGCCTCCATCGATTCGGACCTTAGTAACTAGTCTCAGGTATATGAGCTAAACCTGAAACTGGCTACAACCACTCAAGGAGAAGACTCTGTCACTCGTTATTATAATATTTTGAAGTAGATATGGCAGGATTTAGACATGTTTAATGATCATGTCTGGTCTTCAGCCTCTGATCAAGATTATTTTAAGAAAACAGTTGATACTAATCGTATTTTTAAGTTCTTGGTTGGCTAAAATGTCGAGCTGGATGAGGTGAGAGGCAGGATTATTGGGAGAGACCATCTTCCTTCTATTGGTGAAGTTTTTAATGAGGTTCGAAGGGAGGAATCTCGGAGACGTGTGATGCTGGGAGCACGAAAGAAAGATCAAGCTGATGTGGAGGGGTCAGCTTTGAATACCACTCACAACAATTCCCTTAAGTCGGCTCCTGAAGCTCTTGCTGTCTAGAAATTTGGAGCAAATAAAGGGCTTTGACCCTAAAGGTCATCTTAAGTGTGATCACTGCGGAAGAAGATGACACACTCGTGAGGAATGCTGGAAGATCATTGGGATACCTGCCCACCTAAAACACAAGTACCCCAGTGAAACAAGCTCCCATCCACGAGCTAACTCTGCTGTTGTTGCCCTCAGTAACGAGCAGCTTGAGCAGATTTTGGCTTTGCTTAAACCTCAGTTAGCACATTCTGGTAACCCTAGTGAACCTTTGGCAAATTCAGGTAAATTATTCTTGACACAAACTGCTTTGTCACCTACTTGGATATTAGATTCAGGAGCATCGGATCACATGACCAATGACTCCCTTAGCTTTGTTACTTATACCCCTGATTCAGGTTATCACAAAATTAAAGTGGCTGATGGAAAATTTGCACCCATTGCTGGAAAGGCCATATTCCTATATCTAAATAAATCATTTTACAATCCGTCCTCCATGTCCCTAAATTATCATATAACCTTCTGTCTATTCCCAAACTTGCTCATGACACAAACTGATTTGTTACTTTCCATCCTTTTTACTGTGTCATTCAGGATCTAAGCTCGGGGAGGGTGATTGGCAGAGGTAGGCTAAGGGACGGTCTTTACTACTTGGACATGAAGAATTCTAGTGTTGAAAAAGGTCAGAGCTTGGCCTGTACAAGTTCAGCTTCTATTTATGGAGAAATTATGTTAGGGGTGGTTTGGTATAGGGGAAATCCAGTTGTGTTTCTTAAAACTCTGTATTCTGAGATATTCTTGTTTGTTTACTGTCTAATGGAGCTGGGGTTTTGTATTTCAGATACCCAGAGTTTCTTATTGTCTCCAGAATGTGTATTCTGACAATTTCTACTTTTATTAGAAATTTGACTTCCCCCAAATAAAATAATGGGACCCACTGTCTTCCCTCCTATTTTCTTTACCAAATATACATACCAAACAATGTAATTTAACTTTCTCCAACTTTTAACAAACACTTTTCCATCATTCTCCTATTTTCATATTTCCCCTAATTCTCAATCCCCTGTACCAAACGACCCCTTATTGCATTCTAGATTTGGACACCCTAGTTTCCCTTATTTGAAACATTTGTTTCCTACTTTATTTAAAGGAATAAATTAATCGGATTTTAGATGTGATGCTTGTCATTTTTGCCAAAGACCATAGAACTGTTTTTCCTTCTCGTGATTACTGTCCGTCAAAGCCATTTTACCTCATACATAGTGATGTTTGGGGACCTTCGAAAATTCCTACAGTTTCTGGAAAGAGATGATTCGTTACATTTATCGATGATCACGCTCAAATGAGTTGGCTTTACTTTTTTAAAATAAATCTAGAGTTGACAGCATTTTTCAACAACACTTAGTTTGGAGTCAAGATTTCTGTTCTTAGAACCCATAATGGAACTGAGTATTTTAAAACTAGCTTAACTAGGTTCTTAAACTCCCACGGCATTATCCATCAATCTTCGTGTCCTTATACACCCCAATAGAATGGAATTGTTGAACGAAAGAATAGACACCTTTTAGAGGTTGCTAGGGCTCTCATGTTTTCCAATAATGTTCCTAAATATCTTTGGGGGGTGCTATCTTCACACCAGCCTATCTTATAAATCGGCTTCCGAGTAAAATTTTGAAGTTTCAAACTCCAGTGCAAGTGTTTCAAAATTGTTTTCCACACCAACGTTTAATCAGTGATTTACCTTTGAAAACTTTTGGTTGCACAGTCTTTGTTCTCCTACCCCAACAGTCGAGGACAAAGCTTGAACCGAGATCGAGAAAATGCATTTTCTTTGGCTATGCTAATAAAAAAAAGGTTATAAGTGCTTTGATCCTCAAAACAACTGTGTGTTTGTTATTGTTGATACTGTTTTCTGGGAAGCTCATCCCTATTATAACAACCCTTCGCTTCAGGGGGAGAAATTGGGAATTACTAAAACTACTGATTTTTGGGAAACAGATTTTGAAAACACTCTTCCTATTCTTGTGTCTGAATCTAGAGACAATGATAATAATAACTCTAACACAGAAGGTGAAGTCTAGGAAACGATATTGCCAAATACCAACTCTGATCTTCAGGTTTACACTAAAAGATAGAAAAGTATATGAGCAAAACCGACCTTGGTTCCACCCGCTGATCATTCGAATGAACCAAACAATGAAGATCATGAACCCACAGTGGAATAGAATCATACCACTAGAGTTCGCCTACTATAGAACCAAAACCAGGTAACCCAAAACCAATTGATCCTGATCTAGGTTTTCCTATTGCACTTCGCAAAGGGGCTAGAGCTTTTACCCGCCATCCTATGTCTAATTATGTGTCTTATGCAAACTTATCCAATTCTTATAAAGCTTTTGTGTCAAGAGTAACTAACCAGTTTGTGCCAAAGAACATAAAGGAAGCTATGAGTGATGTGAACTAGAGTTTGGCAGTAAAAGAGGAGATGCGAGCATTAGTTGAAAATGATACATGGACATTGAAGGATTTACCACCAGGAAAAAATGTAGTTGGATGTAAATGGGTGTTTACAGTAAAATACCTAGCGGATGGTAGTGTTGACAGGTACAAGACACGCTTGGTAGCTCGGGGTTTTACTCAAACGTACAGTTTGGATTACACCGATACCTTCGCAGCAGTGGCCAAGATTAACTCAGTTCGAGTTCTGTTATTAGTTGATGTTAATATGAACTGGTCCCTCCACCAGCTTGATGTATGATGACACTCGATTTGACGTGATTATCAGCCCCATTTAAGCAACATTTCATACCCTTTTATGCCATTTTGATGAGTATTTGGTGCATTTGTCGTAACTTTGTGATTATCGGCACCTAGTGCATACATTGTCCATTTATTGGCTATTTTTACCCTTTTTTGAGCTTTTATGTTGAGCCTCCAGGTTACCACATTATAGAGGACTCTCTCACGAGTCCAGCGCTTCAAACGGGGACCAAATCGGAGTTCAAACGGAGCGGGAATCATCGAAACAAGTTGGAGCTGGTTTTTAACTAATATTTTCGGCGAAAATGTGGTGATATTTTTGGCGAAAATTCCTTTGAAAATCCGGGCAGAAACCCTAATTTTCAGCCTTTTCCAACTTGTAAAGGGTTTCTGGGGGTATATATAGACTTTTTGAAGCCAGATTAGACACACACGAATTTTGGCTGATTAGCCACGACCTTAGGGTCGATAGATAGAGTTTAGAGAGTTCGAAGATCCGTCGAGAGATCGTGACGCCATCCTTCCATCTCGGAGAGCTCAGAGCTTAAAGTTGAAGATTCAGAAGATCGAAGCTTCGCCGGAGTCGTCAGAATTAGGTTTTTCAGTTCTTATCTGTTCTACCTCTGTATGATGATTTCCTTTGTTGCTTTTGATTCTGCTGTTATCGTTATGAGTAACTGAACTTGTAGAGCTTAGATTAGATGAACCCTAAGTGACCCAGGGCTTTAAAGCGGTCACGGATCGGCGGTAATTATATTCGAAGTTCAATAGTTTCTCTTTGCATGGTTGTTTTGTTCTTGATTGTTTATGTTTCTTTTCTGGTTGGTCGCCTAGATTAGGTTTTTGCAAGCTAGGGTTAGTCGCCAGACATCTTCCTGCTTTGGCGCATAAACTTGTCTTCCTTGATCACCTAGTTTTGATTCTTGTTAAGCTGAGGATAGAAGCGAACGCTCGCCTCTCTTTAAAACATCAATTCAACCAGTTAACCTTATAATTGGAGTGTGCCTTTCGTAGGAACCGGTTAGGGTTAATCCACTGCAAGAGTAACTCATAAATCGTTAGTAATTGCACCAGTTAATTAAGTCGTTGCGAGAGGCGACCGTACCCGGGTGGCTAGTTAATCTTGGTAGTTAGATCGGATAGAGCGAACGTTCGCCAGTCTTAAACCTAAGGGTAAGGAGTTATGGTGGTGTATAGAAACCGATTGAATTAGAATTGAAAACCGATGATCTGTTGATTGTTGTTGCCTTGGTGATCTAAGGGGGATTCGAAATCTAAGTTCGTCTATCTTCTCGTTAGTCAACCTTTTACTTTTCTGTCTTTTATTTTCCTGCTTTATTAGATTAGAAGTCGTGGAACTCACACCACGCACTAAGTGTTTAAACCTGAGTAATTTGCAAGCTTCTTTGAGTAGTCGATTAGTAGAAACCCTGTGGAATACGATCTAGTCTACTTCGGTAGGTTAGTTATTTGATACCGCTAAAACTGCAGCACCAAATTGGCGCCGTTGCCGGGGACTCTTCTATTTCGTTGAAAGAAGAGTTGGCATTTTTTTTATTATTCTTCTACCTTTCCATCTTTCATTTTCCATTACACTTCGATTTTACACCGGTTGTGTTTGTTTTTGTCTCTTGCAGATCATAGCAGGTACAGAAACGGATCACTTCCGTTCCATCTTCCTTTACCGCAATGGCTACTATCAAAAGTGTTGCGGACTACAGTAAGCCGCGTGCATCCAACTTTCGATCCCCCATCACTGTGCTTTCTAATGACGATGATCCTGACTATGAGATTAAGATTCCTCTCCTAGAACTGATCTCTAAGGACGTGCAATTCGAAGGGAGGCCAGATGATAACCTCTACACCCATCTAGATGACTTTTTGGCTGTTTGTAACACCTTCAAGTCTGGGAACCTCAACAAGAACGCTTTATATCTCCGAGTTTTTCCTTTCTCTCTCAGAGGTGCAGCTAAGCAGTGGCTTAGAAGCAAGCCGCCGGGTCATTACACTAACTGGGAGGCATTAGCTCAAGATTTTGTTGAGGAATACTTTCCTCCCGCAAGGACGACTGCTTATAAAGACCGCATCTCCAGATTCACTCAGAGAGAGGATGCAAGCCTGTATGACACTTGGAATGAATTCCAGTCTCTTCTCTTCGACTGCCCTCACCATGGGTATGAACAAAGACAGCTGGCTGAATTCTTTGCTCGTGGTATGCGCAAAGAATCTGCAAACTGGGTCAACTCTCTAGCTGGCGGAGATTGTACCGCCCTTACTCCTCAGGATGCTCTTCTGCATTTTGCTAACTGTGCTTCAAAGTCTAGAAACTGGGAGAGGCAAATAGAACGAAACAAGAGTCAGAGTCAGATGAGTGTTGCAGAGCAGATCAAGGCAGAGGTCCAAAAACATCTGCAAGCAGCTGGTATTCCCCTAGATCCCCCGTCAGCCACCATCTTTTCACTTGACTGTGGATGGTGTGGGTCCTGTGCTCATAACGGTGGAAGCTGCCTCAACTTCGTCACAACAGAAGTCTTGTCTACAGAATAGATAAACTTCATCGATCAGGGTTTCGCTAACAATCAGAAAGGCTATGCCGGTTACAAAAACTACGTGCCACGGAACCAGAGCAACCAGTTAGTAGATCCTTATTATAGACCTCCGGGATTCATTGGAGGACAACACCAGTCTCAAGCAAAGCCGTACTACAATAGAGACATGGATTATGAGAAGAAGTTCGATCAGATTATGAGCAGACTTGACGACCACGACATTCAACTAAAAGCTCAAGTTGCACTCAATCAAGGACAGAGAGCTCAGAGGATAGAGGATGTTATAAGTAATATGACTAAACTCTTTACTAGCAATCCTCTCCTTAATCCAGAAGCATTTCAAGCAGACTCCGGTACAAAGAGCAAACACGCTCAAGCCATTACCACGAGGAGCGGCAAGCAAACAACTGATCCCAAGGCTCCAGAACCTGAAGTAATACCAAATACCAGTGCCGCCATGGATATGCCAAAAATTGAGGATATCACAGAAGAGGAAGAAGAAGCATCTGCTCCTCCTCCTCCTCCGCCCAGGACAGCTCCTGAGCCTGTTTTGGCGCCATATGTTCCTCGGATTCCCTTCCCAAAAGCTGCAAGGAGCAAGGCTAAGGATCACGACACTCAGTACAAGAAGTGGTACAATGTCCTTAAGACGGCAGAGATCAAGATACCAGTGACAGAAGCTGTAGAGATTATACCACCACTTGGGAAGTTCTTTAAGGATCTCGTGAAGAAAGTGAAGAACGGGGAGGCGTACTCTATCACGCTTACTAATGAATGCGCGTCTATTCTCGGTGCGCCATCTCCCATTCGACAGCCGCCACCACCCCCAGCTAAGTGTCCTGATCCCGGTTCTTTTACATTACCGTGCATTATTAATGGCATTAAAATTGATCGCAGTCTGGTTGATTCTGGTGCTTCTATTAATGTTATGCCTGTTTATCTATATGAAAAGCTGAATCTAGGGCAATTAAAACCAATTACTCTGCATCTTGTGTTAGCCGATAGGTCTGTCAAACTACCTAGAGGTATAGTAGAAGATGTAGCTGTTTGTTGTGGTCCGTTTACTATAATTGCAGATTTCGTTGTTCTACATACTTGTGAGTTAGACGAAACACTTATCCTAGGTCGACCTTTCTTAGCAACTGTTGGTGTAAATATTAACTGCAAACAAGGCTTGTTAACTTTAAGTGTAGGACAAGAGAGTGTCGCATTCCACATTAAAGATAGCATGAGATATTTTGTTGCTCAAGATGATAAATGTTATACTATTGATCCCCTAGAGTTGGCCTCGGCCGACTCCTTTACTAATGCTTTATCTAGTGATCCGCTAGAGTTGTGTTTGATTTCAGGGATTGATAATGCGTTAGAAGATCCAGAGCAGCGCCTATGGCAAGATGAGTTAGACGAGCAGAAAGCGACATTCACACCCATCACCGCGCCTACGCATATTGAGCCAGCATCGAGTCGGATTACTACCTCATACGAGGATCCGCCAGAACTTACTTTGAAGGAGCTGCCTGACCACCTAGAATACACATTTCTAGGGAAGGACTGTCAGTTACCAGTCATCATCAGTTCGAATCTATCTCCCGAGCAGAAAGAGCAATTGATTAGGCTACTCAAGAAGCATGTTCGAGCTATTGCCTGGCAGTTAGCAGACATCAGAGGCATCTCTGAAACCTTCTGCAAACATCGGATAGTTGTTGATGAAGAATTCAAACCAGTTAGACAACCACAACGCCGACTTAACCCTCTGATGCAGGAAGTTGTAAAGAAAGAAGTACTCAAGCTTCTAGATGCCGGTATCATCTATCCTATTGCCGACAGTCCTTGGGTCAGTCCGAATCAAGTCATACCGAAGAAAGGAGGGATCACAGTCATCCCTAATCCGAAGGGTGAACTCATTCCTACCCGCACAGTGACCAGATGGAGAGTCTGTATCAATTATCGACGACTCAATGATGCCACCAAGAAAGATCACTTCCCACTGTCGTTCATTGATCAGATGCTTGAACGATTAGCTGGTCATGAATACTACTGCTTCTTAGACGGAATGTCCGGCTACTTCCAGATCCCCGTTGAGCTTGATGATCAAGAGAAGACGACCTTCACATGCCTGTTTGGTACGTTTGCTTATCGTCGTATTCCTTTTGGTTTATGTAATGCTCCCGCTACCTTTCAGAGATGCATGTTTGCTATATTTGGAGATCTGGTAGAGAATGTGGTGGAGGTGTTCATGGACAACTTCTCCGTCTATGGAGATTCATTTTCAAAATGTCTGGCTAATCTGGATAAGGTGCTAGCTCGTTGTGAGGAGACCAACCTAGCTCTTAGTTGGGAGAAGTGTCACTTCATGGTTACAGAAGGTATTGTTCTAGGCCACAGGATATCTAAGACAGGTATAGAAGTCGATCGTGCCAAGCTTGAGACCATTGCCAGCTTACCACCGCCGACCTCAGTTAAGACGATTCGAAGTTTCATGGGTCATGCTGGATTTTACCGAAGATTCATCAGAGATTTCTCCAAGATCACTCTTCCAATGACGAAGCTTCTTGAGAAAGATGTTCCTTTCATCTTTGATAAAGCCTGTCTTGAAGCCTTTGAAACCTTGAAGACTCAACTCACCACCGCACCAATTCTTACAGCACCGGATTGGAATCTTCCATTCAAGATTATGTGCGATGCTAGCGACTTCACCGTTGGCGCGGTTCTTGGTCAAAGGAAGGAGAAGAGATTTCATCCTATCTACTTTCCGAGCAAGACACTCAATGATGCTCAGAGAAACTACACTACTACGGAGAAAGAGATGTTGGCCATCGTTTTCTCCTTTGATAAGTTTAGACAGTATTTTGTTCTTTCACATACCATCGTCTACACAGATCATGCTGCCCTGCGCCATTTATTAGCCAAGCAGGACTCAAAGCCACGTCTCATCCGGTGGATCCTTCTCCTCCAAGAGTTCGACATTGAAATTAAAGATAAGAAGGGAGCAGAGAATCTAGCAGCGGATCATCTTTCCAGACTAGAGGAATCGCAAACAGGTAAGTCTACCACCCCTATCAATGATTCTTTCCCTGACGAGCTGTTGCGTGTTGAGAAGTTTGAACAGGTTAACAGCATAGCTTTTGAGCCCTGGGCAATCCCTCACGCTCAAGATCTGAGTAATGCCGCTGATTCAGAGGAGCCTTGGTATGCAACTCTGGCTAACTATCTCTCACACGGCATTATACCTCCTGAGCTGGATTTCAATGCACGCAAAAAGCTTTTTAAAGAAGCCAAGTCATACTTCTGGGATGAGCCTTTCTTATACCGCATCAGTCTTGACGGGATGATCCGGAGATGTGTCTCTTACACTGAAGCAGCTGACATCATGCGTAAGTGCCATGAAGGACAGTTCGGAGGACACTTTGGAGGAAACCGCACGACAAGAAAGGTACTCGAAATAGGTTTTTATTGGCCTTCAATCTTTAGTGACTGCGACGTTTTTGCTCGACGTTGTGATGCATGCCAGCGATCAGGTAACATCTCTAACCGTAATGAGATGCCCCAAATTGTTTCTATAACTGTTGAAATTTTTGATGTTTGGGGAATCGATTTTATGGGTCCGTTCACACCCTCCAACGGAAACAAGTACATTCTTGTAGCCGTTGATTATGTTTCTAAGTGGGCTGAGGCTGAAGCTTTACCCACTAATGATTCTAGAGTGGTGGGTCGGTTCCTTACCCGTCTTTTAACGCGTTTCGGTTCACCGCGCTTCATCATAAGCGATAGGGGTACCCATTTCCATGGACAATTCGACCGGGTGTGCAAACGCTTTGGCGTCACCCACCGAATGTCCACAGCTTATCATCCTCAAGCGAATGGTCAAGCGGAAGTGACGAACCGTGAGCTCAAGCGGATCCTTGATAGGACAGTTGGCCGGTCTCGCAAGGACTGGTCATCTAAGCTCAATGATGCCTTATGGGCTTATCGAACTGCCTATAAGACTCCCATCGGTACCTCACCGTATCAGCTGGTCTATGGCAAGGCATGTCATTTACCAGTTGAGCTTGAGCACAAGGCATTCTGGGCTAACAAAGAGTTGAATATGAGCTATGCAGTAGCAGGTAGTAACCGCCATGACCAGATCGCTGAGCTTGAGGAGCACCGTCTCCACGCTTATGAGAGCACGAAGCTATACAAAGAGCGCACGAAGAGAATTCACGACTCCCAATTGAAGACGATCAAGCAGTTTTACCCTAGAGAAGAAGTCCTCTTGTATAACTCTCGATTGAAGCTCTTTCCAAGTAAGTTGAAATCCTGATGGTCCGGCCCTTATACCGTGGTTCGGCAGACACCCTTAGGCAGCGTCTACATTAAATTGCACAATCAAGAGCCGTTTATTGTCAACGGGCATAGGCTTAAGAAGTATCTACAAGGATTAGCTGTCTCTTCCATAGACGTGCACTACTTTGCTTTAGAGTCCTGACACGAATCCAGGTATCGTCTGGCTCACGGACGTTAAACAAGAGCGCTTCATGGGAGGCAACCCACGGTTGGAGTCAGTAACTTTTCGTTTTGAGTCGTTTTTGTTTTAAACCATCTTTAAAAAATAAAAACACAGCCGCTGTTTTCAAAAAAATCGGCGAAAATGTGCCATTATTTTCGCCGAAAACATGTGTTTAAAATCGACCTGTTTCTCCTGTTCGACTTTTCGAACCGAAGACTCCATCCATTTTCGTCGAGCCGGATTTCCAACATAAGGATCGTTTCGCCGAAATTAACCCCCTTTTTTGCCGAAAATATTGTGCTACCCGACGCCTATTTAAGCGGTCCCCATCCCTCATATTTTCGCCCCTCCACCCGAAAACTTCAGCCGATTCCCTCATCATACATTCTTTGAACGCCGCCGCTTCCTCGACCGACGATCAGCCGGCCGCCGCCCGACCGCTCAATGCTGCCGTTCTTTTAGCCGCCGCCAGCCTTCTCCCTTCCCTAGCCCTGTTTCAAAACCCTAGAATCGGAGCTTTTCAGCTCCGGTTCCGGCCGACCTAGTTTTCAAGTTTTTCATCGATTCCTCGGATCTCCAATCGTTTTCTCGAGTCATGTCTTCACGGGCCCCCAAATGTTTTAAGACTACCAGTGCAGATAGAGCGCAGCGATCCTCCGCACGCCAGAATCAGACACCATCCTCCCGACCAAAAGCCCCAGCTGCACCACCATCAACGGCTGTGGCCATCATTCCCGAGGATGCACCAACACCGGCGACTCCTATCTCCTCTATTCCTACGCCTCCAATGGAGCCCTACATCCCTTCATCGCAGCCCTGGAACCACACCAGCTAGAGGTCTTTCAGAGGATCAAAGACATTCCTCCGGCTAAAGTGGCAGTTCTTTCTCTAGACAGTCTCAAGGCGCGCAATCCAGCTTGGCACTCGACCCTCGACACCGCCCTTCATAGAGCCGGTTTGCGAGTGCTGACCGCTCATGGCTCCCCCTACCCGCTCGTCGCTCTCCAAGAGTTCTGGAGTTCGTTCCGGCGCCTCACCCCGAAGCCCATACGTGAGCAGAAATTCGTTTCCTTTCACCTCGGTGGTGTTCTTCATGAGAAGTCCCTTCGCGAGTTCGGCCGCCTGCTGGATCCGCACGTCAACCTCAACACAACATTAGCCGGCTTCAAGGACACATACTCCATCACGAGTGCTCCTTACCCAGACGTGTGGAGATGGGCCTGCTGCGAAGATGAGATCTCACCTATCGTCAACCCCACGGTCGGTGACATCTTTCACCCTATTCTTAAATTCTTGCATTATGTTTGGGTGCAGTCTCTGTGTTATTGCAGCAAGTCGAGCCGTCACCACGTTTCTTTGGAGGAGCTCGTATTATTCCGTGTTGTAGAGGCGGATGCCAACCTGCATCCCGGATGGTGGCTTGCACGATTCTTTCACAAGCGTACGACCGCCAAGAAGTTTCCTTCTGAGCTTCCAGGAGGACCTTTCATTTCAATTCTGATCGCCAATCTCCAGCTCGGTGACAAATGGGGCCCCGACATTCCTCGTGTTCCGGTTGAGCATATAGGTGCTGAGCTCGCAATTGCACGGGGCATCGACCTTTCAGCGGATTTTAAGCATTGCACGTCACTCCCTCACCGAGTTCCCCAGTCAGTTGAGCGCCCGCCGTTGCGAGCGCAAATCACCGCGGAGATGAATGAGAGGCTGGTGCGTATTGAGAAGTGGCAGCTAGACTACTCGGCTGGTTCGCTTCAGTGGCAGAAGGACCGGGTAGCACACGAGGAGACTCAGAACGAGCATTGGTCAATTCTCCAGCAGTTCATGGCCGACCAGCTTGCCAGACACACGGACGATGTCGCATGGTGACAGCAGATGGAGCAGCGTTTCGCCATTTCCTCCATTCCCACCCCACCTCCACCCCCTCCCGCGGACCAGTGATCAGGTTGTTTCTATCCTTTTCCATTTCTTTTCTTTCTTCTTTTCGGGTTTCACCCCAACTTTATTCTGTGTGGATCTGGGACACTTGTCCTAGCATCCTTTTGATCTTTTTATTGTTTTTGTTTTTGTAGGAACTTGAGTAGCTACTCCGCTCCGCTCCGGACTCTCCGCGTTCATCCACTACACCGCCCTTCACCCTCCAGGTTCTTCGTTTCTCTCTACTTTAGTTTGGTCCTGTGAGGACACAGAACAGTCTAAGTGTGGGGTAGGGTGTTAGAGAACCATGCATGATCTTGATTGCCTATATCCTTGTGTGCCTCGTGATTCCTGTCCAGTCTCTCTAGCAATAGAATGGCTCAGTTTTTTATTTTTGAGGTTAAGTTGTTGTTCAAACCTTCATAATGATGCTTAGACTGCTTAACCTAGAACTTGAGAACCAACTTGTATACTTTTGATGCTAAATTGCCTGGTCGGAACAGAATTTTTAAATCACACTTGTAGTTTGTAGCCTTAATTGCATGAAAATGACCGAATCCGACTAGCAAACCAACTGCGAGCCTTTGATCCATTGCAGGTAACTTGCAATTTCAATCCTTTCTGAGTGGTTTTCTATTTGCTTGAATGAGTTAGAATTTTCATGAGACCTACTCGAGACCACACGATGACACGAGTTCTAGAAGGATAAGGGCACCTAGATTCAGCTAATAAGCCAGATAGCCTACCAAACGATAAATCCATTAGGTTTAGACCCTTGAGCTTGGCCTGTTCTTTCGGTTCGATAATACACTACAGCCATTTCCCATTTCTTTCATTCCCCGTTGATCCCCTGTGGTTGTAGTTCTAGATTGACCTACCGGAAGTCGGTTTGTGGTAACCTGCCTATAGCCATTAAACAGGTGGTCTTAGCTATTATGTCCAGACGTGTAAATCCCTCTAGCAACTAAAAGAAAATCGGCAAAAAAGAAAAAAAAAGTAAAGTAAGAAAAGAAAGAAAATTTCGAAAAAAAAAAGTGAAGAAAAGAAAAATCAGAAAAGTTGCAAGTTTTAGTTCAATAAAACGTTCTTCTCCCTACAAATGGAAGAACGAAGTCAAAAGAAAAGTTGAAAAGAAAAAAATCGTGTAAAGAAAAGAAAATAAGTGCTAGGTTGCTTGAGGGTATCATAGGACGAGCATTCATTATTCCACCCGTGTCTGGTTAGACGGTAGGAAGCCATAGATTAGATTCGAGGGAAGTTAGTCGAAAGCTACACCGCACAAAGCCATCATCATACATTCCCATCATCCATCTCATTATAAACCCGAGTAGTGTAGAATTCATTACGGTCCTAGCAGGGAAGTCCTTCTTGACTAGATACTCATGTTGTCACAGTGGTGGAGATGTGGTCGAAATGCAAACCTATGACAGAATTCTGTAACAGAAATTGATTGAGAGCAGAAACACGTCCTTAAACACAGAGAGTGAGAGTTCCCATTGTACTGTTTATATCTCGTGTGAGGAGACTGGTCAGTCAGGTCAAATTCGTGCATAATTGGTTGCTAATTACTTGTCGTGTGCAGTTTATTGGTGGTTTGGCTGATCTGTATGCATGTTAGGTTTCTTGTTCTAGGATCGAGTTGTCTAATAATTCATTGTGTTTGATTGAGCTCCAATTTAACCGATCTTATCATTTGTGAACATGAGCGTCTCTATTTAGTTTGCTTGAGGACAAGCAAAAGCTTAAGTGTGGGGTATTTGATGACACTCGTTTTGACGTGATTATCAACCTTGTTTAAGCAACATTTCTTTGCTTAAGACATAGTTTTTAGGGTAGAATAACGAATATTCAATCAATTGCCCTATCTCGTGCCATTTGTGTTACTTCGGCCCGTTTCGGGTCTATTTGATGGTTTTCTAGTGTTTTTATGATAGCACAGGTTTTTGCCATCGAATACGGTAGCCAAGGACGTGTCTTAGACGTTGGAACCCCGAAGAATCACACATAAATCAACCGGAGAGATCACTCAAGTCAAAGAAACTCCTGCTCCATTTACACATATATTTTTGGCGAAAATACCCTTGGGTTTTCGCCGAAAATGAAAGAGGAATCCACTGTCCTGATTAAGAAGAAATTTTCGCCGAAATTCCTCTATTATTTTCGGCGAAAATATCAGGGGAAATCAGAAAATCTCGGGTAGGTTTAAATACAGAAATCGGCGGCTAATGAGAGGAGACTTACAATTTACAACACACAACACACAGCTAGAAGGAGGGGAGAGAGAAAAACGAGTAGAGAGAGTTTGAGGAGCCAGGAACGGATCGTGACGCCATCCATCCATCTCGGAGAACCGGTGCTAGGAGTTGAAGATTCAGCAGATTGAAGTGCCAGGAGTCATCGAAATTAGGTTTTACAGTTCTTTTTTGTCTTCCCTACCTGAGATGTATTCTTTGTACCTCTTCGATTCTTCTGTATTGAATATGCGTAGCTAAACTCGTGTAGCTTAGATTAGATGAACCCTAAGTGACCTAGGGCTTAAAGCGGTCACGGATCGGCGGTGATTAGATTCGAAATTCATTCAGTTTCATCTTTCATGTTTGATTTGTTCTTCGTTCTCTGTGTTTCTTGTCTGGTTTGGCCACCTAGATTAAATTCTTGTTAAGCTAAGGATAGAAGCGAACGCTCGCCTTACTTTAGAACATCAAGTTGAACAATTAACCTTATAATTGGAGTGTGCCTTTCGTAGGAACCGATTAGGGTTATTCCATTGCAAGAGTAACTCATTAATCATTAGAATTTGCACCAATTAAGTTAAGTCATTGCGAGAGGCGACCGTACCCGGGCGGCTAATTAATCGTGGTAGCTAGATCGGATAGAGCGAACGTTCACCAGTCTTAAACCTAAGGGTCAGGAGTTATGGTGGTGTTTGTGAACTGAATGAACTAGAATCGAAAATCGTTGGTCTGTTGACTGCTGTTGCTCTGGTGATCTAAGGGGGATTCGAAGTCTAAGCTTGTCTGTCATCTTTCTAGTCAATCAATCAATCTTCAATCTTTCTTCGCTTTACTTTCATTTCAATTTTTCCTTGCATTTTAGTATAGAAGACGTGGAACTCACACCACGCACAACGTGTTTAACCTTGAATTATTTTGCCAACACCTTTGAGTAAGGGACTAGAGGAAACCCCTGGAATACGATCTACCCTAGCTTCACAGCTAGGTAGTTATTTGATTGACCGCTATTCTGCAGCCCATCAATGTAAAGAATGGATTTCTAAATGGAATGTTGGATGAGGAAGTATTCATAACACTGCCACCAGGTTATGAGGAAGTGTTGGGATCAGGGAAGGTGTGTCGGTTGAAGAAGTCTTTAAATGGACTTAAACAATCTCCTAGAGCATGGTTTGAGAGATTTGGTGCAGCTGTTAAATGATTTGGATTCGGTCAAAGTCAGGCTGACCATACAATGTTTATTAACCATTTACCTAACAATAAGATTGTGGTTCTTATTGTGTATGTAGATGATATAATCGTTACTGGAAATGATGAGGCAGGAATCAAGGAAATTAAAAGGAGGTTGTGATGAGATCCAACAATGCTGCCCTAGTGTCCGTAAGTACTCCTACACTCCACCAGGGTCACCCGTTGATGACACTCGATTTGACGTGATTATCAGCCTCATTTAAGCGACATTTCCTTGCTTAAGACATGGTTATTAGGGTAGAATAGCAAATATTCAATCGATTGCCCTATCTCGTGCCATTTGTGTTACCTTGGCCCGTTTCGGGTCTATTTGATGGTTTTCTAGTGTTTTTATGCTAGCACAGGTTTTTGCCGTCAAATAAAGTAGCCAAGGACGTGTCTAAGGCGTTGGAACCTCGAGGAATTGCACCGGAATCGATCTAAGGAGCCACTCAAGTCAAAACAATTCCTACCTCGATTTACAAAGGAATTTTCGCCGAAAATCCTTCAGTATTTTTGGCGAAAATATCAGCACAGATCGGCGATGCTCATCAACAGAAGTTTTCGACGAAAACAGGAATTTTTTGACCGAGAACTAGGGGACCGAAATTTACAGGAGAAATCAGCCGGCGGACCATCCAAATACAAAGGAATTTTTGCCGAAAATACCAGTTAAAATCCGGCTGAATTAGGGTTAAGTATAAATACTTAACCGGCGGCCCAAAAACCAGATACCTAATAATCACACCTCATAATACTTGAATACATCATACATCAGAATTTAGAGAATCCTCTCAAGTTCGGGAGCGAAGAGTTAGAGTTCGAAGAGCCGGAAAGAGATCGTGACGCCATCCCTTCCATCTCGAGGACTCGGAGCTAGGATTGCAGTCTACCGGAAGATCGAAGTTCTGCCGGAGTCATCTTAATTAGGTTTTTCAGATTCTTTTATGTTTTTCCTTTGAATGATGAACTCTTTCATTGTCTTTTGATTCTTTTGTAATGAATATGCGTAGCTAAACTCTTAGAGCTTAGACTAGATGAACCCTAAGTGACCCAGGGCTTTAAAGCGGTCACGGATCGGCGGTGATTAGATTCGAAGTTCAATCAGTTTCTCTTTCATGTTCGGTTTGTTCTTCATTGTTCATGTTTCTTGTCTGGATTGATCACCTAGATTAGATTCTTGTTAAGCTAAGGATAGAAGCGAACGCTCGCCTTACTTTAGAACATCAAATTGAACAATTAACCTTATAATTGGAGCGTGCCTTTCATAGGAACCGGTTAGGGTTAATCCACTGCAAGAGTAACTCAATAATCGTTAGTAATTCCACCAGTTAAGTTAAGTCGTTGCGAGAGGCGACCGTACCCGGGCGACTAATTAATCTTGGTATCTAGAACGGATAGAGCGAACGTTCGCCGGTCTTAGACCTAAGGGTAAGGAGTTATGGTGGTGTCTTAGAATTGATTGAATGAGAATCGAAATCCGCTGATCTGTTGATTGCCAATACTCTGGGGAACGAAGGGGGATTCAAAGTCTAAGTTCGTCTGTCATCTCTGTTTTAATCACCCTAATTTCCAATCTGCTTTAGTTTAATTTTTTAATTTCTCTGCATTTCTTAGAATTAGAAGTCGTGGAACTCACACCACGCACGAAGTGCTTAAACCCGAATATTTTGCTAGCTTATTTGAGTAGTCAATCATAGAAGACCCGTGGAATACGATCTACCCTAGCTTGTTAGCTTTGTTAGTTATTTGTTTGAACCCGAACAACGATTTAAGGTTCATCACCCGTCCAAGGAACAACCTTAGGGCCCTACAAGAAGCGTATTGAACCAAGGGCAGGCCACCTACAAGCCCTCAAACCCAGGTATGAGATGAGGTATAGGCTAAGGCCTCTCCCTACAGGTAGGAAAGCTCAGAAGGAAGAAGTGCCACTCCAAGCCATGCTGCTGGCCGAGGGTAGAAACCCTAGGGCTGAGGACAAGCCTCCGTCCGATCCTGGCCATGCCCCCAAGGGCCCTGAAGATGAGGCACACTCTAGAGACCCAATGGAAGCCTTCCTGGAGTACAGAACAAGAGAGCCCGAGAGTACCTGGCCGAGAAGGGATGGCCACCTGAGACCGATCCGGAGCCGAGCCGTGAGAAGAAGAGGAGCACTTGGTTCCAAGGCACCACTCCTGGCCCGACCCTAGCCCATGAGAGCCACATCTGGAGCTACCTAAGGAGATGCCCGAAGATAGGAGAAGAAGCACCGGGCAGAAATGAAGAGGACACCCATCATGCCCTACCCCGAGCCCTAGACCGAGAACCCGGCCGATCGGGGGTATTTTATGAGGGCAGCCACTTCTTGGCCCGAGCCTCATGGCTAGGCCCTAGCCCCTGGATAAGCCCGGAGCATCAGGACCCAAGGCCCGACGAAGGACCACCCGTGAAGAAGAAGCCCGGCGCCAAGGCCCAAACCGAGCCCGGCGGACCGCCGAGTCCTAGTCCTACCTGGACTAGGAAACCCCAAACCGCTGGATTAGGGTTTTAGGAGTTTTAGTCCTATTTTGTGTTGGATTCTCGGTTAAAGACTATTATTTTATGTTTTATTCCTTTTTAGTAGGATTAATTAGGGGTTTTAGGATTCTATTTAGGAATAGGACTCTTTATTCTATTCTTATTTAGGAAGTAGTGTTTAGGGAGGAGAGCTTGTTCCCTCACCTATATATAGAGGCCACCGGCCACCCTTTGTAAACAAGACTTTTATGAAATAAACCCCCTTTTGAAAGAACACTGTTCTTGAAACCTCATTGTATCTGCATGTTGCGATACAGAAGGACCCGACTTATCATCAGAAGCATCCATCTTCTGGTGTGGCGTCTACGACTTGATACTTCTGGTTCCCAGCTGTTATATAGCTGATGGGTCAAAGTCCTCCTCCGCCCCCGGTTCCCGACGGTTCTACCTCGTTGCACAGTCTCAACTTGCGGTGTTTAAGGGTCGTCTGCCCACGGTTGCAGCGGTTCACATCAGGTTGGCCACAGAATTTGAGATTAAGGACCTAGGAGCACTTCGGTATTTTCTGGGACTGGAGTTTGCAAGAGCACGAGAGGGACTGTTTGTAAATCAGAGAAAATATATTCTCGATCTACTTGAAGAAACAGGTATGAGTGGTTACAGACCAGCTGGAACACCGATGGATTCCTCTACCAAACACAGGCCAAGTGATGAAAGTGAGTGATGAACGCATTTTCACACGCATGTAGTCAAATAACTAATCTACCAAGGTAGACTATATCGTATTCTACTCGAGGTCTCTTCTTCTTGTCTACTCAAATATGTTGGCAAATTACTCAAGTTTAAACAAGTTGTGCGTGGTGTGAGTTCCACGACTTCTAATCTAATAAACAAAGGAAAATACAAGGCAGAAATATTAAAAGGTTGACTAACGAGAAGATAGACAAACTTAGATTTCAAATCCCCCTTAGATCACCAGGGCAACAGCAATCACAAGACCAGCGGTTGAGTGCCATGTAGTACTCCAGACGGGTGATGCAGCCGGTAGTGCTCCAGTAGATCGCGGTTCTGTTTGGATGACCAGTTCTTCTCGAATTCACCTACTGGAGGAGGAAAGAGGTAGTACGTCGTGGCATGGTCGATGAGCTCCATCTTCTCCACTTGATGATCATCCAAAGGTCTCTCAGGATCGAGTATGTATACTTCCAAACCCTTGACGTCTTCGATTCCCACGTGCTCATCTCTGGCTTGATCTATAGTTGGCTCGGCGGAAGCTCAATTGAGGATATCTCCTCGATTTCTTCGTGCTCCTCTTCAGCTTCAACTTCAAGATGGGTGAATTCCATGCTTTCAAGATAGATGAGCTTAACGCCTTCATCAGCCACCACCGCCAAGAATTCTTCATCAGATTCCTCTAGCTCATAATAGTCATGGACGAGCTCATCTTCTTCTTCGAACATCTCCCGAGCGTGTTCTTCCATTAATTGATTTGGTTGCTCGAGCTTGATGTCCGTCGTGAGATGAGCTTGTAGCTTCGAAATGAGATCATCCAAGGTGGATTCTACTCTTACCGTCTGTTGTCGATGCTGATGAGCTGGTATATACATCTCTTGGTGAATTTGCTGGTGGTGTGTAGCTTCTGGCTCTTCATCGAAATGCTCTTGAGCATCTTCTCCCATCAATTGCACTAGTCGCTTGAGCTCGGCGTTCCTTGCATCAGCAGCTTGTCGCATTGACTGGAGTTTGTCCAAGGCAGATTGAGTGCTTGCCATCCATTGTTGATATTCATAAGAGTGTGTAAATCCATCTCTTGGGAGTCTTCAATATATGGTGCTTCATTGATGTACCACCCTTGGTACTGGTCATCCCACCTGTAATCCTGCATCTCAAAACTCAAAAGCACTACCCAGGTAAATCATGGAAATATGGAGGAAAAAATAAATGGTAAGGCGAAAAGGTAGAAGAATAATTTGCCAACTCTTCTTTCAAAGAATTAGAAGAACCCCCGACAACGGCGCCAATTTGGTAGCTGCAGTTTTAGTGGTATCAGATAACTAATCTACCAAGGTAGACTAGATCGTATTCTACTCGAGATCTCTTCTTCTTGTCTACTCAAATATGTTGGCAAATTACTCAGGTTTAAACACGTTGTGCGTGGTGTGAGTTCCACGACTTCTAATCTAATGAACAAATGAAAATAAAAGGCATAAAGATTAAAAGGTTGACTAACAGGAAGATAGACGAGCTTAGACTTCGAATCCCCCTTAGATCACCAAGGCAACGGCAATCATAAGACCACCGGTTTTCAATTCTAATTCATTCAGTTCTCAGATACCACCATAACTCCTTACCCTTAGGTTTAAGACTGGCGAATGTTCGCTCTATCCGATCTAACTACCAAGATTAATTAGCCGCCCGAGTACGGTCGCTTCTTGCGATGACAAAACTAACTGGTGTAATTACTAGTGATTCA
Organism: Linum lewisii; assembly: GCA_034768395.1. Classification (NCBI taxonomy): domain Eukaryota; kingdom Viridiplantae; phylum Streptophyta; class Magnoliopsida; order Malpighiales; family Linaceae; genus Linum; species Linum lewisii. The sequence goes on along the minus strand of CM068300.1, from coordinate 28,090,084 downwards.
TGAGTTACTCTTGAAGCGGATTAACCCTAACGGGTTCCTACAAAAGGCACACTCCAATGAATAGGTTAATTGGTTGAATTGATGTTCTAAAGTAAGGCGAACGTTCGCTCTATCCTTATCTTAACAAGAATCTAAACTAGGTGATCAAGGAAGACAAGTTCATGCGCCAAAGCAGGGAAGCTGTCTGGCGACTAACCCTAGCTTGCATAAACCTAATCTAGGCGACCAACCAGAAGAGAAACATAAACAATGAAGAACAAAACAACCATGCAAAGAGAAACTGATTGAACTTTGAATCTAATTACCGCCAATCCGTGACCGCTTTAAAGCCCTAGGTCACTTAGGGTTCATCTAATCTAAGCTCTTCGAGTTTAGCTACTCATATTAGATACAAGAGAATCGAAAACAATCAAGGAATACATCTCAGGTAGGAAGAATAGAGAAGAACTATAAAACCTAATTTGACGAATCTATGAAGCTTCAATCTCTTGGATCTTCAACTCTCAACTCCGAGCTCTCCGAGGTGGAAGGATGGCGTCATGATCTCTCCATGATTCTTCGAACTCTCTAAACTCTATCTATCGACCCTAGAGTCGGCTGACTCTCAAAAGCCTGATTTGATTGTGTGAAAATATGAATAATGAATTCATCCCTTCCCTTGGCTGCAGCTGCTTGTTTAAATAGTTAGAATTAGGGTTTGCTGTTTCTGTCGCGAAAAAGGAAAGAGTTTTCAGCGAAAACTTAAGGAGTTTTCGCCAAAATCTTCAGTGTAAACTCATCTGCCTGTGTTTGATGACATCTTTTCGCCGAAAACTCTTAGTTTTCGGCGAAGACTTAGTGTTGGGCAGTGGTTTGATTGATTCTCTAATCGGTTTGACTTCTGGTTTCGATTCCGGTTCACTTCTTGAGGTCTTGAACACGTCCGTGGCTACGTAAATGATGGCAAAAAACCTGTGCTATCACAAAAACACTAGAAAACCATCAAATAGACACAAAAGGGGCCAAAGTAACCAAATCGGTAGGAAATAGGGTAGTTGAGTGAATATTCGCTATTTTATCCCTAAAACCACGTTTCAAGCAAGGAAATGCTGCTTAAATGAGGCTTAAAATCACGTCAAATCGAGTGTCATCAGTGAGGTGAGAGATCGGGAAAGATATCAAATACTGGTGGGAAGACTTATTTATCTAGCACACACCAGACCTGATATAACATATGTTTAGGGGTGGAAGTTTGGGATTGGGGAATTCTCATTTCCAAATTTAAATTCCCAAATTATTTAGGGAATTGGGAACCCATGTACCAAAATAAAAATTGAAAATTGGGTTTGGGATTAAGAAATGGGAATGGGAAATTAAGTTTGGGTTTGGGAAAGCCCAAATACCAAACTAACCCATCAAACAGAGTCTAATCCGTAAGAACAATTTGTTTGGGACTTACCGTCAAACTTTTTGCTGGTAAAGTTAGAATAAAAAAATATGTCGCCATAAATTATACTTGCATAATTCAATTGTCAGGATATTCCGCCAAAATCCTTTTAACATTTGGGATTCTGCCGTCAAAATTTTGCTATTGAATTCCACCAATTAGGGTTTAGGGTATTATCGCTAAAAATTTCGATATCGACGAAAATCTGGCAGTGAAGAAATTCTGGTGACGTCGATGAAAATATGGTGGCGAAATTCTGGTGACATAGATGGAAATTCGGCGACGAAAGTTCGGCGACATCTGCGAAAGTCCGACGACAAAAATATGACGGCGGAGAAAGTCCGGCAACGTAGATGGAATTTGATGGCGAAATTTCGGCGACAACGATGAAAATTATTCGGCGGAAGTTCGGCGACATTTGCGGAATTTTGGCGGCGAAGTTTAGTGGTGGTGACTGGCGGTGGAGAAAGTACGGCGACATTAATGGAAATTTGACGAAAAAATTCAAACGACGTCGATGAAAATTTGTCACAAAATTTTGACGCCATTTGCGGAAGTCCAATGACAAAAATCTGCGGTGAAAGTTTGACGGTGGTGACAAAATTCCAATAGCAAAAATCTGGTGACGTCTACAAAAATTCGGCGGCGGATGTTTTGGCGACATTGCTAAATTCTAACGAAGGAAATTCGGCGGCGAAGAAAGTACGGCGACATCAATGGAAATTTGGCGGCAAAATTTTGGCGACAATACATTCATGAAAATTTGGCGACGGAAGTTTGACGGTATCTGCGAATGTCCAACGACAAAAATCTGGCGGCGAAAGTTTGGTGGTGTTGACGGAAATCCAGCGGTAGAAGTTTGGCGACATTTTGGAAAGTACGACAATAGAAATTTGTTGGCAAAAGTTTCGCGGTGGTGACAGTAATCCGGCGGCGGAAAATTTCCGGCGACGTAGATGAAAATTCGAGGACAAAATTTTGGCCAAATTTGAAAAAATTTCATGTGTTAATTTGAATTTGGGAATTTGGGATCCCGATTCCCAAATTAGAATTCCCGTTCCCGAATAAAAATTCTCAAATTAAATTTGGGATTGGGAATGGGAGCCTTAATTTGGGAATTGGGAATTGAGATTTTGGAAATATGGGAATGGACCTCCCATTCCCTCCCAATTTCCACCCCTACATATGGTGTTAGTGTGGTGAGTCAATTTATGCATGCTCCAGGAGCAATGCACTTTGACTCGGTCTATAGGATATTGAGATACCTGAAGGGGTCACTAGGAAAGGGGTTGATGTTCAAGAGAAGAAATAGTCTACAAATAGAAGCATACACTGATGCGGATTGCGCAGGAGCCCCGAATGATAGAAGATCAACTTCAGGCTACTGTACGTTTATAGGAGGGCATCTAATCTCATGGTGAAGCAAAAAAAAAGGTCGTAGTGGCACGAAGTAGTGCAGAAGTAGAATTTCGGGCAATGGCACTTGGAATCTGTGAAGTTATCTGGCTCAAGCGGCTATTGGAAGAACTGAAAGTGGTTACTCCGAAACCAATTCGGCTATACTGTGACAGTAAGTTAGCTGTGGCAATAGCTGACAACCCAGTTCTACATGATCGAACGAAACATGTGGAAATTGATAAGCATTTTATCAATGAGAAGTTAGACAGTGGCCTAATCTGCACACCTTTTATCTCAACTACAAATCAGATTGCAGATATGTTTACTAAGAGTCTCTATAAAAGGACAGTTCAACTATCTTGTGAGTAAGTTGGCATTGAAAGATATTTTTCAACCAGCTTGAGGGGGAGTGTCGGATGATTTAATATTATGTAGATTATATAGAGTATTAGCTGTCAAGATATTATTCTGCAATATTCTGCAGATCTGTAAATATGATAGTTAGAGATATCAACTCCTAATTTGTAGGAGTCGGCTGTTATACAGCTACACGCAACTCTATGTATATAAGAGAGCCTTGTTGAATAAGAATAATATACAAGAATTACCTCCTCTGATTTTCTATACATACACTCACTCAATATCTTCAAGGGTGTCATTGTCATTAATGAATACCAACTAGTCATCTGCAAAATAGAGTTCAACTATTTCCAAGATTTTACATCGATGAGGATGATAAGAGATTTTCCTATAATTTCTATAAAAAAGAGATTTTCCTATAAAATTGGGAGAAACTCATGTAAACCTTGGCCACGGAGTGATTTCATATATGGAATAAAATTAGGATTTACAATTAATTAAGGAAATAAATGAAAGGATAAAGGTCAAAGCTGTTCCAACACAATCTCGACAACTATACATGTCGAAGTCTTGGAGGAAAATAAAAAAGAAAAAAAATATTATATTCAATGCAATTTGTTAGTGATCCTTATCACCCTCCTGCAAGCGAAAGGACGGATGTACTTGAAGCTTGAGTCGAAGTAGTTGATGGTGAGCCGTCTACAATTTGTTCGAGATGCTTTCTGTAATTTGTTCGACAGGGTTGGCGGTGAGGTAGATGGCCGAGAGATTATCACACCATATAGATGGAGGATGTAATGTCGGGAAGCCAACTTCACAAAGAAGAGAGTGTAACCAGAGGACCTTAGAAGAGACAATTGTGAGGGTCATGTATTTTGCTTCGGTTGATGATCGGGAGGTCGTGCGCTTTTTACTACTTGACCACAAAATGATATTGCGGCCTAACCAAATCGCATAACTTATTGTGGAGCGTCGATCAACCATGTCTCCACCTCAATCTACATCGGCACAGCATCACAAGTGGTGGGGGGAATTAGAGTACATGTGTATACCGTGTGTTTGGGTGCCCTGCAGATATCGTAGCACACGCTTGAGGTGCTTCCAGTGTGAGGTGAGCAGCACATGCATGTGTTGCGAGAGGCGCATGGTGGTATAATCCATATCGGGTCAGCTCATGCAGAGGTATTGTAATTAAGCCACCAACTAGATGACAATACAACATAGGATCATGGAACGAGGCATCTGTGGATAAGGGTTGATTGGTGGCCGATAGGATGGAGATGGGTTTGCAATCGGTCATCCTAGCTCGAGCGTGTAGCTCCTGAATATATATTTCCTAGCATAGCGACATGCCCTTATGCGTGCATTGAAAATCAATACCCAGAAACTAGTGGAGATCACCGAGTTCCTTAAGTGAGAACCAGCCCTGGAGATGGCGTATGAGATAAGCTATGAACGCATCATTAGAACCAGTTATAATAATATCATCAACGTAAACCAGTATGAATGGAACAATACCATACATATTGTAATAGAAGATTGAGTGATCATGATGTGAACCGCTGCAACCGTGGGCAGACCACCCTTGAACACCACAAGCTGATGATCCTAGCAATGAGAGGAACCTTTGGAACCGGGGCGGATAAGGACTTTGACCCACTAGCTATAGAGAGCTAGGAACCAGAAGTATCAAGTCGAGGGCGCCACTTCAAGAGATGAATGCTCTTGACGATAAGCCAAACCTTAAGCAATGCAACAACGAGCAAAGGCTTGAAGGGAAAAGAACATATGTTCTGAAAAGGGGGTTTATTAATCAAAGGGGTGAGTACAAAAGGGTGGTCGGAGGCCTCTATTTATAGGAGGGGTTAGGGAACAAGCTCTCCTAATCCTTCCTATTTAACTAATTAAATAATCTAAGTCCCAAAATAAGCTAAATTCTTCCTAAATAGTTTAACTAAAAGGGAAAACACAAAACAAGTAAAAAGGAGTCTTGGGGTCAAAAAAAAGTAGCCTAATTAGGTAAAACCAGCAAAACTGGGAAACCCTAATCCGGCGCCCGGGCGTGTTTCCTACACCGGCCCAGATTAGGTGATCTTCTTCCTAATCATGTGGCAACTTCGTGGCAGCTTTCTCAATTCTTCCAAGGACGGTTGGCCATGCTTCTTGGGATTCTAGGGCTTCTAGGGCCGGTGGAAATTGGTCAAAGGCCCGAGCCAAATTAATGGCTCGGCCTAGGTCGATCCGGTGTAGCGCTCTAGGCTCGGTTCGGCGCCGGATCAGGGCCTGGCTTCAGGCCTCTGGGTGTTCTGCCCAGGCTTTTTATCTCCTGTCTCGAGCCATCTTTAGAGCTTTCCTTGGGAGTGTTTTTAGGCCAAAGTCTGAGCTTGGTGCTCATCAGAATTCGTTTGGGGCTTGGAGCGAATGATTTGCTCGGCTCGGGCCGGCAGCGGTGCCCGGTCTTAGTATTAGCACCCGGCGGGGCTTCATTTCTTGGTCCAGCTCCAGCTCCTGCTTTGGGGAGGTGTCTTTGACTTCCAGTAGGGTGTAGCCTCCCTTGGCAAACCTATTCGCGTCCTCCTCATGCCTTTCCTTGCTCCATGCCTTCATGTAAGTGTTGAGCCGTTCCTTGAAGGTCTTGGTTTGGCTTCGGGTTATGGGTGGCTCAGGTCTGGTCCAGGGCACAGAGGGCTCATCAGATCAGTTTTAGAGCCAGTGAAACAGAAATCACAGAGAGCATCCTTTAGGTAAGAGAACCATGCTCTTGGAAGTTGCTTGAGGCCATATAATGATCTATTCAACAAGAAAACATGGTTAGGAAATTATTTATTGACAAAGTTAGAGAGTTGGGACATGTATACCATTTCATCAAGTTCACCATGCATGAAGGCATTGGAGACATTCAATTGCTTAATTGGCCAGTTATGAGAGAGAACAATAGATAATATGAGACAGATGCTTGCAAGTTTAACCACAGGACTAAAGGTTTCTGTGTAATCAAGGCATTTCGTCTGATGATTGCCTTGTGCGACCAACCGAGCTTTGTAACGAGCAATTGTGCCATCCGGATGTTGCTTGATTCAGTAGACCCATTTGTTGCCAACAATGCGATGAGTAAATTGAGATGGAGGAACAAGCACCCATGTGTTATTGTGAATCAGAGCATTGAATATGTCATTCATAGCTTGTTGCCTTTCCTTTATTTTCCCTTCCTGGGTGTAGCATGTTGGTTCAACATGTGATGGATGTATCTTTACCGAAAAGGTTTTGAGCTTTAGAGACCCAATTCGAGGTCGTGTCACCATGGGTTCTGTGTTCATAGATGGCGCATGTGGAGGTGATGTATTGGCCGTTGTAGGTTGTTGTGTAGGGGTGTGTGGGCTTGGAGAAATAGGAGGTGCAGTCGGTATAGTCGGAGGAGATGGAGGTGGGGATGGGTCACTGATATCTGGTGTAGATGGTGGGTTGGATTAGGCTTCTGTATGTGGCATAATGGGTTGGGCTGGTGTGGCGTTAGGTGTGTGGAGTGGAGGCAGGGGCAGCGGGAGAACGGGCTGTGGAAACAGTGTAGTAGTGGTTGGGCTCACAGTGCATGCATGGAATTGTATTAGGGAATTGGAAAGGGAAGACACCTTCGTCAAAAATTACATTGGCTAGAAATTTGAACCGTTTGTGTGAACATATTCATACACTAGTAGCCTTTGTGCTGTAGAATGTAACCGAGAAAAACAGACGGTGTCGACTTAGGATTTGGCTTGTGTTTAGCAAGGGCTTCAACCATGGAAAATTGAGGCGGCCAAAAATACGTAAGTGAGCATAGTCTGGATGAGTATTAAATAGACGATGGAATGGAGAATCAAACCCACTAGGGGAGGCTGGAAACCGATTCAACAAATAGGTCATTGTTTGAAAGGTGTAAGGCCAATACTCTAGTGGAACTGTCCCATGATGAAGGAAGGAACGTCTTGTTTCTATGATGTGTTGGTGTTGTCGTTCCGCGCACTCATTTTGTTCCAGGGTATGTGGACATGAAGTTTTTTCCATGATCCCATTGTCAGCGAGATATGCAGAAATTCGCTAATATTCACCTCCCCAATCTGCATGAAATGAACGAATGGGTCGCGCAAAATATTTTTCAACCAAGGTGCGGAACTGTATGAAGATTTGAAACAGGTCCGAATGATATTGAGAAAAATATAACCAGACATATTTGTTGTAGTCCTCAATAAAAAAGTAGTATCTCTGATTAGTGGTAAACAAAACAGGAGCAAGCCCCCATACATCACTGCAAATTAAGTCAAGAGGCTTAGTAGCCTAAAAATCAGAAACAGGAAAAGGGAGTTTGTGCATTTTCCTAAGCAACACTGTTACACCCCGAACCTAGCCATAGAAATTGTGTGCAAAATCCCTAAAATACCCTTAGTAAAATTTCTCTAATCCATAAGAAATTATGACAATCATGAAATATTTTTTTTTCATCTATGACCTACTATTTATGTTGTGACTTGTTGATGGAAGTGCTAAATTTATTTCGTTCTTAGTAGTGTGAAATTCAGTCAACGAAAATCACATAATTTGTATGTGTAAGAAACAAGTTAATCCCAATATTGTGACGTAGCCCAGCGGTTCAGGAACCAGTCCATCCTCCAGCTGGCGCGTGTTCGAATCCCACCTCCAGCGTCAACTTTGTTTTAATTTCCCGATTGCCAAGCAGCTCCCTTCAGCGAAACGACGCTGTTTTGCGTCAATATTAATTTTTTTTTTTTTAAATTCAGCAGTGCATCATCGTCTTCTCCACTTTCCTTCCTCCTATCAAAGTTCAATTCAAAATTTCCGATTCTCAACGATTTTTGGAAACACAAAGCTTCAATCAATGCTTCAGTTACCGAAGCAATTGATTCAATGAACCCAAGTTCCATTCCTTTATTTGTTCCGTAACAAAGCAAGGCTCCTTTCTCTTCTCACCAAACCTAACAGCAGCAGTAGCCCCTATTTCCTGAAATCGGATTCGGCAGCGGCGACGGTCTCCATTGGCAGCAGCCCCTTCCGACAGCGCCGGCAACAAGCCTTCTTTCCCCAACTCCATTCTGAATTCCAACCTTGTTTCCGACGAGCGTAGTCGACATCGGCGGTAGGAACTAAATCGGTCCCAGCCTTATGCGTTTAAATCCCAGCCTCGATTTCGACGGAAATAGCGGCTCGTCGATCACTTCGTTTCAGCACAAACCCTTTCGATTCTAAGCCTCGGGAGCAGCCGAATGAGGTAAGTGATACCTTCCCGACTTTGAATCGAGTTGCGAAGCTTCCGTTTATGGTAGCTAGGCCTCGCCGGAATCTGGATTTTGCCGGCGGGCTCTCCAATTTTGTGGGAGTAATCGTGGGTTGAAGACGGTGGTCGGACCAGACCGGGTCTGACAAATTTCGGTCAGACCGGTTTGGTTGGACATTTTAAATCAGCATAAGTCAGTCCCTATATTTTTGTTAATTACAGTTTTAGTCACTAGGATTCTGGGTGTGTCGGTACCAGTCATCCCGTGTTGCATATGTAATCTGTAACTTTTGAATGTTGTCAAAACGAACCCAACTAACTTTCTGAGTTAGTTCAGTTTAGTCCAGCAGTTACGAATCCGGTTAATTCGTTAACCATTGATTTTAGAACGTTTAAATCGAAGTCTAGCTCAAGTAAATATTAGCACGAATAAAATGTCATTTTATGAATAATCTGGATAAATATAAAATGGAATTGGTAACCTATTGTTAGGATTTTATCTTGATTAAGGATTAAGAATTAATAAGTTATTTCAAGAATAAACTGAAATCTTTTCTCTCAAAATTAGTATGAAATTAGGTTCTGAATAATAATATATTTCTTTGCGAATAATTAGAATTAGGAGATGAATATATAATTATATCGTGGATTGATTAGTCAAATGATTAAACCGATTAAATGAGTTTATAATTTAAGTACGGTAGAAATAGGGGTTTATTAATAATAACATGGGCTAGTATTACTTATGAAAAAGGATGGGTATTATCTCTAATAAGTGTAAGTCCAAGAATATTAATAAGTGAATTAGACTAAGTATAAAAGTTGAATAAATGAAGTTGGTTAATATTGATAGTGGTGGAACCTAGAAAATTAGTAATGAACTCGGTGATAAATTATCTTTTCCTTCTTGTCTCGAACTTAAAATATTAAGTTGAATAATAATTTATTTCATAAAGATAATCAAGGAATTAATCGAATGAATTTTAAACCAGTAAAGTAATTTTCTAAGTTAATAGATTTAATTGATAATTGTCACAAGTAAAGCCGCCGTCACACTTCATGATTAGTTGTGAAGTGGTCCTTCCCAAGTCTCCAAACCGTCGCCCAAGACTGTCCCATCTATAGTTGGTCTCAGTCTAATCGAATTCCTCGTCTTTAGGTTCTTAAAGACGATCAGCTCCCTAGACCAGACTTCTACGTTGAGGTTCTCCCGCTTGAATCAAGGTGGGTTGGTTAAAGGGAGTAATATCTTGTCGTTGCTAGTTTCCTTTACGTCGTTAATATATTATGCATTTATTGTGTTATGCCAAGTTTCGTGATCTATGTTTGATATATATATTTTATGTTTTAATTGAGTAGTAATATTATGTCCATGCCAAGTAAGCATAAGTTAGTAATTATTCACCTAGACAATTTCTAGGCAAGTTAATAATGTGTCTCTTATCATGTCGTTGCTATAATTACCTTACATGTGTTATAAGTTATGGTTATTATGTTTTGGTCATGTTGATTTATTACTTATATCATGTGCACGTATGACTCTGTTCATGTAATTAAGTTGTATGAATGTTTGAGTGTCACATCTCATATAGACAAGTATAGGATGGTTGGATTAAGATGGTAGTATCTTATCGTTGCTTATTTACGCTACGATGTCATGTTTGGTTTATGAATTGGGTATAATTATTATGAAGTTGTATACATAATTGAGTGTCGAGCCTCATAAAGATAAGTATATGTGGATTAGTTTAAGAGGATGATATATTGTTGTTGCTAATGTTACGTTATGCTTTTATTATGATTACGTTAAGTTGCATGACTTAGTTGGTCGATGTACTTCATGTTCTAGTTGTGGTATAATGTCATAACCATGTCATGTCATTAGTAGTCAGTAATACATCTCATAGACCATTATAGCTGAATTTATAACGTGCCTTTCTAGTTATGTTTATGATGATCTATTTATATGTTTATGTTATGTTCATATGATTAAGTTATGATTGTTTATGGTTCTAGTCATGTAATTGTGATTTATCAACATGTGCATGTGATGATTATGTTCTTAAGATTAAGGTTATGCATGTTATGTTTCTAGTCATGTTAATCATGATGTGTCCACACGTTGCATGCCATGCTTTTATTCATGTCATTAAGGTCGTATGGTTAGGATAGTCACACACCTCACATAGACAAGTCATAGGTGGATTAATAAATGGTACTCACTAGCTAGACCTCCGCCCCACCCCAGTTTTCAATATTGGTCGCCGGCGACCCTCAGCACGATATTGGGCCAGATTGCCCACAGTTTTCAGTTGGACCAGAGAGTCCCTTTCAGTTGGGCCAGAGTTGCCCTCAGTTTTCAGTTGGACCAGAGAGTCCCTTTATCAGTTTTCAGGGGGCGGTAAGGCTAGTTAGTCGAGTTGGGGCCCCTAACTAAAAGGCTTATCAGAAATACGTTAAGTCAAGTTATGTATGAAGTATTATGTTCATGTTTCTTAGTTTCAAGTCGTGTGCATATTCATGTTTCTCAGTGTTGGTTCAGATTGTGACTTCATGTATGATGAGTTCATTGTATGATTTTATGTTGATAGCTCAGTAAATGTTCCATGAGAAATATTGTGATAATGATGTTTTGCTTAGATAATCATGACTACTAGCCAATAATGTATAGAGTACTTGTTGCTAAGTTTATTAATATGATAGTTGACCCAACCTGAAATTTGGATAGAGTGGTGACTATTGGAGTATTGAGATGTTATGTTATGTGAGATATGTTTCTCAGTTTCAGATCATGGATCAGTTATAGGATAAGATTATGCATGGATGTTGAGTTGTGATTAGTGATGCTTTATTAAGTCATGGTATGTGCTTGTTTTGTTATATGATCAATGCAATCTTGTTGAGCACAAGTATATGATATTATCGAGTTTATTAATAGTTCTTTTCATGTTATGGTTAATACTTAATAACTATGTTTACTTAGTCAGGTTTAAAGAACCCTAGGAAGTTAAGAATCATGATGCATAAGTACAAGTCTACAAGTCTTTATGAGATGATTGACACAAATAAGAATGTGAATGTTATGAGAACTATCTTGAGTTATGTCATGGATAGTGTTACAAGTAAAGTTGTGAATTATGCTAGGTCAGCTCCATGATGAATTCTTTGTGTTATTGTTATGTCTTAATAATGTGTGAGTCGATCCTAAGGTCTTGGGATCGCTTCCATGTTTGTTTATTGATTTGAGCACGAAAGACTGACCCCGAGCCACCCACCAGGTTGTTAGACGTTGCTTTTGAGCTTGGGCCTTAGGAGCTGATTCGGTGTGTGGAGTGGTGTCTATAGTGATGTAAGACTAGGACTTGAGCAAATGTTTTCATTTTTTCTCGAGACTTGTTTTCACTTCAGTTTTGCCCAAGTGTTTAGGACTCAGTTATCAAGTTAACGTTTTATGATTAATTACTTTGTTAAAGGTTTTCTAAAGTTTTATTTAAGTTTATTTTGAAGTTCCCCGGTCGGGGCATTTTTGTAAAATATGTTTAGGTTTAAGCGTAGCACCCTCTTTCAGTTTATGTTTTTCGCTGTTTTAAAGGGTAATTTGGTAATTCCCTTTTCTTCCAAAGTGAGGGTGTTACAAACACCCCGGGCAAACAGAGGGAATTCTCTTATTAAGAAAAGGAATATTATAACGTCGCAACACTCGCTTGACATTGTCCAAATTCGCATGTCCCAAACATTGATGCCAAATTGGGAGACTGGTGTGGTTGGCCACTTTCGGTGATGGCGGCTGGATGAGAGACATGGGAATAACATATAATCCATTATTACTCCGTCCTAGGAATATTACCCACTGGTCGTCAAATCCTGGATGCACAAACGGTCGTGATAAAATAGAACAACCACATTATTATCACGAGTTAGAGAACTTAGAGACAACAGATTTTGGCATGAGTGAGGGACATATAAAATATTATCAAGAGCAATAGTTGTAACATCCGTCCCGAATCAGCCCGGTTTACCCGAGGTTGAACCGAGATCGAACGCCACTCAAGCACAGGTTTAACCAAAACGCGAAACAATAAAAGAAAGAATTAAACTTCTCATTAAAATCCACAATCGAACGGAGGCCTCCGATATAAAATCCACCATAAAAACCAACATAAAACCGAAAATCAAATCCAATCCAACCTTAAGAGGTTTACAAAAGTTCCCAACCCAAATAACCTAGTCAACTGAAATATAATAAATACAGAATTAAGTCAACTCCAAGCAAATCACAGATCTTCACCTCATGGTTCCAACAGGTAACCTTCTCGAACTCAACCGTCAACTGTCTCTCCAACCTAGCACTAGCCACGAGCACCTGAAAGAGAAACTGGGGGGGATCAGCTTCCTAATGAAACTGAGTGAACCCACTGGGTCTACCTATGCGCCGAACCTAGCCTAGGAGCGATCCCAACTCCACACACAAACAAGCAACGAAATTAGACTCATCCATTCTCATTTTAAGTCCTATCATGCCACTAGGCGATCATATAAGCTCTTACCTCAACCGATACACACACTTAATAAAAGTTCAGCAATGTACCCAAGTCATCAATCCTCAAACAACATCATCATCAGGGCTAGTACATGCACACAGATCAAACTCAACCACATTATATTCCACCACAAGTAAGCACTTCCATTCCAAACCTCTACCACAAACGTCACACTTCACAAATTCACATTTACCAACAACATCACAACTCATCACAACACATCAACCAACGCACATTACATTTAATTCTAGGTGAGTTAATTAGGTGCCATTGGAGTTTATCCATACACCACCCCTGTCGGCCAGACGCACCCACTCTTCCAGGAGGGTCCAAGACGCATCCTCTGTACGAGCAGGATCCAGGGCCCAACATACATCGACACATCAACAACAACACAATAGATCACGCCACTCTTCCAGGAGGCGTGACCGCACCTCACTCTTCTAGGAGAGGTGACTATTTGGGGCAGTGTAGGCTCCAACCAGGTTCTATCATTCAATCAACACTACCAATACTAAACATTTACAACCAACCGTCATACTCATCACACAACTCATTCGCATCCATTCAAACCAACCATCGAGATTCACATCAATTCCCACCGCCAACAACAACATCAATCGCATACTTAACCTTATCCCACCTTATACCACTTGCACTCATTCACATACATCAAAAGTCACACATACACACCTAACATCATCATAATCCCACATCACACATAACCACACATCACAAGTCATTCAACGCCTCCCACGGCACAAACAGTTTAAGGGTAAACGGCTAGCTCACCGGCCACCCCCACCTGCAAGTACAAGGGAAGCCATGTCATGAGTCGTAGGGTTACCCTCCTGTACGTCCTTCATTGGACGACCCCACATTGGTGGGACCATCCACCTGTTCACCATTTAAGGGCGACCCCACATTGGCAGGACCACCCTCCTGCAACCACAATTATCAATTACAAGCACAGTTACAACATCGTACCCCAACCCTCCTACACTCGTTACTACATCCAATCCATTAAGCATCAAGGTTAATCTTTCCCCCATTCATGGAACATAACAAACAGCCCGCTATCATCACACAATTCATCATATCAACAAGCATACAACAACCACCAACGATGACAAATATACAACAATCAATCACATAACAAAATCCCCTTTTACTCTCTTCCAATTCATGCAAATCATAAGTTCATCTAGGTTGAAATTGTAACTCCTCACACCGACCACACTAACTATCGTACGCTAAACCCTCACCTGACAAGAAGACGGGGCTCTAAAACAACTCCCGGAACCCGAGCGACCAAGCTCTACAACTCCAAAGTCGTAGCTCTTCTCCTCCTCACTGACAGCAGCCTACTCCGAACCACCCAGAACCACGACATGTGATATCTTCCTCTCATCGCCACAAACGCATAGCAACAAACGGATCACCAATCGGAGCTCTACAACTTCCGGAATCAAGGATTGAAACTTGGGGAATTTTAGTTCGTCAAAAGGAATTTCGGGGAAAGAGAAAGAGGGAAAAGTTATGGAAATTCGTGAAAATCAGCTATTTATGGTAGTCACAAGAAACACGGCGCGTTTCTATAATACACGGCGTGTTTCTTCAAGAAACACGGTGTGTTTCATATAACACACGGCCGTGTGTTGTAGTCTGACACCTTTGGCCAATTCTCACGTACTCGCTTGTATCTTCAACCCGACTCAACTATGAACGTCCCGGACTTCGAGGGGGCTCAAGAACATTGTTTCCAATGTCTCAAACACTCAAACTCGAGTTCCAAACCGTTCGGTTGGGCGGGGATGTTACAAGTCTCCCACACTTTAAGAGATTTCGTCCCCGAAATCACAACCCGACCCGCTCTAGCAATGCAACCATCAATCACAGCAACAAATGCAGCAATCCAAGATCACATTACCTCCCGAAATTTCCTCTAACGGTTCTGGCAACTCACACACTCTAAAGACACCACTCACCCCTACTCTGAACTTCCTTCTAACAAACACGCACAACCGAACCACGAAACCACCACAAGAACACAACAACACAATAACACAAGCAACCACAAAAACAACACTACTAACAAACACCACCACACTAAGACTCTACATACTTCAACCACTCTATCTAGCTTCACCAAAGACTACTAAGCTCTACTCTACCAGCCAACTCCTCCTAGTCTACCAACCATCACTACTCTCCTACTACCCAAACACTCACAAGAACAAAGAATAAGGACGAGCTCGAATTTAAACAAAGACGCAAACGGAAAGAACCAAGAAAGATATCATACCGTTCGCCTCGTCGTTTGCATTCTCCTCTACACCTCCGGCAAGAGCATACAAGCCTCCTTGTTCTCCTCCGGCTCCAAGTGGTGTAGCATTAGCTCTGGTCCCTCTCCCAACACTCACGACACCACGACCAACACTAGCTCCTCCTCTACCTCCAACACTCCCGAACGGAGCCCTAGGCCCTTGCACAGAACCCACGGACTGAGTTGGCACCGCCATCCCTGAATGACAGTTAGCACTCCTATGCCCTGGCTGTCCACAAGCAAAGCAAGTCACCGGAGCAGACCTCAACAGATGACACTCTCCATAGTGGGGCTTCCCACAAGTGCCACAGATTGGCAAACCCGATGACGCTCCACCCGACCTAGTCATCCCCACATTCCTCGACCCGCATATGTTACTCTTATGACCAGGTTGACCACAAGTGTAGCAAGTCACAGCTCCCCACTGTGGAGCTGACTGCGCACTTCGGGAACTAGGGTAAGATGACTGGGCACGCTTAGCCGGATGGCTATGCGTAGCAACCTGAGGTGGTGGGGCAGGTGCCTTCCCCTTCCTCTCCTCCTTCTTCCTCTGCTCCAACCTCTCCCTACTCAAAGCAGATGCCTTCACAGACACCAAGCTCCCCATGTCCGCAGAGGTGACACCCTCCTGGATCTCCGTCCTCAGACCATTCTTAAACTTCACAATGAGCTTCCTTTCCCTACCAGTAGTCTCATCATACCACTTGGAGAGGGAAGTAAACTCTATGTAGTAAGCAAGAACAGTCTTCTCCCCCTGCTCCAACTCTAAGAACTCCCTAGCCTTCTCCTCACGCCACAAGTCCGGACAGAACTGGTCACGGAACTCCTCAACAAACTCCTCTAAACTCATCTCAGGCGGCACTATCCTACTCTGCGGCAAAGACCTCCACCAATCTAAGGCATGACCCTTGAGCAAGAAAGCCATGGCTGACACCCTAACATCTCCCTCAAGTCCCATCTGCATGAACTTATACTCACACTCCTGGAGCCACTATTCCGCAACAGCGGGGTCAGCCACGTCCCCATGGAACTCTCCAAAGTTCCAACCCTTCAACAACCCCGGCTGAAACCTAGGAACTCCAACTCTAAACCCAGAATCCCCTACCGAACGACTTCCCATGGCTTGGCTCGATTCACTACAGGAGAACATTTAGAACACTTCAGTTGACCATTAAAGAAAACTCACAACCAAATTCAAAACACTTTCACTTCAAACTCCCACCCATTTCAAAATAGTTTGAAGATCCCTGAAATGCCAGTACTGCATCGACATTCCGTCCTTTCCATTAAGAGGGTAGCAAATCCCCTAGAAGAAAAGGAAGCTTACCTATACAGCAGAGGCAAACCAGGCTCTGATACCATTTGTAACATCCGTCCCGAATCAGCTCGGTTTACCCGAGGTTGAACCGAGATCGAACGCCACTCAAGCACAGGTTTAATCAAAACGCGAAACAATAAAAGAAAGAATTAAACTTCTCATTAAAATCCATAATCGAACGGAGGCCTCCAATATAAAATCCACCATAAAAACCAACATAAAACCGAAAATCAAATCCAATCCAACCTCAAGAGGTTTACAAAAGTTCCCAACCCAAATAACCTAGTCAACTGAAATATAATAAATACAGAATTAAGTCAACTCCAAGAAATCACCAATCTTCACCTCATGGTTCCAACAGGTAACCTTCTCGAACTCAACCGTCAACTGTCTCTCCAACCTAGCACTAGCCACGAGCACCTGAAAGAGAAACTGGGGGGGATCAGCTTCCTAATGAAACTGAGTGAACCCACTGGGTCTGCCTATGCGCCGAACCTAGCCTAGGAGCGATCCCAACTCCACACACAAACAAGCAACGGAATCAGACTCATCCATTCTCATTTTAAGTCCTATCATGCCACTAGGCGATCATATAAGCTCTTACCTCAACCGATACACACACTTAATAAAAGTTCAGCAATGTACCCAAGTCATCAATCCTCAAACAACATCATCATCAGGGCTAGAACATGCACACAGATCAAACTCAACCACATTATATACCACCACAAGTAAGCACTTCCATTCCAAACCTCTACCACAAACGTCACACTTCACAAATTCACATTTACCAACAACATCACAACACATCAACCAACGCACATTACATTTAATTCTAGGTGAGTTAATTAGGCGCCGTTGGAGTTTATCCATACACCACCCCTGCCGGCCAGACGCACCCACTCTTCCAGGAGGGTCCAAGACGCATCCTCTGTATGAGCAGGATCCAGGGCCTAACATACATTGACACATCAACAACAACACAATAGATCACGCCACTCTTCCAGGAGGCGTGACCGCACCTCACTCTTCTAGGAGAGGTGACTATTTGGGGGCAGTAACCAGGTTCTATCATTCAATCAACACTATCAATACTCAACATTTACAACCAACCATCATACTCATCACACAACTCATTCGTATCATTCAAACCAGCCATCGAGATTCACATCAATTCCCACCGCCAACAACAACATCAATCGCATACTTAACCTTATCCCACCTTATACCACTTGCACTCATTCACATACATCAAAAGTCACACATACACACCTAACATCATCATAATCCCACATCACACATAACCACACATCACAGGTCATTCAACGCCTCCCACGGCACAAACAATTTAAGGGTAAATGGCTAGCTCACCGGCCACCCCCACCTACAAGTACAAGGGAAGCCATGTCATGAGTCGTAGGGTTACCCTCCTGTACGTCCTTCATTAGACGACCCCACATTGGTGGGACCATCCACCTGTCCACCGTTTAAGGGCGACCCCATATTGGCAGGACCACCCTCCTGCAACCACAATTATCAATTACAGGCAGAAACACAGTTACAACATCATACCCCAACCCTCCTACACTCGTTACTACATCCAATCCATTAAGCATCAAGGTTAATCTTTCCCCCATTAATGGCACATAACAAACAGCCCGCTATCATCACACAGTTCATCATATCAACAAGCATACAACAACCACCAACGATCACAAATATACAACAATCAATCACATAACAAAATCCCCTTTTACTCTCTTCCAATTCATGCAAATCCTAAGTTCATCTAGGTTGAAATTTTAACTCCTCACACCGACCACACTACCTATCGTATGCTAAACCCTCACCTGACAAGAAGACGGGCTTCTAAAACGACTCCCGGAACCCGAGCGACCAAGCTCTACAACTCCAAAGTCGTAGCTCTTCTCCTCCTCACTGACAGCAGCCTACTCCAAACCACCTAGAACCACGACGTGCGATCTCTTCCTCTCGTCGCCACGAACGCGTAGCAACAAACGAATCACCAATCGGAGCTCTACAACTCCCGGAATCAAGGATTGAAACTTGGGAAATTTTAGTTCGTCAAAAAGAATTTCGGTGAAAGAGAAAAGGGAAAAGTTATGGAAATTCGTGAAAATCAGCTATTTATGGCAGTCACAAGAAACACGGCGTGTTTCTATAACACAAGGCGTGTTTCTTCAAGAAACACGGTGTGTTTCTATAACACACGGCCGTGTGTTGTAGTCTGTCACCTTTGGCCAATTCTCACGTACTCGCTTGTATCTTCAACCCGACTCAACTATGAACGTCCCGGACTTTGAGGGGGCCTCAAGAACATTGTTTCCAATGTCTCAAACACTCAAACTCGAGTTCCAAACCGTTCGGTTGGGCGAGGATGTTACAATAGCAGTATCACACATATGTGCAAGAGACAATCCAGAGTGTGAGATTGGAATAATAGTACCATTAGTGAGTCGGACTTGATCGGTGCCTTGGTATTCAGAGTGAAGATGGAGATTAGCCAGGTTGTTGGTGAGGTGAAGATTGGCGTCCGAGTCGAGAGTCCAATTGGCATAGGTAGGCAGATCGGGCGAGGTAGAGTAATGGGTGGCAGTTTGAGAGTAGGAGTTGGGCCGTGGGGATGGACATTGCTTGGAATTATGTCCTCTGCCTTCATAGTTGAAGCAGATTAAATCTTTGGGCCCAACATTATGATTTGTACGCCCTAGTTGAGGAGTGGGTAAAAGACCACGTCCTTGATTGCTTTTGTGGGCCTGGATATATGGTTGAACTTCATGGGCCTGATGGTATGGTTGGGCTGCTACGCTGGAGATGAATTGAAGAGGTGCCGATTTCGGACAAGAGGATGGTGGTTGCGGCCTCGAGTGATAGCAGTGCCACGACCGACAAATTAGCGAGCAACGACCATGTGGAGCAAAAGGAATCCTTGACTGCGAGCTCATGTTCCTTAGTTAGAAGTAAGTCGATTAACCCAATAAAGGAAACGAGAGCTAACCGATTGCGAAGGGAGCGAGTGAAGGCTCGAAATGAGGAGCTGAGACCTCGAAGTAGTATCTGAATTGGATCTTCATTAGGAACCGGACTACCAAGGGCAGCAAGGTTGTCAACAACAGCTTTAGCCACTACAAAAATCCTCTTGTTTAGCGTCGGTCAGCAACGCTGGATAGCGTCGGTTGCTGACCGACGCTAAGGGATTTAGCATCGGTCAAGAAAGCGACGCCAAATCTACCGACGCTAAATCCGTATAACGAGCGACGCTAAATCCTTGACCGAATGGGTCGCTGACCAACCCAATTTTTTAGTTTTCGTATTATTATTCATTTTTTATTTTATTTTCTGTTTTGTCACTCCATTTTCTATTAATGTTCAATCAGTCACTCCATTTTCCAATTATACAACTTGGTCACGTAGATTTATTAGGTCACCCTTTTGATCACTTCTTCTCCAATCAGTCAATCCTTGACCGATCAGCGTGATGATGGTGGCGGAGGCGGCAGCGGCGGATGACTGGAGATGGATGGCTAGGAGAAACAGAGAATAGGAGAAGAAGAGGAGAAGAAGAGGAAGGGAAGAGGAAGAAGAGGAAGGCTGGATCTGGAGATCTGGAAAAGGAAGAAGAGGAAGAGGAAGAGGAAGGCTGGATCTGGAAGAAGAAAGAAGGCTGGAAGAAGAAAGAGGAAGAAGAAGATGAATTTCAGAAAAAAGAGAAGAGGAAGAAGAAGAAGGCTGGAGGAGGAAGAAAAAAGAGGATTAGGGTTAGGGTGGCGGCTGAGAGGTTTAAATATATATGTGTTTCCGATCGATGCTAAAACATGTCGGTAACTGATGTGAACCGCTGCAATCGTGGGCAGACGACCCTTGAACACCGCAAGTTGGACACCGTGCAACGAGGTAGAACCGTCGGGAACCGGGGGCGGATGAGGAATTTGACCCGTCAGCTATATAACAGCTGGGAACCAGAAGTATCAAGTCATAGACGCCACTTCAGAAGATGGATGCTTCTGACGATAAGTCGATCCTTAAGCGATGCAACAACGAGCAAAGGCTTGAAGGGAAGAGAACATATGTTCAAACAGAAGTTTATTGATTTCAAAAGTTCTCTTACAAGGGTGGCCGGCAGCCTCCTTATATAGGTGAGGGAACAAGCTCTCCTCCCTAAAGACTACTTCCTAAATAATAATAAAATAAAGACTCCTAATCCTAATTAGGATCCTAACACGTCTAAACAATCCGACTAAAAAAGAATAAAACATAAAATAATAGTGGAAGTCTTTAATGTTGAATGAAAGACCGAATTAGGGCAGAAACCCTAATCCGGCGACGATCGGCGGTTCTTGGGCCGGTTGGGCTTCGGTGGCGTGGGCCGGTTGATCTTTGGTGGCGGCCCGGCGGCCTTTGCTTGCTCAGGCTTTGGCTGGCTTCGACGGCGGCCCGGCGGGCTTTGCTCGGTCGGGCTTCGGCTGGGCGGCGGACTTTGCTCGGTCGGGCTCCGGCTGGTCTTGGCCTTAGTCCGAAGCTTTAGTATTCCTGCCCGGGCCTTCTTGAATCTCCAAGAGGGTGTAGCCTTTCTTCATGAATCGATCAACATCTTCTTCATGCCCCTCTTTACTCCAAGACTCTATGTAGGCGTTAAGTTTCTCTCGGAAAGCCTTAGTCTGGCTTCTTGTGAAAGGAGGCTCAGGGCGGGTCCAGGGTTTGTTGGGCTCATCAGTAACCGACGCCAAAGCTGGTTTTAGGTAAGGGCTTCATTTCAAATCCAAAACCAGATTTAGGTTCAGTTTTTGGTTAGTTTTAGCGTCGGTCGGTTGACTAGCGACCGACGCTAAACCCTTGGTCAAACGCGAGTCAAGGGTTTAGCATCGGTTTCTGATCGACCGACGTTAAACGCTTCCCCTTCAAGCGACGCTTAAGCGCCTTTTTTGTAGTGAGCGCATTGGAGATAGACAAAATTGAATTAGTATATTGGCGTAAATCATACAATTGAGATTGAGTGTCGGTTCCGTAAGCGGTGGCCAATGAGCTCCACGCATCAGCTGTCGTGCGAACCCCAATCAAGGTTTGGAGAACGCCCTCCGAGACAGACGAGATGATCAACCCTAAGAAAATTTAATCGCAACGAAACCATTCTTTGTATGTGGGATTCGGCGCACTGGTTTCAGTGAGGGTAGGAGGAGCGGCGACTGATCCATCAACGTGACCTAGGAGGTCGTATCTTGCAAGGAAAGGCTCAAATTAGAGCTTCCAGAGAAGATAGTTGTTGGGTGTGAGTTTAACCGTGCACGTGTTTGATGGATTGGGAAGGGCGGGCAATGAAGAAGAAGAGGTATTTGCGGAAGAATTGGTTGCGGCCATGATTGTGGCTAGGTTAGGAGAATAGCTCTAATACTATATAGAATTGGGATAAACTCACGTACCAACCTTGGCCACAGAGTGATTTCATATACATAATAAAATTAGGATTTACAATTAATTAAGGAAATCAATGAAAGGATAAAGGCCAAGGCTGTTAGACCATCTCCAATAAAGAGGGTTAAATTGTCAAATTTAACTTAAAAATGTACTCCAATAGCAAGTGCCAAATTGTCAAAGTGCTAGAATTGAATGATTTGGGTGCCAAATTTATATGAACACAGTGTCAAAGTGCTACTTTACATTAAATGATCTGGAACCACCCAAATCGACTCACCAATTAGTGGAGGCTGAGGTGGCTTTCACCCTTGGCCACACTTGCCATATTAAAAAAAATAATGCTACAACTAGAAATGAAATAGAAAGAAATGATTTATAAAAGCCGAAATAGTAGTCTTATAAATTGCACTTTGGCTTTTGAGATAGCAATTTTACACTCCTTATTGGAGATGGTCTTACAGCACAATTTCAGCAACTATACAAGCTGAAATCCTGGAACAAAATAGAAAAGGAAAAAATATTATATTTTAATAAAGCAATCTGTTAGTGATATGATCCTTATCATTTTCCGAGTGATTAGCATTAGTAGTCTAATTCGTTTGAAATTTGTATAAAATTGTCTCATACCTTTAAAAATAAACAGATGAATCTCATACGTTTTAAAATCGTACAAAAAGTCAACTTTTATGGTTGAATCGCCTTGTCGGCATGTCGACAAAAAAGAGTATAACTGGAATGTACAACTCGACTTTACTAACCCAATCGGTCATGTATCAAACCTTACCCAAACCAACTCAATTTGGGTATTTTTTTTTATTCCCTAAGCTATTCGAGAAAGGTTCAATACATGATCGATTGGGTTAAATATAGCTGAGTTGGACCTTCCACATGTACATTTTTGCTGACTTGGCATGCTAACAAGGTGATTTAGCTAAAAAAGTTGACAGTGAGATGATTTTGTACAATTTATTAATTTAAAATGCATAAGATTCATCAATTTATTTTTAAAAGTATAAGATGATTTTGTACAACCCCTAAACGAATACTCAAGTAACTTAAGCCTCATCATGTATATTAGCAAAGAGACGGTGCAAAAGCTCCATTGCAAGCTCTAAGGAAAGAGTAGGTGAAGAAGATCCAATATAGAACTTGAGGGTCCACGTGAGCCTAAGAGATGAGATCGTTAAAGTAAATTCAAGATAAAAAAAAAAAGATATCCAAAAGGCAAAAGCCCAAGAGTCTAACAGTATGCTCGCCCATGCTCCGTAGCAGTCCCACTCCCACCACGTCATCTCTTGGGGTTGAGACAATCGGGTACGACAGAATTCACCCAACCTAACAATGCAACCGTCATCGTAAGCCGTTGCTAGTCCCGCGTTCAGGTCAACAATCGTAAGATTGTTTTGATTGTCGATGGACACTTTCGTGAACTCTTTCCCTGCCTTGTTAGCTACTTTATCGCATATGATAAATTGTCATCTGCAAGGCGGCAACTGGTAGTCTCTAAAGCAGCTTCTTCAATTCGTTTTTTTGTTCTTTTTTGCTAACTTTACGATTCGCCCAATTTTGGGTAATCTAATCGGGCAAGCTTTGATTCAAACAAAGCAGCTAACAGAACAAAAAAGATGTCGCCTTCCTCTACAGTATAAATAGGAATACTCTTATTGGCTTCTGGGCCACCATTTCCTCAATCATCCTTGTTCTTGCTTAATTTATTGAGATTTACCCGTAAACTGTCAGAGTTCATAAAATGAACATTAGAGGTGTAGCCAGCTCTGTCTATGTATTCTATGTTGTCTTCCTGTTGGCGAATTCGGTGCAGGGAAGAAGGTCGCTAGCAGTCAAGAAGCCCGACCCCAATAATGCTGCTGCAACATCTCGTTGGTTGGTCTCCCAGAACTCTTGGGGAGTCCTAAAGTACGTTTTTACTTTCTCCTCACTTGCTATTGTTCTTGTTCTGAGCTGGGTTTCTGGTATTTTTGCGTCTGAGATTTCGGGAGATGTGAATGATCCAGTAGGTGTGGCCAGCTGCTGCTTTTTTCTTTCTTTCTGTCTTTGATTCCCCAGATTTTTATGTTCATTTTTTGCAGTACTTTGTCAACTGAGTTGGGGGGAGCACCATTCGGGTAAATTTTCTAGCTCGTTTGTTTCTTTGTTTTTATTGTTTTCCCTATTTGATTAAGCTAATGTATTGGCCGAGAATTGGCAGTTCACTGTGCTATTGTTGTGATATGATGATGGTGGACCAAGATTTATAACAATATAATGAATGTTCTCTTTGCTATATGAACGCATAAATCACGATTCTGTTACTCAGTTTGGTATGGTCTATTGCAGTCGAGGTGGCTGACTTGTGTATACAAGGTTAATGTTCTCCTTAGTCGTTGCTCTAGGAACTGATAATTAATTTTTGGAGTGTATTAGCAGTATTATCTCTTGAGTCTTAACGGACTAATGCTTCACGTGTACTGCTTTATTATTGTATCATATCATCTGTTTATCTGGAGATTTTTGTTCTTCTTTAGGAATGTTGTTTCATTTAGTGATGGAGAACCTGGTAAAGGTGCTGGAGTACCATACTTCTATCTGACGACTCTTGATCCAACTGCGAGAAACGCAATGAAAGATGCGAGGTCATCATTCACTATCAGCGAGTACCCTTTGGGAACTTGTGGAAAGGCCGACCCTGAGAACCCTACTTGTGCCAAAATTACACTCACTGGAAAGGTATGTTGCACAAGCTACACAACACTGGTTGCCAATTGTTAGTCTTAGTCTAATTTGAATCTGGTAAGTAGTAGCCAGTTCTCAACAGAATTAGTGACTAGCAATCTGAAATCTGAATGTCTACACTTAAGAAATTAACTGGGGGTAATTGGTCTCGATTTGCTCTTACGAATCATTATGCTCTTGAGGTTTAAGAATACCAAGCAGTGGAAAACTGCTGTCATTGTTCTTCTGTCTATTTTCTTTGCTTTTTTTGTGTAGTTTTCCAATAACATAAATTGGTACCCCACCCTTGTGTCATACCAGTTGATATCTGTTGAAGAGAAATCTAAAGAAGCAGAATTCGCACGAAATGCCTTGTTCACAAAGCATCCAGAGATGAAGGGTACTTTTTGTTTTTGTTTTAACTAGTTCTGCCTTGCAATTTCTAAGCCAGCTTTCTGAAATGATTAGAACCAGTTACTTCTGCGTTGCTTGCTTACATGTTGGTTTCTCGATGGTGCTTGGCAGGGTGGCCTAAGGGTCACGATTTCCAGGTATACAAGCTGGTGATTGAAGACATATTCTTGATAGATTGGTTTGGTGGTCCGAAACCTCTCACGGTTGAAGAATACCTGAAGGCTAAAATGTGAGTTATCTTCTCGATGAATCGACAACAACGAATGTAATACAAGTTATAAAAAGTAGAAAATAATGGAAAACCATGAATGATAAATGGATCAAAAGAGAGAACACAAATGTCAATGTAACATCCATCTTTTGTCTATACTCAATAAGAAATAAATCAAATTGTGATCTGTTGAGCTGTTTTCACTGGGTTATCTTTCTAAAATACACAGGTCTTATGCAATTTACAGGCACAAATCTGTTGACATTCTCTGAGCGTGTGACTTCCCCAGTCTGCATGCTTGTCCATTTACTACTTTCCTGTGATGTGAATGTGAAATGTGCATAATCATTGTTGATGCAGTGTGGATTTAAATCTTGTGTGTAACCTTGCATGCTGTATCATTCTGTACTGCTGTTCAGCTGAACGCTACAGGACACTGTAAATGTATTTTCTTGGATGTATTTTTTTTTTTTTTTTTTTGTATGTCTTTCTGAACAGAAAGCTCAATAATCTGTATGCATGTATCTATGTAATACAGTCTTTGCTGTTTCCAATATGCCATATGGTCGAGTTTGAGAAGGTTATCTGATCTTTCATAAGCCACTTGCAGTCAGGTAGTGGCTTTTCCTTTCCTCCAAACACGCTTCAAATATTCGATTACTCAAGTTACTGCAACGAAGATTATCAGTAAAAAAATAAAGCTTGCAGGAAGTCTTTACTAGGGTTTGAATTCAAATTCACCACCACAACATTATCAGTGGACTACAAAGACTTCCGAAACATTGGCAAGTAGAAATTGTTTGGCCAAATACACATATTTGGTCGAATTTTGACAACTCTAATGTTAACTCGATTGGTTAACTGGTTAACAACTTGATAACTCGATTAGATAACTAGTTAACAACTTAATAAATAGATAACTAGTTAACAACTTTATAAATAGTTAACTAGTTATCTAAATTAAAAACAACATAATTGGTGAGATAACATGTTAATAAAAAATTCAGTTAACTAATCATAGTAATTCATTATCAACAAAATAATATGTTAACTAGTTTAGTTAACTAGTTATCTGCGGATAACCTCTTAACTAGTTATCAGTAAAAACTAGGTTAACTAGTTAACTTGTCATCGCCGGAAAAGTCATCGGATTTTGGTCGGTCGCCGGAAAAGTCGTCGGTGCCGCGCCGGAAAAGTCGCTGGCGCCGATCGCCGGAAAAGTAGCAGTCACCGGTGGTTGGTCGCCGGAAAAATCACCGGCGATGGTGGTCGGTCGCCGAAGTGCCACCATCGCTGACCAGAAAAATATTAAAGTATTTAAATTAAATATAATAAATAAATTATATGTGTAAAGTCCAAAATACCCCTAACAAATTTAGACCATTAGATTGATCAAAGGGTCAAACTAGATCTAATGGTTGGAGAAGGGTTTGGAACTTTCCAAACCCAGCAAATTCTTGGATACTGATCTGTTGCCTTTAACCCCCTCTTTATTCCTTCTCTCCTTGACTTTAGCTAACCAACCAATCAAATTTTTTCATTTTCTTTCTCATTTATTATTTACAATTTTCATTCTCCTTTTTACCCCACTCTCCTACATTTTCACATTTAGTTCAAAAATATCTATTAATTAATTTCTTTCAAAAGTATCTAAAAACCGGTGTTTGGTATTTGTGATTTGGAGGAGTGATTTTAGAGAATACATATATTGTGGTGAATGCTTTGTTTTTTTGTTAATTTTCTATACAAACATCTCCGTAATTCCCAAAACAAGCTCAAATACATGGATTTAGAATCTCACCTTTTAGGTGAGATTGTGGAGAATCCTTCATTCTTTATCTTTTATTCCATCATATGCCCTTATTATGTTTTTGAGGTAAAATTGATATTCATAAATAATTGGGGGAAAATAGACAATATAACTTTCAATTTATGAATTTAAAACAAAAATGTCAAACATACTTATTTATGAAAATCACCAATTTGAAAACCTATGTATTTTAAATCACAAATACCAAACATCCCCTAAATTATATCCAATGAAAAAAAAACCCAATTAATTCTATTCAAATTAATTCCCATAATAATATTCAATGATTTTAAAATATGTTCTTCAATTATTTTTATTATTGGTTCAATTTGTAAAATTATTTTAATCTTTTCCTTTTTCCTTTATACATTTTATGTCAATTAGAACATTAACTTCAATATTAATTGAATTCAATATATTATTTAATCATATTATTCTTACTACATTATAATTTATAAGTGCAACTAATTGAGACACATTTATATTATATATAATTTTTCTAAACAATATGCAAGTAACCAATCACATTTTAGTATAGTAAGTATACTTTATATCATAAACAATATCCCATACTTAAAATTTATGAGATATTGACACGTAATAACACGTAATTTTACCATAATTCAAAATTTTATGTTTTATTAACATAAATTTTTCATATTTTTTAATCGCTTCTTAGAATATTTTTACGTTTAAATTTTTATTTTGTTACTCACAATTTATATGTCTGGCTTAAACCAAGTAATATTTTTAACTAAATGAGCTACACAACAAGCTTAAATATAAATAATTTAATGAATTGAATATAAAATAAGAGAAACAATAAAATAGTATTATATATTTATATCTATATTATTATTACTACACAATGAAAGTAAATAATTTTGGAATATTAAATTTTATATATATATATATATATAGACTCCGGCTTGCTGTCAAATAAAATCCCCTTCCTTGATAGTGTCAAGGAAGGATCTCAGCCATTGATTTATTTTTTCAGATCTAATGGTTTAAATTAAAAGGGTAAAAGGGTCATTTCACCATTTAATTTAATTTAATTTCTTTTTTAGTTCTTTTTAATTAAATTCAAACAGCCGATTACCGAAACTCCGGCGACCGGAGCTCCGGCGACCGGAACTCCCCGGGCGACCGGAGCTCCGGCAACCGGAGCTCCGACGACTGGAGCTCCGACGACTTCTCCGATGAATTTTCCAGACGATCGGAGCTCCGATTTCGAAAATTTTTTCGGCCACCGGACCACCGTCGTCGGGCCTATTTTTCTGTAAAAAAAAATTTTGGTGACGCTTCGTACTCGTTTTTAATATGTGTACACATTTTTGTACATGTGTACGTACACATTTTTGTACAGAAACTGTGTACTCATTTGCAAAGATTTTTCGTACACGTGTTATACATGTGTACATGTTTCTATACATGTGTACATGTTTTGTACACTTTTTATACGCGCACACGTTTATGTACTTACATTTTTGCACACGTGCACACACTCTTTGTACACGTGCACACAATATCTTACATTTTGTTTATGTACACGTGTACACACATTTTATACATGTGTACACCTATTCGTACACGTGCACACTTATTTTTTACACTAGTGTACACATATTTTGTATAAATCATGTGTACACGTTTTATACATGTGTACATGTTTTATACACGTACACATTTATATACTTACATTTTTTATACACGTGGACTTATCTTGTACACATGTATAAATGTGTACACCTATTCGTACACGTGCACACTTATTTTTACACTAGTGTACACATACTTCATACTCGTGTGTACATATTTTGTATAAATCATGTGCACACTACTTAATAATATAATGTGTGTACATGTGAACGCTTATTCGTAAACGTGCATACCTATTTTTATATACTAGTGTAAACATATTTCGTACTTGTGTACACATTTTTTTACAAACCATGGCATCTATTCCATAAGATAATTTTATTATTATATAATATGAATAAGTGTTTGGTAGCATAGTGGTAGAGTTTAGTATTTGGTAAAAGAGGTCATGATTTCGAATCACATCAACAATTCTTTTTTAAAATATATATAATTTTATTGAGGACGGCGGCGGCGACGGAGGATGACGGCCAGCGACGGCAGCGCGCATGGCAGCGACGGATGCCGCGGCGGATGGAGACCGCCGCGGTGGCGGAGGATGACCGGCGGCGGCGGAGGGCTGAACAACTTTTTAAAAATCCCCAAAGTACCCTTCCTTGATGGATCAAGGGAGTCACTTTCCTTGATCCCAAACCGGACCCATTATATATATATATATATATATATGTCTCTAAACATAATGAAAAAAACATGTCTCCGTCAAGTTTGCAATATCTTATTAGATGGCCATTATATTACAATTTAAAAATATTCTTAGATGGTAATCATATAACTATAGTTTTCATAACTATATTAGAGGTAAAATTGGTGATTCTAATGATATATGATTCAACCACCCAAATTGTTAAAACCGTAATTGAACAATAATTATATCGAATCTAATTAGTTAGACTCCATTTGTATGTATGATCTTGAAAAAGTGCATACAAGTATAAGAAAATATTTTCATACTAAAAATTAGGACAATATTATATAAAAATTATAACGATTAATACCTTTGAAACTATTTTTATGTAAACTGTGGCAAAAGATCCGGACCCAACCTTTAAAGGTTGGGCCGGTCCAACCAGATCTATGCACCCTATTAATCCCCTGCTTCGCGGGCCGAAGCCCAGCAAACCAAAACCTACCGGGGGTAAAATCGTCCAAAAATGCTGCAGCCACCACTAACCCTAAAATCGCGGGAAATAAAAACTTGCCTTATTTTCAAATTGCAGCTTGTCCTCCTCTCCTCCGATCAGCACACCACCATGAGCTCCAACTCCAAACAGCACACCAACATGTCCTCCAATCAGCAAATCATCACCAGCTCAAGCTCCGATCAGCAAGTCACCACCTCCGATCAGCAAATCATCACCAGCTCAAGCTCCGATCAACAAATCAACACCTCCGATAAGCAAATCAGGATCAGCTCAAGCTCCGATCAGCAAGTCACCACCTCCGATCAGCAAATCAACACCAGCTCAAGCTCCGATGAGCAATTAAACACCTCCGATCAGCAAATCAACACCAGCTCAAGCTCCGATCAACAATTAAACACCTCCGATCAGCAAATCACTACATCCTTCTCTGATTTTGAAGAACATTTGGACGAAACTAATTCTATATCATTAGGTAACACTCTGACTCAAAAATCTTTTGTTATCTCTGTTAACTTGTTAATTCTTTGTAATTTAATACATTGTTAACTAGATAACACTCTGCTTACTAGTTACAAAGAAAGTTAACTAGATAATTCACTCTGAACTAGTTAATTCTCTGTTAACCAGTTAAATCTCTGTTAACTAGTTAACAAGTATGTTATCTACTTATTTTTTGGTTAACTAGATTACAGTCTGTTAACTAGTTAACACAATAAGTTAATTGAAAAATCTCTATTAACTAGTTAACAAGCTTGTTAACTAGATAACACTCTGTTAACTAGATAACAGTCTCTTAACTAGTTAACAGTCTGTTAACTAGTTAAATATCTGTTAACTAGATAACACTCTGTTAACTAGTTATCACAATAAGTTAACTAGTTAATTTGCTGTTATACGAATTCTTACATGTAAACCATTTATCATCCTGTTAACAAAAAAAAATCATGTCCTGCTTGCAGATTCAATAATCCCAACTGATAAGAAAACATGGGAGATGCTGAAATTTGAATCATCATCTGATGCACTGGGGTTTTACTCAGACTATGCACAAAACAATGGGTTCTATGCTAGGAACCAACTTGAAAGGTATACTGACAGCAAGAAACAAAAAGTGGACTTCATATACTATGTTGTGCATGTGTGCACTAAAAGAGGAGGGAAGAAAGACAAGGTTGCTGCTACCAATAAAACCAGAGTGAGGGGGAAAACAACGACTGGTTGCAAAGCATTTTTGAGCCTCAAATTTGACAGAATATCAGGTATATTTCCTTCTAGTTACCTTGTTATATATGCTTATAATCTGTCAGCTTGTTAACTGGTTATACTGGTAACTAGTTAACATGTTAATAAGTTAAATGATGTTGTTTGGAAACAGGTAAATATATCATCACTAAATTTGAAGATGACCACAACCATGAAATGATCCCAGAAAGTCAAAGACACTTCAGTCGAAGTGTGAGAAGTATTCCAGTCGTATATAAAGTCATGGCTGATATAAATGCTGATGCTGGAATCAATGTACGTTCCAGTTTTGATTCTATGCGGATCGCTGCTGGTGGACCTGAAAACCTAACTTTCCTCCATCTAGACTTAAAAAACCACATCCGCAGCAGGAGAGAGAGACAAATGCAAGGAGGTGCTGTAGAGTTCTTACTTGATTATTTCGTAAAACAGTCAGAAATTAACATGGGGAACTACTCAAAAATAAAAATTGACCAAAAAGAAGATGCACAAATTGAAAGCATCTTCTGGGCAGATGCACAAATGCGTAGGGACTATCGAGCTTTTGGTGATTGCTTCAGCTTTGACACAACCTACAGAACCAACAAACACCATCGACCTCTAGGTATGTATTATCAGTAATTAAATTTGCACATCACTGTTTTCTGTTTACTAGATAACATGTTAACATCTGATTACCTAGATAACATGTTAACATCTGATTCCCTAGATAACATGTTAACATCTGCTAACTAAATATCAGCTATAATGTTATGAACTGGTTATCTAGTTAAAAAGTAAGTTAACATGTTAAAAAAACTGTTATTAAGTAGTTAACAAGTAAGTTAACTAGATAACACTCTGTTCCTATTTAAAGTGTAAGTTAACTAGATAACACTTTGTTCCTATTTAAAGTTATCTATATGTTAACTAAATAACAGAAATTAATTTGTTAACTAATGTTAACATGTTAATAAAGTTGTCTGGTGTTAACTAGTTAACTATTCGTCTTGTCTTAACTGATTTTTTTCCCATGTACAACAATCTTTGTTGGTAAAACTCATCACAACAAAATGTGCATTTTTGGTACTGCATTGCTCTATGAAGAGAATACAAAGTCATTTGAGTGGCTATTTGCAACATTCTTGGAATGCATGGGCGGGAGACATCCAAAATCGATATTCACAGACCAATGCCCAGCAATAGGAGCAGCTATGAAGACTCAATTCCCAAATACATTTCATGGGCTTTGCACCTTCCATATACTGCAAAATGGACCAAGAAATTTGGGAAAGCTATACAATGCAGAATTCAGAGAACAATTGAAGTTCGTGATGTTCAACGTCGAAAATCAGGAGGAATTTGAAGTACACTGGAATGAATTGATAAAAACCTGCCCCCGTGCTAAGGGGAATTGGACTGATTCCTTGTATAAGCTGAAGGAAAAATGGTCGAGCGCTTGGATACGAAACCATTTTTGTGCTGGGGTGAAGAGCTCACAAATGAGTGAGACATGCAACAGCAACCTGAGAAAATTCATGGATTCAACTATGAATCTATCCAGGTCAGTTACTATTTAACCATTTATCTGTTAACTTGATAACCTTGTTTGTTAACTAGTTAACTTGATAACCTTGTCTGTCAACTAGATAACCTTGTCTGTTAACTAGTTAACATAACTGATAATTGTTAAATAAATGTCCATTTATGCAGCTTCTTCATACAGTATAATCGTATGGTTGAGAATAAAAGGGAAGAAGCTAGTAGGCTGGAATTTAGTATGAAGGATAAACGACCAGTTCCTAAATCAGAAATGGCATTGCTTGAAAAAATTTCATGGCTGTATACTCCTGAGATTTTTGAAACAATGCAAGACGAATGCATTGCATCTTCTCCATATGTACTAGGTAGAGATGAAGGGAATGATAATGAGAAGGGGATGGCATTTAAAGTATATAAGTGGGGGGGGGGGGGGGGGGCGACAACACAAAACTTGATGAAAGGACGGTTCTCATCAATGAGGATAAGCTTCAGTTCTGGTGTACATGCAGGACGTATGACACATGTGGGTGGTGGTGCCGTCACCTTATAAGATGCCTTGACTGTATGTTCTGTAACACAGGACAGCTGAAGTACAAAGACATCCCAGACGAATATATAATGAACGGTGGACACGAAGTGCAAGGGATGGTTTTGAGTTCGAATTTCCCTCTGAAGACATCTTGCCGAGACAAACAATGATAACTGGGAGGATGCAAACTATGTCAGCTATGACTGTAAAACTGATGAATAGATCAGTTTGTAATGATGCAGCATATAAACATGTGATGGATACGTTTCATACATTACTTATGGAAACAGAAGGATTATCAGAGATTGGAGATAATGCTGAAACAACTCAGTCAGGAGGGGCATCTACTTCAGAAGGTAAAAAAATTATATACTTCATTATTTACTAAATTCTTGTTAACTATTTATGACACTGTTTACTAGTTATCATGGACTGTTAACTAGTTAACAGTCAATGATAACCTGTTATCAACACTAACAAAAAATTGTTTTCCTTCCCCTCCAGCATCTGTCATAATAACAGATGGTGAAACAATGACAGCTGCTGCTACATCAACATCATGCCTGGAAATAACGGGATTCAAAAATAGAAAAGATCCATTTAACTCACGGAAGAGAAAGAAGAGTTGCGTGGAAGAATCAATCTTCAAGAAGAGACAAAAACAAACCAACAAGATAAAGAATGATGCTTTGCGTGCTAAGAGTGTTGGGATGAATAATTTCCCATGATACAATATGTTTTTCGATGATTGTTAAACTGTAGTGTTGTTTGTTTGAAGTACAATAGTTATATGTTAACTATAATTTCCCATGATACAATATGTTTTTCGATGATTGTTGTGTTGTTTGTTTGAAGTACAATAGTTATATGTTAACTAGTTAACACAATATGTTATATTTGTTTTTTTGCTGTAGATAGAAATCCATAAAAAGGTTAACTAGTTCACATAACAGAAATGTATGATAACCAACCACCTCGATAAAAGTTGCCTACTGCACAAGAAAAAAAACATTAAAAGTTAACTAGTTAACTTAACAGTGTTAACTAGTTAACCATATTGTCTTAAAATAAAAACATAAAACCAGCCTCCTTGACACTATTCCACTATTCCCCCAGATAACCCCCTAGTCAGTCTTACATGCCTTCCCTCTAATCTCAGGTAGCTCCAAGTTTTCCTCATAGGTAACCAAAGTTTTCAAGATCTCCATCCTTCTTTTTGACGCATTAGACTTCT
Organism: Linum lewisii; assembly: GCA_034768395.1. Lineage (NCBI taxonomy): Eukaryota > Viridiplantae > Streptophyta > Magnoliopsida > Malpighiales > Linaceae > Linum > Linum lewisii. The sequence continues at coordinate 28,055,539 of CM068300.1, read as the reverse complement.
TCATCTGCCCCTTGTACTTACCCTCCCAAGTTGCACACCAGTCCAGAGCATACAACCCGGTAATACTCGTATCCTTCTGTTTGATTCTCTTCATCAAATTCCACTTGTACCCTTTATCGGGGACCTTCTTTCCCCCTTCTGGAAATTGCCTCTCACAGTACACCTTTACAAAATTGAATACTTTCTCACCCAGGTATTCGTACAAATCTTTGAAGCTTTCTTTCTGCATGCTGTCCAAGAAGTGAAACCTCTTGTTCACATGATCAATGACGAAAACAATATAATTACTGTCATGATTCACAGGCATAACCCACTGCACACAAAAAAGAACACATAAACACACTTGTAACTAGATATCTAGACATGAAAAAAATGTGGGAAAAACCCTAAAATAACTACTTACATAATCGACTTGGCCGAAATCGCAATCATGTGCCCATGTGAAAGCGACAATATCTTGAATCTCTCCATGCTTGCTTCCCTGGGATGGTGGAGTTTCTGTATAATGCTTTAAATTGGACCCCTACAAAAGAAAGGTTAACTAGTTAACAAAAATATCATATATACAAACTAGCATGATTTGATAACTAGTTAACAACTACATGATTTTATAACTAGCACACATGAATCTGGAAACTTAAAAAAAATGATAATTAATTAAAACAATAACCAAAAACTAACCGTGAACTGTTCATGAAAGATCCATCTCTTAACAATCTTATCATCAGTGACTGATTTCCTGTTCAAATAATCAGTGTATGCATCGAATGCATTCACTGATATATCCTGATTAGGTCTCAGGGTCAGTAGATCTTCTCTTTTGAGAGATATGTTAGAAAAAGGATTCTCCGAGTCCTTCAGGTGATACAAAACTTCATCCCTATTAGACAAAAAAAAACATGCATAAGAACCTAGATAAAAAACAACAAAACACTGCAGATAACTCGATAACAAAAATGATAACTCGTTAACAAAATAACAGGTAGAGAAAACACACATACATATCAAGGGCTTCGTTAGTGCAGTAATCATAGATCATCTTTGCCATCCCTTCTTCTGAAATTAGATAGGATTTTCTGGATCGAAGAACAGGAACTTCAGTAATTGGTACTGCTCTGATAGGGTTAATGGCAGATTGTTCAATTGTTGGCATTGGCTTGCTGATCTGCTTGAGGCTGGCTAATGAAGCCATCGTATAGGCTGCTGTAGCAACCTTTACCCCTGATGAGCTGCTACTTGAGCTCTTCCTCCCAGGACTAAGGGAGTCAGGGACGATGGCTTTTGATAAACTGTCTGAATCTGTTAAACGGAGTTAACAAGTTAACAGATAAATTTTAAAAATGTTAACTAGTTAACAAAATAACATGCAAAACAAGATAACTAGTTAGCTGGATAAAAAATGTCTTACCTATATCGTCCTTCAGTTGAATAGTATGTACAAGCTTTTCCAATGGGCTTGAAACATGTGGAAGAGGTATGCCAGCCTCTTTCGGAGATCCTGGACTACTGGTCAGTTGGCCATCGAAGGGTATTTCAGGGGTGTCAAAAGTAACATCCCGAATCAGAGCAGCAATCACATCCTCCTCTTCCTTTGACATACCTTTGAAAGCAATTCCATGTATTAAAGGGTGATTCCTAACTGTGCTGTATGAATCAGAACCAAGCTCACCTTCCTTAGGGGTTGCATCATATTTGGGTGGATCGGGAGTTCCTTTGTTCATTTCTTCCCCAACAACATCATCATTTGATGTCTCTTTTGAAGGATCCTTGACCTGTTGTCCCTGGTCAATGTCATCATCGTCCAGATCATCATCTTTTTTGTCCTTGTCCTTGTCCTCATCTGCATCATCATCATTCGGATCCTCATCTGCATCATCATCATCGTCATCAACTCTGTCCGTGTCCTCATCTTTATCAACACTTGAAACATCGGGGTGGTTTAAAGTATCTGAAACACAAGTGATAGGAAACAAAACAATTAGTAACTAGTTAACTCTAGGTAACTAGTTAACAATAAATCCTATAAATGGTTCATAATTAATGAATCAGAGAATAAAAGGACTAACCCTTGACTTCAATTGGTTTGTCACCAACAGCAGGACCAGCATGAGAGATGACAGTGTCATCTGCATTCATCTGCTCAACATTGCCTGAAAAACACAAAAAGAATGTTAACTAGTTAACATTCTGATATATTTAGTTAACATAAAGACAAGAAAAACAAACAAAAACTGCCTTCAACAACAGCAACACTTGCAGCAGCATTAACAGTGTTGCCTGGTTCCAGCTTCTCACCAGAAGCTGAACAAAAAAAAAGGGTTAACTACTTAGCAGTTGATAAAACAACAAAAAATGAAAAGAACAAAAACAAAGAAAAAATCCTTACATATGGCTTCTGTTAACAAGTTAACAGCTTCTGATACCAAGTTAACAGCACCACTGTCTGAAGCTGCAGTAGCACAAGCACCAACATCTGGCACACCAGTGTTTTCATCTTCACCATCTCCACCAAGTTTTCCAGCATCAGTTACATCCTCTGACCCCTCTTTAAATGATTTGATCACCTTATCAAGAGCAAGGATGGATGAACTGTAATCTGAAAGCATTTCTCTACAACAGATACTTTCATTTCTAAACTTAGTCCTCAATGCAAATGCCTGAAAAAGCAAACAAGATAGCTAGTTATAAAAACAGTAAAATGAAAATGTTAATTAGTTAGCTGCTATAGTGTTAACTAGTTAGCTGCTATAGTGTTAACTAGTTAGCTGCTACAAGAAACTAACAAATTACCTTAGAACGTGATGAAATATCATAGTCTGATAACTGAGCTGATGGAAAAGAAACTGCAGTACGCTGCTTTTTGGAAAGTCCCTCATCAACTTCTTCAGACCTCCCCCTCTTTTGAACCTTCTCAACAACACTTGACTTCTTTGGTTTCTTTAAAAAGTCCGTTATTAGGGTGTTGTCATCCAAGATTTTGTCAGTTTTTCGCACAGTCTTCTTTGTCCTTGGTTTAACAACAGGTTCATCACCTATAATGATTGAGGACTTCTGCACAACCTTCTTTCTTTTGACTGCTGGTTTTTCAGGTGCAATAGCAACCTCCTTCCCCTTTTTACTCACAGCTGCTGGGTTGACATCATCTTCAGCTTCATCTTCATCATCATCAGCAATAACAAGCTTTTTAATCTCACAATACTTTTCAACAGCTTCATTAAAATATTCATTTAATGACTCATTGTTGAAGTACTGCAAAATGGAACGAGGTTCCCCAGTTGGCTTCAGCTCTTTGAAGGCAGCAACATATGCCACCTGGAAACACAGAGTTAAACACAAAAAAGTAACTAGTTAACATTAGAATTATAAAATGTTAACAAGTTAACAAGTTAACAAGATAACAAGCTAAGTTAACTAGTTAACATAGAAGACTTACAACCAAAAAGTGGACATCAGCAGCAATGGTTGGTTCCCCCTGCATGTGGACATACGAAGCTTGAACGTATCCAGCCCAAAAGCACACCAGTCATACTTGGTAAACTTCAACAACATCTCCCCCGTCACATAGTGCAAGTAACGGATGTCTACCATGTGCGATGAGTTTGGAGACAGCAACGACCCAACAATGTAGAGGAAGAATAAAGCAAGCCAATCACTGTCAGAGACGTTACTCTGGAACAGTGCATCCTTTACAGATTTCAGCAAATAACCTCCCCTGTGAGCTTCAAGATGAAATCGAGTAATGAACTCAGTGTAGTCCACTACAGGTAGGCTTGATAATTCAGGGACTGGGAGCCTACCACGAGGAAGAGAATATACAACCTCGTAATCATGTGGTGTCAATTTCTTCTTACCACCACCAGGGAGTTTTAAAGAGTGGGATGAATAATCATAGTTTTGAAGCGCCCAACAAAGGCATGCGCTATCAATTTCAGTGATATCAATTAAAGAAAATGAGTGCAACTTGTAGGATATCAACAAATCGACTCGACTCTCAGGTAGCATATGAAAAATGTCATGGATGCTGGCCGTAGTATTTGCTGGCCGACATTTTTTTGCATCAATCACATCCGAGTATAGGAACTTATACCTGGAAAACAGATAACCAAACACAAAAAAAAACATGTTAACAAGTCTAGTGATAACTAGTTAACAGATAGATAGCTGAACATAACAAATAAAGGACTGAGCATAACTAGTTAACACACATATATAAATCAAAAACTCTTAGATAACTAGATAACTACCAAACAAGAAACAGATAACTAGTTATCATATACAGAGAGAACAGAGTTAACTTGTTATCATACCTAATAAGAACACACAACTCATACTAAAACTCGTACATGCAAACCCTAAAACACACAATCTAGACACACAGTCTAGTGATAACTAGTTAACAGATAGATAGCTGAACATAACAAATAAAGGACTGAGCATAACTAGTTAACACACATATATAAACAAAAAAACTCTTAGATAACTAGTTATCATATACAGAGAGTACAGAGTTAACTTACCAAAACTCGTACATGCAAACCCTAAAACACACAATCTAGACAACAAAAAACACAAAAACCTGTTGAAAAATGGTAACCGCAATAAACAGAGATTCAAACCCTTAAAAAACCTTCCCCAAAAACAGAACACATAGCAAAACACTGAAAACGAACTGAAAACATAGCAAAATTGGAGGAAACGAACTACAACAAAGAAGATAGAAAGTATGAAAAGAGAATCTTACTTGGCAAAGTTAGGTCTAACCATGGCTGATTACTGTTGCTAAGTTGAGAGAAAGAATGAGAGAATAGGTTGTAGCCGGAAAACTGAGAGACGAAGGAATGAAGAATCGATGAGTAAGAAGACAATCGGGATTAGCAGTTGAAGGTCGTGGAGGAGGAGGGAAGAAAAACGTGGAGAGGAGGGTTAGCAGTTGAAGGTCGGGAAATGGAGCTGAAAGTGAGGAACTGTACGGACGAAGTGGAGGTAAAACCCGGGAAAAAGAATGGATCTGAACTGACGAAAATACCCCTATGTTAAATGAATTTAATCTGAGCCGCTGAATTCAAATCATTAAAATCCAACGGTCCAGAAAAGGTTGGACCGGACTCCAACCCAAGGAAAGGGTTGTAGCCGGATCCGAAACCGTAAACTGTAACATTACTTTTAATATTAATTTCGAAATTAACATATTTTAATATTAATTGTGATATTAACAGTCTAAAGTCTATACCCTTAAAACTCTATGTTTATCTTAAACTCTTAATTTTCAAAACTTTAATCACCAAAAACCATTACTATAAAACCTAAAAACCCTCGAAGCTGATGATTTCACCATAGTATCACTATTAAAATGACTTGCTCCAGACTAGTCGCATGCCCAATAGATGTTGAAGGCCCACTCTGGATGGTCCTTAGCTCCTCAGTGTACCTCGTAGTGAATGGAGAGAAAGTAGTAGTCAGTTTTAGGATACGTGACTAGGCGATTGGAGTAGTGAGGGTGAGGGAATAAGAGTACGTACCGCGGAGGGTTGGTCCGCTGTGTAAAAGTGTTGTCCCGAGCCTTGTGAGAGTAGTGGGGTATTTATAGTCCATGACTTGACCTCCAAGGCTGAATCTTGGCCGCCCATCAGAGTTCCTAGGATGTTGACACGTGGCCTTGTAACCCTAGGCCTTGTTGGGCCGCCGTAGAAGTCGTTCGTGGGCTGGAGCCTTGCTTGTTGGATTGCCAGGCCCGCTACTGTCATTACTTGTATTCGTGGCGACTAGTTCTTGGGCCGCCGCGAGGCCCAATCGCTGAGACGGGCTAATTATGTGTTTACCATCATTTTCAAACTTACACCTTACATTTATCTAGACGCGATCGCCACGATTGAGCCGTAGTGTATTATATTTAAAAAGACATACTATGTATTTAAAATATATATAAAATACTGAAAGTGTAAAAATCCTATCTTTGTACTTATTAGTTATTTTCTGTTAGAATATTAAATAAATAGTTATAAGGAATATAGTAATTAGAGACTAGAAAATATATATGTTAAATAGATTTAATAAAAAATATGTACGTTAAGGGATAAAGTGTTACAATTGATTCTTTCGAAAACTTTCTATTCATTCTTTCAAAAAACTTTCTATCTCTAATTAATCACATACCTAGAAAATATTTAAAAAGGTAATAGTTGACCATTTTGACAAAGAACTTAATTTTAATGGTTAGATATGTTGCAATTTAACTTCATCACACAACAAACGAAAGATCGCCACACCATTTTTTCTAAAGGAGACTACCTAAACTAATGAACGTCCGTTTTATTTCTTATACGAATTTTATAATTTAGAGTTTACAATAGTAGTTTTTTTTATATTACACGAATAATGAAATAAAGAATATTGAGATTAAAGTGATATGAATTGTGGATAAGAGTGGTAAATTTTCAAAAATAAGAATATCAATTTTTTTCTCTCAAATGATTTTTTTATCTATACAAAAATAAAAATATTTCACAAGTTATGGCCCGCCAACGGGCGGGTGAAAAGCTAGTAAAATATACTGGAATATATTACCATTAGGACACCTACTAGTGTCCTTATATCAGGACACTGTTAGGAACCGTTAGATTATGAATCTTGATTCTTATTTAATGGACAAAAAAAGTCATTTGAGAACTAATATATATAATAAATAATAGGGAAAATGATACTTTGCCAAGTTAACAAACAACCCCATGTACTATGAAATGATCAATTTACCCCCTCCTACTATAGCCAACCTAACAAACAGCCCCTTCCATCCAAATTTCCATCCAAAATTTTGTTAAGTAATGACTCACCAATATGACTCATCCATAATTAATGATAGTACATTGCTATGTCATCGACTTTCTTCCATCTCAATTAGACTAAAAAGAGAAAAACAAAAATTATAAAAATAAATAAATTTAATTTATATAAAAAAATAAAATAATTTTAATATTTCGCTTTTGGATTTTAATATTAAAAATAATTTTTTTTTCTAAAATTATACAAAATATTTATTAAGTTTTAGTTGAAGAAATAAAAAAATAAAATTTAAATATATATTTTTAAAATTTTCAATTTAAATTATTTTTTTATTTCCTTTTGTTTTAAATTTTGTAATTTAGTTGAGCCACTAACAAATATGGATGAAAGTCGATGATGTGGCAATGTACTATCATTAATTATGGATGAGTCATATTGGTGAGTCATCACTTAACAAAATTTTGGATGGAAGGGTCTGTTTGTTAGGTTGGCTATAGTAGGAGGGGGTAAATTGATCATTTCATAGTATAGGGTGCTGTTTGTTAACTTGGCAAAGTAGAGGGGGGGCAAAGTATCATTTTCCCTAAATAATATTAGTGTTTCACAAAACCCCTAAAAAAATACAATCAGCCACAAAAAAATCTAATTGACGCACTCAACTTGCGGAAACAACACACTCACCATCGTTGCATGTCCTCCACAACCCAATCGCCACACACCTAGTTGCACGTACTACCCCATCAAGTTCACGATCAGATGATCGGCTATAAGAGAGGCTCAGACCGCTGCACACCCAACCGTGAGCGAGTTCGTTATCAAACGACTAACTATATGAGAGGCTCTGGTTGTCAGGTTTCTCATGGTTGGTCTTGCCGTCGAGCTAGATGGTGTTTTTTTCTTCTCCAGCATACCCAGGGGTGTTAGTGTTGAACGAGCGACAAACAACAGTTACCTTCAATCAAAACCTTCTCGGGAAAAAATATATCTAAGAGCGATGGTCTACGACATGTTTAAGCTTTGTGTATCGTACAAAGAGAGGGACCTGGTGCCTCAAGTTAAGAAAGGATGCTGATGATATATCAATATTTGGGAAGCAGTGGGAAGCTGTAAGAACACGGAATATGGGTCTGTGATTTGGTGAATATTTCGTTGATTAATGATCATGTTTGACGGTGGGAATGGGGAATATAGATCTAGATCTGTGATTTGGTACCCAGTTCTTAATCTGGATTTAGATATGTGATTTGGCTAAATAAAATTTTCATCTTCATTTTCTTCTTAAAATCTTGATCTTCTATTTGTGTTCCAAATTTGTGATTTGGTACCAGGTTGTGTGTTCTTATCCGAATTTTAGAACCGGTAATTTAGATTATGGTTTGTTTTTTTATTGAATTGGAACAAATTTGTTGATTTTGATCCATTTTTTGAGATTTGTTACCATCTCATAAGAAAATGGCGTGGTCCCAAAAATATAGATTAGAATTGCAAACTGGAAAAATGAGGTGAGTCAAAAAATATATAATGAAACCGCAAACTAATAAAATACATAATTGTTCTAGAAAATAAAAAAGAACTGTTCTATTCCATAAAGTGAAAAAGGTACTGTTCCAAAAATTGAAAAAGGAACTTTGAACCCATAAGACCACCCGTACTCATGCAATTCACTTGCAATTGCAAAAAATGGTCCCACTGCCACCTCATTCATTTTTGCAATCTACTCACTTTTAATTTCATTCACTCTACACCAATGCAATTCATTTGCAATTTCAATTGGTGGGACCATACTCTCTTTTCATTCAATTACTTTTATCTTCATTATTTTACTTATAGTTAATAATACATTTAATGAAACTAATAAATATTAATTATAATATTTATTTAGAAATGATGACATTTATAATTTATTTTATTCATACAAATTAACATTACTACGAATAAAAATATTGTACTTCACAATTTCACGAGTCTGTGACTTTATTAATAACTTAAACACAATATTTATACAACACAAATATAAATAGCATACGAATAATACAAGTACATATTAGTCATCATCCTCCTCATCTCCAAACCGGTTCCATAGCTCTTCTATCAAATCTGCTTGAAGTTGACTATTTGTTGACCTACTACGTATCCTTGTATGATTTCGAAGATACTCCTCGTACGCGGGAAGAGGATTTTGAGAAACCGTAGGCATGGATACACTAAAGTTCACTTCATCATCTGTATAATCAAATTGACGAATATATGAATCTCGCTCATCTTCCACTATCATGTTATGCATAATTATGCATGCCCTCATTATTTCGCCAATTATATCTTTACACCACATGCGTGATGGACCATTAATGATAGCAAATCGTGCTTGAAGCACCCCAAATGCTCGCTCAACATTAACCCCAAACAACTTTGGCAAAATCATTTAATCATTAAATCCTAGATTAGAATATATATAGGGGTCGTTTGGTATAGGGGAAATTCAACTGTGTTTATTGAAAACTCTGTATTCTGAGATATCCTTGTTTGTTTACTGTCTAATGGAGATGAGTTTTTGTATTTCAGATACCCAGAGTTTTTGATTGCCTCCAGAATATGTATTCTGACAATTTCTACTTTTATCAGAAATTCTGACTTCCCCCTAATAGAATAATGGGTCTCACTGTCTTCCCCTACTATTTTCTTTACCAAATATACATACCAAACAAGTTAATTTAACATTCTCCAACTTTTAACAAACACTTTTCCACCATTCTCCTATTTTCATATTTCCCCTAATTTTCAATCCCCCGTACCAAACGACCCCATATATAATTTATTTAATATTTATATAATCTTATGTTGGCTTAGAGTTAACAAATTGTATAATTAAATTATTTATCTAATCAACTACATTTAAATGACCACTAATAATTCAACTACATTAAATATTCATTTAAATCATCATGGGCCCACACTTGCAATTGCAAAGTGATTGCTAAAATAGCAAGCTTGCATTATTTGGAGAGTTCCCCACACCAATGCAATTCACTTTGCAATTGCAAAGAATTGCCATGTCATCTTGCAAGTTGATTTGCAATCCTTAGTGTGGATGCTCTAACACCATCGACAAAAAAAACCTAGAAAAATTGATGAACCGAAAAGTAATTAATCATAAGATTACAAATTGCGAAAATAACTGTCATGAATTAATTATAATACTAAAATAGTAATTAAAATTTTGAAAATAGTTGATTAATAGAGGATAATTAAAAATAGAATTACCCTAATATCCATTTAATCTGAACCATTAGATCTATATTTAAAAATGAATGGTGCAAATTAGTGTCATCATATGAGGGAGAAGCCACTAGTATGATATTGTCCGCTTTGGGCAAGACCCACCCAAAATTGTTTTTGTGTTTCTTCCCAAAATGTCTCATACTAGTGTAGTTGGTAGACTCTTTATAAGCTAGACAAACTTCTCATAGTTTGCCAATATGGTATTTAGGTTGTTATCCCAACATTCTTTCCCTCAAACCAAGTATTCCCTCCCTCAAACCAAATAACACCCAATCTAGTGTTCTTATGCTCATGCGAAACACCTTTCTGTAGACATCTTGGCTGTCGTTAACACCAACATACCCGCTTGGCTAACCTCTACCAGTTAGGAATACATTCTATACACAAGGAACCACCACATAACCCTTTCGCTAGAAACTTGAGGTTCTCCATATGTCGAGCTTCCCCAATCCATCTCCATGCTAACTAGACTCTGATACCACTTGATAGGATTTCAGCGCCACCAATCCCAACACATAAATGATATTGTCCGCTTTGGCCAAGCAGCAAGCCCACACTGATTTGTTTATGAGTTTCTTCTCAAAAAAACCTTATACTAATATTTTTTTAAGTTAAGCAATGAGTTGTTATCCCAACAGCTCCTTCATGCCACCTAGAGTCGCTTATATGACATTTCTCATTAACTTGGTTGAATGTGATTATTAGGTTCGTTTAGTGTTGAGGTGACATTTATCAGGCCAAGACATTGCCATTTAACTTTTGGTATTTCCGTAGACGAAAGGAACAACTGAATTATTCTTTGAAACTACAGTGCATGTGGAGGGTATTAATAGTTTAAAGCAAAGTGACCAATTAGAAAATAAACCCGTTTAATAATATAGATGACGGATAATAGGTAGATAGAGAGAGGGCATTGCTTTGCCGGAGCGAAGGTGAAGTTCAGACTCTGTATCATCACTTGAACGGCTACAATCCCTTTATTTTCTGCACATGAAATGCTACTGTTTTCATACTCTCCTTCCATAATACCTCTCACTTCTCCACAGTCCCCATTCTCCAAATCCCCTTTTCTCCCAACTTCTAAAACCCCTGCTAAACACTTTGTCCGCTGCTCCACCTTCTCCGATTCCCACTCCCGGACACTTCCTCAAACCTCCATCCAGCGTATTGCTGACAAGCTACGGTCACTTGGGTTCTCCGAGGATGACTCCTTCTGCGATCAATCAACGTCCAATTCGAGACCCGAACTTCAGACCCGGGCACCCGGGGAAATCTTCATCCCTTTACCAAATGGGTTGCCCAACCACCGGGTGGGTCACACTCTGGACCCTAGCTGGAGCACTCCACAGAACCCAATTCGGATTCCACGGTCCGGGAACTCCATTGAATTGAGAAAAGAGAAATTCAAGAAGATGAAGGAGGAAAGGGAAAAGGGAAAGGTTCCCACTCTCGCGGGGCTGAACTTGCCGGATTCGGAACGGAGGAGGCTGACAACGGTAGGGATTGAAGAGAAGAGGACACTCAAGGTTGGTAAAGCTGGAATTACCGAAGGGATTGTTAATGGGATCCACGAGAGGTGGAGGCATGCCGAGGTGGTTAAGATTGTGTGTGAGGATCTCTGTAAATTGAACATGAAGAGGACTCATGACTTGTTGGAGGTTAGCATCATTGACTTTTTCTTTGATTTGCGTTTCCGGTATTTAAAAATTGCGACGAGCTGGATGAGTTTGGATAAAGAACGAAACTTGTCCTCCGCTTTGAGAAAATGAAAATCAATATGTTGTGAAGCGAAACATGACATTTGCACCTATACTCGAGCATTCTTTAATTTAATGCATTTCAGGATGTATTCTTTTTAACTAAGTAGCTCGTGATATTACTTGATGGCAGAGAAAAACCGGAGGTTTGGTAGTTTGGAGAACAGGATGTAAAATAGTGTTGTATAGGGGTGCCAATTACAAGTATCCATATTTTCTAGACGAAAAGAAGTCAGATGATGAGTCCTCACCTGGTGCTTCACTTGTGAACGATGGTGACACTACGAAGTTGGAGAACTTGTCACCTGCAATGGGTCAAAACATTCGACCAACTATTTTGGGTCAACGAAAGATGGTTAAAGGTGTTGGTTTGCCTGAGCGGGTACGGTTTCAGTTACCAGGGGAGACACAACTTGCAGAAGAAGCAGACAGCTTATTAGATGGATTAGGTCCACGTTTTACTGATTGGTGGGGATATGATCCACTCCCTGTGGATGCTGATCTTTTGCCTGCTGTTGTTCCTGGTTACCGTAGACCCTTCCGTTTGCTTCCCTTCGGCATCCAACCTAGGCTAACAAATGATGAGATGACTACCTTAAGAAGGCTTTCACGACCTTTGCCCTGCCATTTTGCACTAGGTCAGTTTGGCTCCAGTTTCTTATGTAACTTGTGAAAGTCATATGCTCATGATTCCTTTTCATGTCAGGCAAGAACAGAAAACATCAAGGTTTGGCTGCTGCGATTGTCAAGCTCTGGGAAAAATGTGAGATAGCAAAAATTGCTGTTAAGAGGGGAGTACAGAACATTGATAGTGAGTTGATGGCTGAAGAGTTGCAGGTTAGTATATGGTTATATCTTGTAAATGAGCAAATTTTATTTCCTTGACACAGGTGAAATTAGTAGTGAGTGTTGGTGAAATGGTTAGGATTCTGCCCTTCTAAATATTTTGAATTTCTTGAGGCTATGCACATTCCAAATTGGACAACAAGAAGCTTTCCTGGAGCTTATTTCTAATCAGAAGAAATATTGTGGCAGTGGCTCACCGGAGGTACTCTGCTTTCAAGGGATATGGAATTCATAGTCTTTTATAGAGGGAAGGATTTCCTGCCAGCTGCTGTGTCTTCTGCAATAACAGAGCGAAGAAGAAAGCCCGTAATGCATGGTAATAGCCTGAAGGTAGAACACAACATTTCAGGATTGGACGTAAGTCTGATGGAACTTGACGGTGGGACTGGTAACAGTACTGATCTGGATGGACCTGATACCTCCACTAACCAGAGACTATATATACCTGAACATCGGAAACAAAGGTTGGTTGAGGAAGTCATGAAAAGGACTAGTGAGAAATTAGCTGTGGTATGTTTTCTGAGCTATTATAACTTGATGTTAGAACGAAAGTTATGTTTTCAGGAGAGCCATAATTCGGGTAGCCTTCTGCATTTATTTTATTCCGTCCTTTGGTGGTTCATCTAACAGGCTCTAGAAAAGAAAGTAAAGGCAGAGAAAAAAACTAGCAGAGCTTGAGGAAGCAGAAGAATCCCAAAAACCTGAGGTGGAGATAGAAGGTATTTCCGAAGAAGAAAGATATATGCTCAGGAAGGTTGGCTTGAAAATGAAACCTTTCTTACTGATAGGTGAGTATAGTAAATTGAATACAAGGTCAAAGCTCCTCCTTACCATGTTGTCAGAAGGAACTTAAGATGCACATTTATATGATGATCATAGACCTGTGCAATGATGTTGACAACACTTTCTCAATGTCAGGTAGAAGGGGGGTCTTTGATGGAACGGTTGAAAACATGCATCTGCACTGGAAATATAGGGAACTTGTGAAGCTACTGTCTAGCGAGAAAAACTTTGAAGCTGCTCATCAAGTAGGCAAGACGTTGGAAGCTGAAAGTGGTGGAATACTAGTTGCTGTGGAAAGCGTCAGTAAGGGTCATGTGATCATTGTATATCGTGGAAAAAATTATAAACGACCAGCATCATTGAGGCCTAAAACACTCCTTACTAAAAAGGAAGCACTGAAGCTTTCTCTTGAAGCACAGCGTCATAAGGTATACGTCTCTAATTTGCTATGCTTCTGCAGATTACTTTGAAGATAATGATTATTAGTGTGGTGGATAGAATTAGTCACAAGGCTTGCTTTCTGTTTCTTTTGAGTGAGTTTTCAACTGATTGTTTCTTGGTACGTTATACAATTGGAGTAATTCCCCTGTATAACATGTTTTGTTACAATGGCAATTAGAATTAAGTAATTACTTGGATCATTTAAGGCTCAAATTCTTAGAATTGAAGGTTGAATGCTGTGTATTGAACAGTACCAACTAAAATAGTTCCTTGTCCGCCATATTAGCAATTAAGTTGATCTCTGTTCTAATCTATACAATACCATAATAATCCAATCAGAACCACTTTTCCTTTGGAATGAAATCCAATTCAAGTTTCTTATACTAGCCTGTAACAGTCTTCATATCTTTTGACCTAATCTGATTGCTCTGTTTTTTCTGTTTCTAGTCTTTGAAACTTCACGTTCTGAAGCTTACCAAAAATATTGAAGATCTAAAAGAGGACATGGTAAGTTAATTACCAGCTTACCCCAGTTGCATTTGAACTTACCTAATACAGATATTTGTTTAGCTATCAGTGATCGTTTTTCTTTCTTGTTTTGGTTAAAAAATTATGGAATCACAGGATCAGCATTCGTTTGAAAGTTATCAGGTAATGTTTATCTCTTTATACATACAAAAATATGGTTGTGGTCATGTCCTCTTTATTCCATTGTTTCATTCTTCTCCTTGGGATACTAATATTGTGCTGAATTTAAAGGTTAGGGAAGAGCTCAACATGCCTGCTAATCCTGATCAACAGTCTGAATCAGTAATTCCAAACCATTCTGAAGATAACAGTGAGGTTAGGTTTATGCCATCGTGATATTTTTTTACATGAGAAGCTGGAATTTTATCATATTCCTGAAAATAAAGTTTGTGGACTGTTGGTAATCTTTATCAGTAACAAGGAGGATGATGCAATATAGATAGAAGGTTGCACTGGATGTGAATGTGGGGTTGGAAGTCGTAACAAATGTAGTGTACTTCTGACACAAGAGAATAGCAGTCCGTTCTATTAATATACGCTTCACACTATTTCACACTATTTCTTATGGTAATTGCTTTTCTCTAACAAGGACCAATGGACTTATGGTGCACCCTCAACCAACTTCATACTTGTCAACCAAGTTTATTGTTAAAATTCATTAGGGTACAACTTTACATCCAGTAAAGACGTCATTCATACATGCTTGAAAAATAAGTCACATCTATTGTACTTGGAAGCCACTTTATCGGCTTTTTCTTAGTTATTTTGTCATTTTATCAAGAAGACATACATGCTTATTTGTTCTACAAATATAGCATTTACGGATATATTAGAAATGTGTAAGCCCAAGGGCCCATCAGTGGGAGGGGGTAGATTTCTGTTTTTTTCCCCTCGGATTAAGATCATTGGTAGATTTCTGTTTTCCAAAATTCACGTACTGAATTGGATGTTTTGTCACTTGATTTTATGGACGCTGCTGTATTCTACTTGCACCCTTTAGCCCACTAGCTATGGCATACGTTGACCATGGTGTATTCTGTTCCTTCAGATGATCTCAGTCCAAGTGAGTGATTTAAACTCCTTAAACTTCATTGATGGCCTTGATGTTTCTTCTGGTAGTATGCCAACAAAACAGACTGCTCAAAATGAGGATAGCTCAACAGTTTGCGAAGTTGAGACTGCAAGAAGTGATCCTGAGAGATCATCATCAGGCAAGAATGTTCAGAGAAGTAAACTAGTTGCTGCAGATGACGGAGCTATAGATTCAACCGCATCTCATGTTGCTTTATTTGTAAGTTGAAGGATCCTGCTGTTATTGCCCTTTTCAAGTTTCTTCCTCACCTGCTGACTTCTTGTTCAATAGCAGTCAGAAAGAAGGAATTTCACTCCCCTCGTCAATGTTGAGCATTCTGTGTCTGGTGCTGGCAGCTTAGTCGGTTCAACAGCTGACTCAGAGGAAATTAAGCCAGAAAAATCTGTATTGAATGTACTTAAAGAGAAGAATAAGATGATGCCATCTAGGGTTCAACTTTCCAACAGGGACAGGCTTATCCTACGTAAGCAGGCTCTGAAAATGAAGAACCGCCCAGTTCTTTCAGTAGGTGATTACTACATTCTTTTGTCCAGTTGTCTATTTAAGTTTGGTGTATATGGGGTTTTGATACGGTTGCTGGGCGTGATTCTTGGAATAGGAAGCTTCAGTGTCCTTTCTGAGATTGTGAGAACGTATTTATATGTGGAATCTTCTTGTGAACAGGGAAAAATAACATCATAACTGGAGTTGGAAAAACTATAAAAGCTCACTTTGAGAGGTATCCACTTGCAATAGTGAATGTAAAAGGCAGAGCAAAGGGAACTTCTGTCCAGGAGGTGGTTTCCCAGTTAGAGGTTAGCTTCCAATTAAACTCAAATTATGCTATTATGATGTTTCAAGTTGTTTCTGATTTATATGTAAAATTTGTTCAAGCTGTTGAATGGTTTGGGGTGGGTTGATTTGTTAGCAAGAGACAGGAGCTGTTTTCGTATCCCAGGAACCTAGCAAGGTCATACTGTATAGGGGCTGGGGAGCAGAAGATGAAGCAGGCTCTGTAAACAAGAAAAAAAAGAAGAGTGGACAGCTCCAACAAAACGGTAAGGTGAGTGACGAATCGGTTAGACCTTCTGTTTCCCCAGAGCTCATCAAGGCAATCCGCCTGGAATGTGGACTGCTGGATAGCAAAGCGCAGAAACACAAACCAGTGAACTAGCGCCAGCAGGCAGCAGAATCTTCAGGTATACTTTGGAACTTGGAGAAGTCCCTTTTGGTAAAAGTTTGATCATTGGATGCATATGGACTGGACTGATCATTTTGGTGTTGGATCAACTACCGATTCTGCCCGTTCTTGTGAGCATAGTTACAAGCATACCAGGCTGAGAATCAGTTGGAGAGGAAAAGGGAAATGGAATGTTAAATGAGGGAAGATCAACTCAATGTGTTACTTGACAAAATCAGATATCTTCGGAGTGGCGGCTGGGCTGGCAATTTGGAATATTAGTGGAAAGAGAGAGCAATGCATTGTTGAGGAAACAATACTACTGTACGTTTGTATTTACTATTTACTTGCCTTGAGTTAAAATGAATTCACCCCAGAAACTGAAAAATGTGAATCAGCCAACATTTCTGAAATATAATGGATTAGCTTGTTGAAGATTAAAATGAATTTCAAAGAGTCAGACAGGCAGCTGGTGTCTGGTGATTGTCCCAAGTTAGCAACAACGTGCTTGTGGGTAAGGGTGATCATGGGGAGTACTGATTCCAATCAAGCAAAATTTTTTTATAGTAACAAACAAGATTTAATGATTCAGATTTCACAGGTAGAAAAAAAATATCATCATTCAACCTTCACAATCAAAATCCATCTGTTAGTAGTCGATGTCTCCTGCCACCACTATCCAGTGGTGACATTGTTGTCACCGGCCAATTAATTACCTTCGCAGAGCCAAAATTTACAAGATAATGATGATACACAACACTTGATATAAAACCTTAGAAGGCTTTCTAGTTTTGGGTACAAAAATTCATAACAACGAACTTTTGGTTGTATATTGTTGAACTATGTCTGAAATTGGATAATGGTGACAGCTGGATGGCGCGGCGTTGGCTGGGTAACGCCGAGCAACGCCTCGCCATCCAGCTTTAGCCATACGACTACATTGTGTAGCATCAGGTCGACAATGCTAGTTGGTACCAGCATCAGAGGGCTGAGGATTTTTGGAGTGGCATCAGTGGTCCGACATCTACATCACATCGGCTCGGCATCAGAGAACCAAGGCCAGTTCGACATCACACCAGTCGGCCCAACATGAATGGTCGAGTACCGAGCCCCGACCCCATCATCGACATTCGTGGCCAAGAGCCGTGACCCGATATCAACATCCATGGTCGAGAACCCTGGATCGGCATCATCATCCAATGCCCGAGAAATGCCAGATCCGCATCATCACTCGACATTGGTCCAATTGTGGATTGACATTAGTGTTGAGAGGACTGACCGATTTTGGCATCCAGTGTCGAGCCGTGGCTGAGTGATAACGCTAGAAATACAACGTTTATCCACTCATTCTAAGCAACATTTCCTTGCATTTTTATGTCATTTGCTTTACTTTTAGGATAGTTTTAGGGTGATTTCTTTACCTTTTGTCTATTTCATTTATTCTCATTACCTTAGTCAGTTATGGGTATTTTGATGCATTTTTTAATGTTTATGATGATATACAGGTATGAGGTTTCGAATTGTAACATAGACGAAGTGTTTGGAGGCTCAAAATCAGACAAAAGAAGGACAAAATAGCAAGTTGGAATCGAACGACTGAAATAGCCCAAAAGTGTGCAAAAACCTTCATAACGTGCGACACACTTTTCATGTTGATTCAACGCACTTTTGGGCACTTTTAGACAGTTTCAGATTTGGAAAAGTTTTACCCTTTTTCTATTGGTTTAGGACTATGTTTTTCACCTTGCAAATATATAAGCCCTAGACCCCCAATAGAGGGGAGGACCAAATAGAGACAACTAAAGAAAAGAGGAGAGAGAACGGGAAGTATTTCGGAAGATTCTGGAGCCTTGGAACAAAGGAGGAAGTCCCATCCATCTAGAAGATTAAAGTTCAGAGTTGCAAAGATTCAACAAAATTAGGTTTTTCTATTCTTATTAGAAACTCTAATTTCCATGGATTCCTGTATTACTTTTGATTCTTTCGTTCTAAACACAAGTAGCTAAACTCCTTTTGCTTAGATGAGATGAACCCTATGTGTTCTAGGATATTCGAATGATGGCTTGATATTTGCTTTGTTAATGTGATTCAGATTTATGTAATATTTGCAGTTTCATTCTTCATGTTATTATTCTTGATTGATCAATTAGAATAGGAGTCGATTAGGCAAGAACTAACTTGACCAATAAACTTCTCCCCTTAGAACATTGAAACTTGCATGCTAGGGTTTTCAGTGACACTATAGAGAAGATCGTTTAGTCTAGTTCGTCGTTATGATCAATTCTTTGTTTAATTTCTTAGCATCAGCTTGACTTTAGGTACATGACGCTATGATGCGGTGATGCATGGATTTTACATAACAGTTTCCCCCATGCTTAGCCTCCGATTGTGAATGTTTATGCCAATCCTTTCTCTTTTAGTGGTCAATCTCATGTTTTTAGCAACTTTGCCATTTGCGTGAACAAGACACCTTTATGGTTCATTTTCATGATAATTAGATGGTTTTGATGAGATATAGGAATGAGAAACTATAGAGCGCTGAACAAGGAAGCTACCAGTTCGAGCGGTGACCTGATCGGAGGTTTGAGGTTCCCAGTGCGCTCGATCAAAGGAGGCATCTGGAAACAGAAAGCAGAGTGCACCCAGCACAAGGGGCATGCCCGCATCACTCTCCAAACCCGAGTTTGGGTAATTCTACGCGTTCTTGGCCGAAAGTTTGAGGAAAAATGAAGGTTGGAGGAGCCTGCTCCCGCATCTAACATGCTCCCATTGTACCTGACATTCCCTCATCCCAAAGGATAGCTTGCACCCCTACTTTTTCATACGTCCATGGTGGTATAGCGCCCCGTGGTCTAAGGCGCAACCGCGCCCTGACCCGCATCCAACTTTTTTCACAGCATTATAAAAGTGCGTTTTCAGCACTTTTTTAGGGGATGCCGACTTGGGACTTCTCCCAACCGAGTTTTGACGAAGGGGAGACCTCCTGATGAGCCCCCTCTACCGTGGACACGGCCGCAGCTGCCCCTAACCAGGAGCCAGGTGAAATCCTTCAAAAACCGGATCAACTCATACTTGCAGTCTTGGAGCAAAGGAGGCCATGAGGAGGATGCCTAGAGGTTCACTAGGGAAGGCTACACATTGCCGGAGATGAAGGAACCAGACCAGGAAGCAATGCCAGATCGACCCTAGGAGCTGATGCCGGACCGTACCAAGATGTTGATGTCTGGCCGAGACAGAACCACACCGGAGCCGGAACACCAGTGGGAACATTCGATACACGGAACAGACAAGTGGCCACCCACAAAATTCACCACACCACCAGGTGGCCATGAAGGACAAACATTATGGAGCACAGCTGAGCACATAGGCAAGACGGACACACGGCCAGGTGACAAGACCATCCTGGCGGATCGTGAGCAGATACACGCCGTGGTCGGGTCGCCAGAAATCCGACCGCGACACGTATTCCTCAAGAAATCTGAGCGAGATCAGGATTCCCATCCGGAGCAGGAAACACGCATGCCACACGAAGAACCTCCTGTTTCCAAGTCCTTTTGGGAGTAGGAAACACGGAGGTTACGCTGTCCTTCCCGGATCAGAACATGGACACTTTATCCGCGGTGGACACGGATTAGGGTTTCTCCGGTTTAGGGGTTTTCTATTTTTAGACAATTTTAGTATTTTATTCAGATTTCTTACTTTTTTAGTCGATTATTTAGGATTTTTTTAAGTTCCAGAATTAGTTTCTAAGTTGGAATAGGAGAAGCCTCTTGGCCACCCCTTGTACTATTAATAGAGGCCACTGGCCACGATGTAACACAACTCAAAATACACATAAATTGAATTTCAAGACTTTTGTTCTTGTTTCCTTCAAGCTTTTGCTCGTTGTTGCTTAGCTTAAGGTTGGTTTATCGTTGACTCGAGGTACACACCCTCGACTGCGTGGCACCATTTGACCTGGACACTTAGGGTTTCTATCTCATTATAGCTAGTGGGTCCAAGTAATTTCCATCCGACACTAAGGTTAGACTCGTTGTTCCTGTTACATAGCTTACGGTATTAGGATCGTTGTCCTCGGCTACAAACGCTTCATATCACCTCCCAAACACCATTTTCACCTATCCTCCACCTACGTATCATCAATTCATCCCTCACAATCAACTCACTAGGAGCATCACAAGGAGCAAAGAGAGATGGAAGAGGAGGGGGGCACTTGAAGATCCTACAATGGGCATCAACACCATAGTTAGGTTTTCTTTGCTTCCCTCTTTGATTTATATTCTTAGCTAGTTTGTTTATGTCAATTGGATTGTGGTTAATGCCCAAGAAAGGATAGATCCCAAAATGAGAGGGTTGGACAATTGTTGGTGTGTAAGATTGAATGTTTTCCTTAGGGCTTGTGTTCCCATTGGTTTTTTGTTGATTGATGCATGGTCTTATGGTTTGCCTCTTGGTTTGTTGCATGTATGTGTATGGATCATGTAGTGAACATGCCTAGGAGAGTTTGGGAGTATGTTACAAGAGATTGTGCATCATTTCCATGACCATGTCAAGTGATTCATCTTTGGGGACTTTTCACGAACATTTGGTATGCATTGTACATTTGAGTTGGTTGGCTCAATTGGATTAGTGTGAGGGGTTGGATGATCAATATTCTCATGTTGTGAGTCTAATTAGGTGTATGTTGAGTCATAAAAGTGTGTATCTTGATTTGGCATTTTATCAAACACATGTTGTGTATCCTAGAACTACTTTGACTTTGGTCTATAAGCCTAGTAGAATTGTTTAGGTTTGTCATATGGTTTTTTTTAGTTGAGATGATTGGTCCTTTGATCCAATTCATTGTTGCATTGTCCAATTCACCAAGTTTAGGTGAGCTTGAGCTAGGGCATGTCCCTATCCAATTGACATAACTCCCTCTCTTGTGATTTCCTTCATTTCGTCTTTCTTGTTTGTCTTTATTACGTTGTATGTAGTGTTCCTAGTTGTGTCCTCTCATTTTCTCGCTCATTGATCCCCGATTAACTCCTAGTCTCATAGTTGACTTTGAGTTGACCACCATTGACTTTGGCTTGTTTTGGCTTGTTTTAGCATTTTTTGTGGTACCTTCAGACCACACAAAGCATTTGACAACCTCTACCAAGTTGAGTAACCTTAACTCAGAGACCCTTGGACAAACACGACCTTAACCATAAATCTAATTCGAGCACATGGCAATATATAGATTTATGAATAGGGTAACTTAGAGTTGTACGTACTCTACCAAATGTTCATTACTACTTTAGTTTTAACGTGGCAGAGGGAAAATATATCAACTAAATGGCTGAGATAGCTCTCAATCTGAATATGAATGTGAAGGATAATGATGATAAGTGATAATAACATAACATGACAACACAACTACACCACTCAATGTTTCTTTCTCGCCTTGTTTGTTTGTTTGTCCTTTTTTTTCTATGACAAATTTAAGTAACAGAATGGATCTTTGCATATGTTATCAATTTTCTTAGGCCAATGATACTACTAAAGTTGACATTCTATTAATGTTGTGGATGAAATTGTTGGTGTTGTCGGAACAGATAAAGAAGTAGTTGATAAAAGAAAATTAGTGAGAAAATGGTATCCTTTGTTGTTGTTAGTGGAGTGTGTTTCAAGTTTGAACAAGTAGTTGTACTATACTAACTGATCTCCTTTTATCCTTTCCACAGAGAGTGACCACTTATGCAAAAAAAAAAAAACAATAGTTTAACCTACTTTTTCCGTGCCCCGTTCTCTTGTATATATGAAATCATCATCATCCGAGAATACTACTGATTTGTTGAAGAGGATATCTGAACAACTTAAATGAGAGAAATACTAACGAGATAGTAAATACAATAGTTACTTCTTCTTAATTCTTGTTTATCATATTAACGGTAGTATAATTTGTTTGTTCATTTTTAGATTGTAGATGGAAGTAGTGAGAAAGATCATAGATCATTCACTGTTGAAGAACACAACACAAATGCTTCATCGCCTAAAAAATCTGCACCTGACCAGGATTAATAAAATATCACTAGTATGAAATCCTTGGCTTTTAGGTTATGGGTTCTAGAAATGATAGATCTATTCTTTCAACATATAAGTTTGGGATGTGATTCTTGTTGATTTTCAAACAAATGATCACAAAAAGAGCCAAGAAAATAAGCTTGAAAACTCTCAGAGAATGGGTTGTGTTCCAAAATTTGATATATTTGTATTGTGCAAAAATTATTTGTACTCTGTTCTGCTGAGTTTTTGAGGGAAATGTGTCTGTTAGAGCTTGGAAGCAACTATTCTGGTTATGTTCTGAAATTCGATTGAGAACACCGGGTTTCCATTTTCAATTCATTCATTGGTATTGATGCTGCAAGTTAAGTTGGCACAGATAAACGATGCTTTCGACTTTTCTTATGATCCTGAAATTTGAACGTCGCTTGTCTGCTTTTCCATTTGGAGGCTTAATTTCTTAATGTTTTTTGGACTTATTTATAAGCTGTAATTAGCTAGTGATTATGTATTTCATTTATCTACTGCTTAAGATTGATTGGTAGTATGAGACATGACTCTCGCATTCTATTGCTTACGTCTTCGTTCCAGTGAAAAATCAACTGCTTTATCTTCAGGATGAGTTTGTTGAACCTTGAAGCCTTTTTACGGTGTGTCATGCTTGTTACATTTCACATAAACTTTGCTATCTTGTTTGTAATTGATTGATATTAGTTAGTTGTTCATCTTTTGTCTGTAACATAGTCTCAGTTCCACTTGTTTCCCTTTATTTGTTTGTATTATATTCCAAATGAATTGCGTGAGTTCTCCCTAGTGCTTATGATTCATTTTCTTGTATGTTTCTCATTCAACTACTCTTTAGTTTTTGTGCAATTTCATGTCTTTCTTTTGAAACTTAACCTATACAAGATTTTTTACTTAGCCTTTTGTTCCGTTTGTTTGTTTGTGAATGGATAGGTATACAAACAGTACTAGCAGTAGAAACATCCTTTAAAGGTACAAGCCTTGTTGAGCTAGTACCTACATCAGATTTGCAAACGCAGATCAGCACTAGATTAAGGAGCTCCATATGCAAACCTTGTTCTGACAACTCATATGCTTCTTTTTCTACTGAGTCTTGTTTGCTTGAGGATCTAGACAAAACAAATAGTTGTTGCTTATCATACTGCTACTGAACCACTTTCCTTGGCTTTAATGTAGATACAAGAATTCGAACTAAATGTGGGCATATCAGTACCCCTTTGGTTAGTTTTGGATGCAGACTGTCTATTTTGAAATGGGTTTACCAGTTCAATAATAATACATAGATTAATTATGATAATTAATAGGTCTATAGTTAATTAATTAAATCTGAATAATTGCAAAGAAAACTGAAGAATGCTGATCACGTAAACAAGACCTGAACAGAGCAGCAAGTGACAAACTTAGTGTTCAAATATTGCAACGACATCAACCTGTAGCTAATAGGTGTTGCTAACTTTGCGACTACAATTGCTACTGCTGCACCTGTAGCAACAACTATGCGACTGTGAGATTTGTTGTAGCCATATTTTTTGTGACATCACTATTTTCAACGGGGATGCTCCCGTAGCAAATGGTGTCGCAAATAGTATTTGCTACATCAAACATGCAATTAACTACTGCATTGTGCCGTAACTAAAACTCAATTTTTTTGTAGTGACTAAATTTTCCCTGTCCACACAAAATGATTTCTAACTCATTATTTCAAAGAACCAAAAATTGAGTCGTGTGATTTGCTCTGTTTGTTGCATTCGTTGGTCACCAATGTTTGAAGCACCGCTACATTAGTGAGGTAATCTAATTTATCATAGGAGGATTGATTCTGTTAACCTTCAGTGTCATAGAGGGGAGTTGAAATTGTTAAGGACATATCGTGAATTCTATTGATTCGGATTTCCCGTCTGCCTTATGCATTTTGTTTGCTTATTTATTATTATTTTTTTTTTGACGCACAAAATTATATTATTATATTTAGTATACGAATAAATCACAACCGTGCTCTGATGGAGCACAATCGTGCTTTTATGGATCATTGCTGAAAGTTGGAGTTTTGAACTAAAATTATCTTCTGAATACCTCAAACTTCCCTCGATGACATCTATCTTGACATCTTGGGTCAACCTAAAATCGAGTCTTAGAACATTCGGTTGGACGTACATTATTAGAGACAACGATGGGCACTTTGTGAATGGTTTTAGTGCAAATTTGGGGGCTTGCTCCATCACTCATACTGAAATTCGCGACATCGTGGTTGACTTGAAGTTGGCTTGGTCGCTTGGCATCCGAAGATAACAACGTTTTAGGTTTAGGGTAAAGATGAGGCGCAGCTCTTCATTGATTCATTGCAATGCTTAAATACAAGGCTAGAAAGGAAGAAGACAAAGGACAGCTCAGCTGGGAAAATATCTCAACAGAATTGATAAGACAGAAAAATAGAAAATCAAAATGTCTAATAATGACGTTGGAATTCCTCTTCAGTGCTGCGACGCCGTTGCATTTAACTCGGGTAACATTATCTTCATATGACTCGGGTTCGACACCAGGCTGTGCCTGAAAAGTACCCTTTTCCTGATACCCCCCACAAGCTAGAGGGCACAGATTGTGAACTCCAAGCTTGGAGAGCAGAAATTGGAAAGTAGCAGGTGGCAATGGCTTAGTGAATATGTCAGCTACCTGATGTGAAGTAGAAACATGAAGAAGCTTGATGGTTTTTTCTTGGACTTTGTCTCGAACCAAGTGACAATCCAGCTCTATATGTTTGGTCCGCTCATGAAAAGTGGGGTTTTCTCCTATATATATTGCTGACTGGTTGTCACAATATATGGATGCAGGCATGGGGTGATGAACTTGAAGCTCTTTGAGAAGATACAAGAGCCACTTTAACTCACAGGTTGTATGGGCCATTGCCCTGTACTCTGCCTCACATGAAGACCTGGAAACTGTTGACTGCTTCTTGCTTTTCCATGATATGAGAGAGTTCCCTAAGAACACTGAGTAACCTGTCACTGATCTCCTGCTGTCAGGACATGCTGCCCAGTCTGAATCACTGTATGCTTTCAAATGTATCTCAGATTTGTTGGAAAAGAATAATCCAGATGCTGGTGCCCCTTTCAAGTACCTTAGAATTCTTGTGACTGCTTTGTAGTGTTCTTCAGTCGGACTTGCCATAAACTGACTCACTTGTTGAGTAGCATAGCTAATGTCAGGTCTTGTGTTGGTTAAATAAATCAGTTTGCCAACTATTCTTCTGTATAATTCTCCATCCTGAAATGTTGTAGATCCTGTAGCTGATAATCGTGTCTTGTAATCCATTGGTGTTGTAACCGGTTTTGATGTAAGTAATCCTGCTTCTTCAAGAATTTCCAGTGTATATTTCCTCTGAGAAAGATGAATCCCTTCATGATTTCTAGCAACTTCTAGACCAAGGAAGAACTTCAATGCACCAAGGTCTTTGATCTTGAATTCATGATGTAAAAACTCCTTCAAATTGTTAATCTCAGTAACATCATTTCCACCAAGTATCAAATCATCAACATAGACCAATGCTGCTGTAAAGCTATTTTCAGTTATCTTCAGGAATAATGAGTAATCGACCTTACTTTGTGTGTACCCTTGTTCAATCAGTTTGTCTGATAACTTTGAAAACCATTGTCTTGAAGCTTGCTTTAAACCATACAATGATCTGTGAAGCCTGCATACTGCATTTGGCACTTCTGTACCCTCTTTCAGTCCTTGGGGCAGTTTCATATATACTTCCTCTTCCAGTTCTCCATGCAGAAAAGCATTATTGATGTCAAGTTGTTGTAAATGCCACTACAAAAAAATATACATTTGGCGTCGGTTAGACCGGGTTTTTAGCGTCGGTCATAGCCGACGCCAAATACACGTTGCGTCGGTCGGTCCAACCGACACGAATAACATCGACGCTAAATTATAGCGTCGGTCGAAACAGTAACCGACGCTAAATGTTGCCACTGAGAGTTGGGCGGCGGTTGAGGGTGATTGGTTTAGGGAGAGGGGCGGGCGGCGGCGGGTATGTGAGGGAGGGGCGGCGGTGTGGTTTGGAGGGCGCGGGTGTTTGGAGGGAGGGGCGGCGGCGGTGGTGTTAGGAGGTAGGGGGAGGGGCGGCGGGTGGTGGTGTTTGGAGGGAGGGGCGGCGGTGTGTGGTGGTTTTGGAGGAGGGCGGGGAGGGGGGGCGGCGCGGCGGTGTTTGGAGGGAGGGCGCGGGTGGCGGCGCGGCGGCGTGGGGTGTTTGGAGGGAGGGGGCGGCGAGAGCGGCGGCGGGGTGTTTTTGGAGGGAGGGGCGGCGGCGGTGTGATGGTGGTGTTTGGAGTTGAGAGGATGAGGGTTTGAGAGGTTTTTGAGAGAGTTTCAGGAGAGAGAGGAGAAGAATTTAGGGTTAGGGTGGTGACTGAGAGGTTTAAATAGGTGTGTGTATTTAGCGTCGGTCGATGACTGACACTAATTTGAAAAAACGCCTGACGCTAAATACAGATTTTTTTAGGGTTAGGGTGGAAATAGGTGTGTGTATTTAGCGTCAGTCGATGACCGACGCTAAATTGAATAACGCCCGACGCTAAATACAAATTTTTTTTTCTAACCGTAAACCAGATTTGGCGTCGGTCGACCGGCGACCGACGCTAAATGTCGGTCAAACGCGAGTCAACGTTTTAGCGTCGTCGTTTGTCCAATCGACGCTAAATACTTTCGTGCCGACCGACGCTAAATACTCCTTTTTTTGTAGTGTGCCATTTGTTGATTGAAGCTAGGGCTATGAAGGTTCTGATAGTTGTCATCTTTACAACAGGTGCAAATGTTTCTTGGTAATCCACCCCTTCTTGTTGTGTGAATCCCTTGGCTACCAATCTGGCCTTAAACCTTTCTATGCTGCCATCAAACTTATACTTCACTCTGTATACCCATTTGTTCCCAATTGCACGTTTTCCAGGTGGCAGTGTCACTATACTCCAAGTCTTGTTTGCATTCAAGGCATTCAGCTCATTATCCATTGCTTATCTCCATTGTGAGTTTGCTACTGCTTCTGCATAAGTGTTTGGTTCCTGAATGCTGGATATGCTCAACACAAAATTCTTATGGCCTTGGTACAAAGAATCATAACACACAACTTTGGAAAGAGGATAACTTACTGAGGTGTCATTGGTTCCACTGCTCTGCATTAGGAGTTCACAGTGGTAATCCTGCAAGTGGTCTTTGGCTTCTTCTAAGGTTTGGTGAAGGTCTCTCACGTGTTTCCTCTCCAACCTCTCGTGTTTCACTCATTGGCTCATCACTGTCTTGGTCAAGGTCTTGGTTAGTGTTCTCACTCATTTCTTGTTCCTCACTTAGATTGTCACCATTTATTGGTGAATCAGGGTCACTCATTTGTTCTGGTATGTGATCAGTTTGTCCTGGAAAGGTATGAAAATCCAGGTCTAAATCTCTGGTTGGTGAGCTTGGTTGGGTAGGGCTGGCAGTGGTTTCAGTGATGTCTGCATTAAAAGGGAAAATGTGTTCATAGAAAGTAACATCTCTAGATGTAAAAACCTGGTGACTATTAAGATCATACAACCTATAGCCTTTAATTCCAGGAGTAAACCCTAATGACACACATTTTCTAGCACGTTCTGCAAATTGGTTCTGTGGTTGGCAAGAGTGCTGGCATAACAAAGCACTACAAAAAAAGAGACGTTTGGCGTCGGTCGGTAGGAAAGAATTTAGCGTCGGTCGACAGATAACCGACGCTAAACCCTTGACTCGCGTTTGACGAGGGTTTAGCATCGGTCATACACCGACCGACGCTAACATCTATCCAAAAAGCGACGCTAAAATTGATTCCGGGCCAAACCGACGGTGCAAACCGGTCATTATTTGGCGTCGGTTGGTATAATGGGCTTAGCGTCGGTTCCAACCGACGCTAAACACACGGGAATTTCGCGTCGGCCCAATGTCCAATTTAGCGTCGGTCAGCGACCGACGCTAAATTCCCAAGCTATAAAAACCCTGGACGGACAGCCAGAATCATTTGTGCAGTTTGCAACTCCTCTCAATTCTCTCAACTCTCTCCACTCTCTCAACTCTTCTAAGGTATGTAGTTTGTTTTTTCATATTGTTGTATTTAGTTAGTGAATTAGTTAGTTATTGGATTTTAGGGTTAGTAGTTAGTTTGTTAGGTTGTGAACTAATGAATTAGGATTTTGATATTATTATCTAGTTAGTGAAATAATCTATTTCAGAATAAGTGTGCATTATTAGTTAGTGAGTTAAATTGTGTTTATTTTGGTAGGCGTAATTTCGTTTGAGCTAGGAGCAGCGGTGACGCCGTCTCTTCGTTGTTTTCTCTTCTTCGGTAGTAGGTATGTATATATTAATTTTGCAATTGTGTCGTCTCATTGTTTTTTTTAGGATTATTATGCTTACTGATTACTAATTGTGTCGTACATTTATCAGTGACCGTCTTTCTTCTATCCTCATTTCTCCTTGTTTCGCGTCTCATCCCAGGTGTACGGTATGCATTCTTTTAACTATGTTATTAGCTTCTTGCTATGTTCATTTGTTATTTGGAATTGCTATGTTCAATTGTATGTTAAATTGCTATGTTAATTTGTTATTTGAAATTGCTATGTTCAATTGGTATGTGAAATTGCTATTAAATTGCTATGGTATTAATCTTGCAATGAAATTGTTATGTTATTAATCTTGCAATTAAAATGATATGTTATTACATTGCTATGTTATTAATCTTGCAATTAAAGTGTTATTGTATGAGTTAGTTTTCTCAGTAATTTGTCATGTCATTAACTAATTGGTACTTTATTATGAGTCAACATAATTATAATTATATTGCATATCCCATTGTTACCTAATATAATCTTTGTTGTAGATATCTAATAGCTATTCCAATATAGCTATATATTTAACTGATAGATATTACGATTTAACTTTCTAATTAATTCCATCACCTACACTAAATCAGGCATCTTCCAAATGGATAAGTCTTGGATAACCAAGCATCGGTTGTCACAGGAGTATAGGGATGGTTTAGAAATCTTTTTGAATTTCGCTTTCGCGCATAATCATGAAGGAGAGCAAATAATTTGTCCGTGTCCAAAATGTGGATTCAAGAAATGGCTGTATAGGGATGATGTATACGAACACTTGCTTCGCAAGCCATTTCCCACAACATACACTGTTTGGTATCGACATGGAGAGCGCCTTATTGCTGAATCTTCTCAGAGTGCAAATGCAGTAGTGCAAAACTATGAGCATACTAGAGCATTTCGAGATCTGGTTAATGATGCTTTTGGTGTTATTCCAGAGGAGGTCACTAGTACAATACAAGCCTCTGAAGATATTGTTATTGGTAATGAAGTAGAAAATGTTCTAGAAGATGATATGAACACTGTATTTGAAGATCACCCCATTGGAGAGGATGACATGAGCTACCCGAATGACACAGAGGAGCCGGATGAGACCAATGTCAACTTTAGGGATTTAATGAAGGATGGAGAAACACCCTTATATGAAGGATGTACAAAGTTCTCAAAATTATCTTTCATCTTGAGGCTTTATCATATCAAGGGAATGCACAACATCAGCGATAAAGCAATGTCGTTGATCATTGAGTTGTTGCATGACGCTTTTGAGTTTGCCAACATACCAAAATCGGGATATGGTGCAAAGAAAATGATCTCAAAATTTGGAATGGGGTACACGAACATTGATGCATGTGAGAATGACTATATGCTGTTCTGGGGGAATGATATAGAAGAGAGTGTTTGTAAGATTTGCAAGCAGTCCAGATACAAAGATGATGGGCATGAGGGTGTAAGTCAAGAACATAAGAAAAAACGAAAAGCGATGAAAACATATCGCTACTTTCCCTTGATTCCGAGGTTGAGAAGGTTATTTATGTGTCCTACAACAGCTAAGAGTATGGTGTGGCATTCTACAGAAAAAGTTAGTGACGGAATGGCAAGGCATCCACGAGATGGAGAAGCGTGGATAGACTTTGACAATAGATACCCTGATTTTGCATCTGATCCTAGAAATATACGCCTTGGTCTTGCTACTGATGGCTTCAATCCATTTGGGAATATGAGTCTTAGTCATAGTACGTGGCCTATTATTCTTATGCCATATAACACGCCTCCATGGGAATGCATGAAATCAACAGGTATGATTTTGTCAAGTATCATCCCTGGAAAGAAAGCCCCTGGCAATGATATTGATATCTACCTACAACCTTTAATCAATGAGCTCAAAATTTTGTGGGAAGGTGTAGAAGCATACGATGCAGCCAAAAAGGAGGTATTTCAATTGAGAGCTTCCCTAATGTGGACTATTAGTGATTTTCCTGGACTGTCCGTATTATCTGGTTGGAACACTTACACAGGGCAAGCTTGTCCAACTTGTAATTTCGACTAAGAACCGTTACGGTTGGGAGGCAGTTTGAAAAACTGTTTCATAGGAAGTCGACGGTTTTTGCCTGCAAATCATCCTTTCCGACAACAAAAGTCTAAATTCAATGGTGATGTCGATTTCAGAGAGCCAACCAAACTATTATCTGGCTCTGAAATACTGAAATAGGTGGAGAATGTCACTGTCACTTTTGGGAAGACGAGTGATAGTGAGAAGGGTGCACCGCCAAAGAAGAGGTCTAGAAGTGATGGAGGGAACAAAAGGCAGACAGAACAATGGAAGAAGAAAAGTTGCTTCTTTCAATTGCCTTATTGGGAGTTCAATAAATTGCGACACAATCTCGATGTTATGCACATAGAGAAGAATGTGTGTGACAATATTCTTTACACTTTGATAAATGACAAAGATCGAAGTAAGGATCATCTGAAAGCAAGGATGGATTTGAAAATCATGAAAATTAGAAGAGAGTTATGGCCAAGACCAGATGGAAGAACTTGTCCAGCAGCTATATACACAATGGGTAAACGAGAAATTCAAACAATGCTAGAGACCTTGAAAGATATTTCCGTACCAGACGGATACTCTAGCAACATATCCCGGTGCGTTGATGTGGAACACCGGAAGATATTGGGTTTGAAAACTCATGACTGTCATATCTTAATGCATGAGTTATTACCTTTGTCCATTCGGAATGTATTGCCATCACAAGTCTCTTCGGTGTTGGTCGAATTTTGTTCTTGCATGAAGCAATTATGCTCAAAAGTGGTCCATGTTGAGGGTTTGGATACGCTACAACAACGAATTGCTGTAGCTCTGTGTCGTTTGGAAATGATATTTCCACCATCATTCTTTACAGTCATGGTGCATCTAGTGGTTCATTTAGCCGAGGAAGTGAGACTTGGGGGACCAGTCTATTATCGTTGGATGTACCCTATAGAAAGGTACAACTATCAATTTCAATGTTCTGTATTACGCTGTCAATTCCAATAATCTATTCATACTGAACTTGTTCTCTTCATCAGATTTCTTGGGAAGTTAAAATCTTTTGTACGAAATCGATCACAACCAGAAGGTTCAATTGCTGAACGATGGATTTCTGAAGAAATCACAAATTTCACATCCCTATACTATGATGTTGGAGTCGAGACTAGATTCAACCGTGGATCTCGACTTCATGATCAAGTATTAGAAGATGATTCACGTGATTTGTCCATTCTTCCATCTATTGGGCACAATGTTGGTAGTATAAATCACTTCCGATTGACAGATACATAGTTGTTACAAGCGCATCGACATGTCCTTATGAGGTCCCAACTAGTCGGTCCATTTCTCAAGTAAGTATAATTCTTATTTGGACTTGTGACATGGTTCGTTATTCAACATGTTTAACGTAGGTGAATTTCAATAAAAATCATTCATTGTCCCGTAGGGAGTTCCAATCTATTACAACACGACGACTTCGAGGAAAATCAACAGCAGAAATTGAGAAAGCTGTCCATAGAGACTTCGTACAATGGTTTCGGAGTCGGGTACGCGCTTGTCTATGTAATTCAGCTGTGATATGGTTGTAAAAAAAATATGAATATACTAATCTTGTCACACACTATTATTTATGTCAATTTAACAGATTCTTGACGATAACCAAGTAGTCCATTCCAAGGATCTAAGAGTGTTAGCTCGCGGTCCTCAACGACAATCAAAAAGATATGTTGCTTATGATGTTAATGGTTATCGGTTTCGCATAGTTGCTCGTGACAATCCCATCAAAACTCAGAATAGTGGGGTATACGACAACTATGAAACTCATAGTTACGCTAGCTCAGTGGACAATCGACCTCAAACAAGTGAACTGGCGTATTATGGCAAGTTAGAAGACATCATTGAGTTGAATTACTATGGAGAAATCTTCGTGGTGTTATTCAAGTGCAAATGGGCTAATACGCACAATCCTAGATACGTGAAGAAAGATGGATTGGGGTTCACATCCATTAATTTCTCACATTTGCTATATACTGGAACTCGTTTAGACGATGAACCATATATTGAAGCAAAAGATGCTCGAATGGTCTACTACGTTGAAGATACAGTGGACAAAGGATGGTGCATTCCCGTACATATCAAACCCAGAGATGTCTATGACATGGGTGATGAGGAAGGAAGCAATGTACATGAGTGTGAGATGTTTGGAAATCAAGAGTTGTCGGCTTTTGATAATTCCAATATTCTACCCCTAGTTAGGCCCGGAATAATTGCAGAGTTCGATTAGGGTTTGGTAATATATTCATTTAACTTATTATAGTACAAGTTAATCTATTTGCTACGTTTTACACATCTAATCCAATTAAATGTTTTTTGTTATACAGACATGGCTCCTTCAGGAAAGCATGAGGTGGAGCTCATCGATGGACGTGGAGTGAAGACTCTGGTCGACATTCCTAGTAATCAGATGATGAGTCTTCCCCATGGGAAGAAGGTTGTCATTCCTTGGGGTCTTACAGGACCCTTAGGTATTGGTCCAGCTACGATCCTTGGACAGTTCCATGGTCAGCTCTCCAGAGACACCAACCTTCTCCCGATCACATACGTCGGGTGGCCGAATGTGTCTGATGGTGAGAAGGACGCATTGGTCGCCGCTATATGGGTATGTATAAAATAATATTACTCTCAAACGACCTAGGTTATATAAATACTAATGTTTATAAAATTTATTGTTGCAGAAAAGTATTGTCATTGAACCCGAGGAGGCAAAAGATAGAGCTCTTGACTATATCGTGAGTGATATAGGAAAGAAGTGGAGGGATTACAAAACGAAGCTGTGGGCAAGGAAAGTGACTGGGCCGTACAAAAAGTTTTTAAAAGCTGAAGCTACAAAGAACAACCAAGATTTCGACCCAAAAGCGTTTGTGGTGCCGCCGAGACCGTGGGCACTAGAGAGGAGACCTCCTAATGTTCCTGCGCCTATGTGGACGCAATATGTGGACTTGAGGTTGAGTGAGCATATGGTGGTATGTAGCGAAATATATGAATGCTTTTCATTGAAGTAAATTTATTTCGTGATACAAATTGTGTTACTTAAAAATTCTTAATTTGTAGGAGCTGTCTCGGCTTAACTCTTTGAGGAGGGCGGAATACAAATCACCCCACACTGGAGGGTCGAAGAAGTTGAGAGTGAGAGGATCAGAATTGGTAAGAGTTCATCCTAAAATCACCTTATTTAGTTAAATTATTTTAAAAGAAATTTATATTGTTTAGTTTATGCAAGTGTAGGAAGCCGTAACGGGAAAGAGGCCCACGAGAGGTGAGTTGTATGCCATCACTCACAAGAAGAAGGATGGCACATACACCGATCCTAATGTTGTAAGTGACATTTCATGTTTTTTTCCTTCCAACTTTTTGTCATTTCACTTTTCAGAGATTGGTTTGAAAAATGTAATTGGTGGCCACTATGCAGCCTAAGATACTTGAGTTGTTGAACGACCCAACCGTCCCGACTTGGGTAAGTTCTAACGATGCATTGGGGCAAGTCTACCCCACTGAGCATAGTGGTCGAGTTCGAGGATTGGGATTTGGTGCTACACCCACGAAGGTACATATAGTATATTATGATCTGGATTGGTTTCAATTTATATAACACTAACAATTTTAATATTTTGTTGTCTCTTTTTTGTAGGTCAACTTGAGTAAGAAGAAGGGTGCAGCTAGCCAGAGTTCCACGCCATCAGCTACTGCCATGCATGACTTCGGACATTGCCCTGTACAAGGAGAAGTAGCAGAGTTACGGGATGAGGTTCGATTTCTAAAGGAGCAAATTGCACAGTTGGCATCAGGAGCTTCAGGATCCTCCGCTCGGGCTAAAGGGAAGGGGAAAGACACCTTGCAGGCGGTGGAGGAGGAGGAGGAAAGTGAGGATGAGGATGAGGAGGAGCAGAGTGAGGGTGAGGGTGAGGATGAGGAGGAGGATGAGTGATGAAGGGAGAGTGAATATTTATGCTGATATATTACACGTAGACATATGTAGTTATTAATATTATTAGAATTATACAGTATGTTATGCATATTAGTTATCTATGTCATTGGTTAGTAATTTGGTTAGTAATGTGTGGTATAATTAGTATTGCATTCCATGAATGAAATTGCGGTTTGCAGGTTTGCAGGTTGGCACTAGAAGAGTATGAGAAAAGGAGCTGAAATGGCCAGAAAATTTTTGACCTGTACAACATATTTAGCGTCGGTCATACTTATTTGGCGTCGGTCAAAACTGACGCTAAAATGACCCGTAAATAGCGTCGGTCATAGGCCATTTAGCGTCGGTTGATAACCGACGCTAACAAGGACGCAGTCAACGCGTGTTTGGTCTTCGGTTGACCAATTTAGCGTCGGTTCTTACTTTTAGCGTCGCCTGATGGTCGACGCTAAAAATTGGTTTGGTTCTCGGTCGGACCATAATTTAGCGTCGCTTATGAAAAGGATTTGGCGTCGGTCACTAAACAACCGATGCTAAAATTTAGCGTCGGTGAAATTGGCGTCGCTTTTCTGACCGACGCTAAAACCTTTAGCGTCGGTCATCAACCGACGCTATACTCCGGTTTTGACCGACGCTAAAGTGCCGGATTTTTGTAGTGAAGGCTGCCAAACACTCTGAGATCAGCAAAGTATGGTGGCTTCTTGTGTAGCATTTCATATGAGGTTTTATTTTGTAACACAGGAGTAGGAACACGATTTATCATAAAGATGGCATGCCTGACACAATCACTCCAGAAATCAAGAGACAATTTGGCCTGAAATCTGAGAGCTCTAGCTACATTTAAAATGTGTTGGTGTTTTCTTTCAACTTTGCTATTTTGATGTGGTGTTTCAACACAGGTTCTTTCATGAAAGATACCCTTTTCTTGATAAAAATCAGGCATGTCAAACTCTTTGCCCTGATCACTACGAATGATTTTCACAGTACCATTATACTGTGTTTGTGCAAAAGTACAGAACTGTTGCACTTTAGGTCTAGCTTCTAACTTAAGTTTCATTAACAAAAGCCAGGTGACACGGCTAAAATCATCAACTATGGTGAGAAAATAACGATGGCCATCATAAGAAGGTTGAGGTGTTGGGCCCCATATGTCAACATGGATAAGATCAAAAGGCTTGTGAGAAACAGAATGACTGATAGGGAAAGGCAATCGTTTTTGTCGAGCAAAATGACAGACATCACAAGGAAAACCAGTCTGAGTATCTATGGTATTATCTATATGTCTGAGGTAAGGTATCTTATTGTGAGCAACATGACCTAATCGAAAGTGCCACAAGTCAAACACATCATTATGAGTAGTAGAAATGACTTGACTAACTAGTTTACTAGGAGCCATGTGATAAAGTCCTTGATGCAGCTTAGCAGAACCAATGATCATCCCCTTCAGCTTGTCCTGGATTATACAAGAATCAACAGAAAATGTTAGACATATGGCTTGATTTGCAGCAAGTTTACTCACTGATATGAGATTAAAAGTGAACTCTGGAACATATAGAACACTATGCAAGATTAAAGATGGTGAGAAATTGATTGTTCTCATATGTGTTGCCTTTACTTGGTGCCCTTTTGGCAATGTAATAAGCACATCAGTAATGGCATGATATGAATCAAATAGTGCTAAGGAGCTAGATACATGATCTGAAGCTCCTGTGTCCCGTATCCATATACTATTTGCTTTGTCAAGTGTTCCATGTCCTGTTTCAATGCTCATAACCTCACATGCAGTATAACACTTGCCTGAGTTGGATTGAGTGAAAGCAGCTGCTGAGTGGCTGGAGCTAGCTGCATTCATCTCCCCTTGCCCTTTGATCTGCAGTGAAGCCATGAGCTGATTGAACTGAGCCTGTGTGAGCTGTATTCCTTGGCCTTCTCCTGTTGCTTGAGCTGCATTAGCATGAGGTCAAAACCTGGGGCCAGTAGGACCAGGGTTTCTTGGAGTTGGCCTGTAGGCATAAGAACCGGGAGTCCTAGGCTGCATTCCAGATGTGTATGGTGGTGCAGGGTTCCTAGGCTGCATTCCAGGAGGCCAGCCATTCTTGAAATAGCAGGTTTCAATCGTGTGATTACTCATCTTGCAATGTGTGCAATTGGTCGTGGTCTGTTCCCACCATATGGCCTGAATGGCCTCAACTGTGCTGATTGATCTGCATAGTTAACATAGTGCTGGCCTTGTGCTTGTGCTTGTGTGTCTTGTTGAGCCACCATTGCTATGTTTTCTCCAACAGTTTGTTTTCCTGATGTACCGAACAGCTGCCTTTCATGTTGAACCATCCTCTGCACAACCCTTTCCAAAGGTGGTAATGTGTCTCCAAACAGCACCTGTGATCGAACTCCAGAGAAATTTTCATTAAATCCCCTCAGAAAATGCATTACAAAGTTGATTTGTTCATAGGTTTGGACCTTTTCATGGCCTTGCAGTCTATATAGCTGGTTTCTGTGCAATCACAAGCTACTGCTGGCTGATAGTTTTCTAATTCATCCTTCAAAGTTATGATCGCTCCATGATAATCAGTAACAGATCGATTACCTTGTTTGAGATTAGATAGTTCCTCTTGGATTTCAGCAATTCTTACCTTATCACCATGACCATACCTCCATTTTAAACTATTCCAAGCATCTGCTGCAGTCCTCAAGTTCATGATCGTCTTCCTGATGCCTGGTTCAACAGATTGTTGAATCCAGCTGAGAACCATGATGTTGCATCTGCTCCATGGCCAGAATTTGTCATCCTCTGGCTTTGGTTCCTTGACCTTCCCGTTTATGAATCCTAGCTTGTTCTTCACCTCCAGTGCATTGCTCATCGATCGGCTCCAATCTGTGTAATTTGTTGTTGTTAGCTTATCAGCAACCAGGATCTGACCTGGCTGCTCACTCCCATGAAGATACAGAGGATCCGACAATGGGTACTCCCCATTGCCGTCCTTGACAGTCTCACTCATTTAGTAAAGCTCTGATACCATAACAACGTTTTAGGTTTAGGGTAAAGATGAGGCGCAACTCTTCATTGATTCATTGCAATGCTTAAATACAAGGCTAGAAAGGAAGAAGACAAAGGACAGCTCAGCTGGGGAAAATATCTCAACAGAATTGATAAGACAGAAAAACAGAAAATCAAAATGTCTAATAATGACGTTGGAATTCCTCTTCAGTGCTGCGACGCCATTGCATTTAACTCGGGTAACATTATCTCCATACGACTCGTGTTCGACACCAGGCTGTGCCTGAAAAGTAGCCTTTTCCTGATAGAAGAGTTCAATCCAGATGGACTCAAGAGTTGCAGTTGACTTGCTCTCAAACAGTGGTAGCTTAGAGCATTAACATGGGGTCTTGTTTGAGAATTCGAAGAGTTGATTCAATGAGAATGTGTTGTTATCCTATCTGATATTTACCTCGAAGTCAGTTGACGATCAAATTATCTTGCTAATTTTGGGCACAATGTAAATTTGGGATTCATGTTTTTAGGTTACCTGATAGGAAACTTAAGAGTACAGTCCGTGTTTGGGGGATTTTTTTCCAGAAATGGGCTTGGTCCCAAAATCAATTCCCAAAATAGGCTCCATGTACGGTCAATTCCCAAAATGGTCTTGCTTTTGCTGACTGGGCATGTATGTCGCCAAAATAAATGGCGATCATTGTTTATTGCCAAAAATATTGACGATTTTCACCATCTGCGATTTCAGCTTAAAAATCGCCATTATAAGTGGCGATTTTATGCTGACTTTGTCAGACAAAAATCGCCACTTATAGTAGCGATTTTCAAAGCTTTTTCTTTCCACTGACACTTTGATTTCAAATATAGTAAAATAGCATTTTGGCCTTTCTACTTTGTCAACTTAACAAATAGCCCCCTATTGTATAAACAGCCATTTTTATCTCTCATACTTTGACCAATTTGTATTTTGGATCCTTCCATTTCAACTAACGTCTTCATGACGTTAAATATGTGCACATAGATTCTATTTTGAGATTTGTATGTTCATATTTCGAAATGTGTTTATAATTGACTAATGTTACTCGTATAGTACTAAATGCGCACCAATTAAACTAACATCTTCATCATGTTAATTGATTCTTGTATTTTGGTCTTTCCATTTCAACTAACGTCTTCATGATGTTAATTGGTGCGCATTCAGTACTATACGAGTAACATCAGTCAATTATAAACACATTTCGAACTATGAACATACAAATCTCAAAATAGAATCTATGCGCACATATTTAACGTCATGAAGACGTTAGTTGAAATGGAAGGATCCAAAATACAAATTGGTCAAAGTATGAGAGATAAAAATGGCGGTTTATACAATAGGGGGTATTGTTAAGTTAACAAAGTAGAAAGGCCAAAATGCTATTTTACTATATTTGAAATCAAAGTGTCAGTGGAAAGTAAAAGCTTTGAAAATCGCTACTATAAATGTCGATTTTTGTCTGACAAAGTCAGCATAAAATCGCCACTTATAATGATGATTTTTATGCTGAAATCGTAGATGGTGAAAATTGCCAATATTTTTGGCGATAAATAATGATCGCCATTTATTTTGGCGACATACATGCCCAGTTAGTAAAAGCAAGCCCATTTTGGAATTGACCGTACATGAAACCTATTTTGGGAATTGATTTTGGGACCAAGCCCATTTCTGGAAAAAATTCGTGGCCATTAACCCCAAAATATAAATAATAGGTCCAAAATTCATACCAGTAGTGTACTCGCTTAACACAGACTCCAGTTCCGGAGACAACAATTTATTTGCTGTCTCCAATGCAGCATTAATCTCAGCCCTCCATCTAATCTAACGGTTCTCATCTCATACTTGTTCTTTTTATTTATCCATCTCATTATGAATGGGATCTTTTCGGCTAATTTTAATTTTGGCCCAATAAAGAGTTGGCCGAAAAGAGATTCCAATTTTTGGGATGTTGTTTATGTATGGTGGCTCCGCTGATGATGACACGTTAAATGTTTTCGTCTATACAGTCTGTACGAACTCCATACAGACTGTACGCCATATACAGACTATACGATTCTCATACAAAATATACAAATTTCATATAGAGTTTATTTGTACGAACTATTTACAAACCTACTGTACGAAAAAAAATTGTACAAAAATAAATACGGAGTGTATAACTTTCATACAAAGTGTATACAACTCTCATACAAAGGTTGTATATAGTTTGTATACAACTCCCGTACAAAGTGTATACAGTTTGTAAACAACTCCAGTATAATTTGTACAAAAAAATACATAATACAAAATGTATACAGTTTGTATACAACTTGTAAAAACATCAGTATAAAGTGTGTACAGTTTGTACAAACCACATACAAACTGTACAGACTGGACGACGCAAAATTTGCCAAGAAAAATATTTTTTTTCCAGAAAAATAAAAATTTCCAGAATGATAGATATAATGACGACGATCACGTTGGTGGAAAAAATTTCGTCAATGAAGGCTTATATCATCAGGAAATTTGTCAAGAAACTACTCGGTGATGAAAATTAGAAGGAAACTTCAACAAAGTAAAATAGCTTAGAGTTATAAAGAAACGTTTGAGACCACAAGATTAAACAACTAAGGGGTCGTTTGGTATAGGGGAAATCCAGTTGTGTTTCTTGGAAACTCTGTATTCTTTGATATTCTTGTTTATTTACTGTCTAATGGAGCTGAGATTTTGTATTTCAGATACCCAGAGTTTCTTATTGTCTCCAGTATGTGTATTCTGACAATTTCTACTTTTATCAGAAATTTGACTTCCCCCAAATAGAATGATGGGACCCACTGTCTTCCCCTCCTATTTTCTTTACAAATATACATACCAAACAATGTAATTTTACAACCTCTAACTTTTAACAAACACTTTTCCACCATTCTCCTATTTTCATATTTCCCCTAATTCTCAATCACCTATACCAAACGACCCTAAGATCTGATGGATGAGAATGATTGTTGCATTAGATGCAACAAAAAATTGTCATTGTCACAGAATTGGACTCGCTTGACACAAGCAGGAGCCCGATATTTGTGAACAACTAGTGGCGGACACTCCCTCTCAAGTCAATATCAACAACTCTGGATCATAAATATTTTACAGCGTAAAAAAGATGAATAATCATCCGACCCAACTCCCGATCAGAAGAATCAAACACACTCAACAACAAACAGCTCCCTCCTACTACTGCTACTGTCACTGAGATTTCAAGGACGCTCCATTTCATCTCACTTGCAAATTTCTTCCGCCATGACTCTCCAAGTCACTTCTTGCAGCTTCGCCGGTGTCTCTTCCTTCCCCGCTCCGCCTTCAACAGCTTCCCATCGTCACCGCCACCATCTCCGCGCCACCGTTGTCCGCGCTCAAGGTAATTTTTTTTTTTTTCAGTACTCGTGCTTTTCTAGTTTCCGGCCTTCTTTTTTGTATTGACCTTGTTTGCTTGTTCAGCTGTTGATCCCAAGGACAAGTCGGTGGAAATAATGAGGAAGTTCTCGGAGCAGTACGCGCGTAGGTCCGGAACTTACTTCTGCGCCGATAAGGGAGTCACTTCCGTTGTTATTAAGGTATAGCCTCCGTTATTTCTTAATTTTCTTTCCGCATTTTAGGTTTTGATGCTAAAGCCTCGATGGAGAAAAGTGATTGTCTACAATGGGAATGCCAAGTCGTTAAATATTTTGGAGCTGGTGTTCTTTTGTTGTTGTTTGTGGGCCTCGATTGGCCTTTGGTTTGGCTTCCTGGCTATGAATGGGGAATGAATTTGCATTTGGCTTGGAATTTTGACAGGGCTTGGCCGAGCATAAAGATTCATTGGGTGCACCTCTGTGCCCTTGTAGGCAAGCATTCTCTAGTACACCTAAATTTTGGATTTTCCGGCATATCAAATACTGTATTCTCAAATTTTCAGTCCATGACTACAGGCATTATGATGACAAAGCTGCAGAAGCAGGGCAGGGCTTTTGGAACTGTCCTTGTGTCCCCATGAGAGAAAGGTAGGCTTTCAGGCCGATTTGTTAATTTATAAGCCAGGGGAGTTTTTAGAAAACCCCAACTTGCTTTGTTTGTTCTATGAAAGTTTTCCTTCGAACTTGTATTTACCTGATGGCTGAGAGTCTAAAGATTTATAGTTCTTTGTGGAATGGTGTTCAAGTTCATGACAAAATCAAATTTATGGCCTGTTTGATATTTGCTTGGTAGTGTCCAAGTCTTTTCCTTCCTTGTCATGGAAGAAGTAGACAACTATGATCAAACGCCAAGTAGTTATTCGAGCGGTCAAGTTCAAATACTTGAAAATTGGGGGCCTATGTCATATTAGATGGATAATGCACTGATCTGTAAAACCATGATGTTTAGTTTCTTGTCTCAGTTCTATTGAAAGAAAGGAAAAAAGTGTGCATATGATCATATGATGATAAGGAACTCCAGCTCTTACTGTTGGTACAGTGGTGGCTCTCACGAATCTCTCCTACTTGAAATATGACCATATGTCCTAAAAGACCCCATAAGAATCCCAGAGCTGGCTTAATTCATCGAGAAACAATTTCAGGGTTGGGCTAGTAGTAACGAGGAAAGTTAAATCCATCTTGCACTGAATCTTGGGGCTAACTTCTTTAACCAAGGAAATAAGATATCACTGTTACATTATCGGTGGCTGATGAAATTGAGGGGAGTGAAGTCAAGCCAGATGAAACATGGTCTGTGTTCCTTTATGATTTACTAACACCATGCTTGCTGATCAAATGGTCGTAATGTGTATGGAAAATGGGTTTCACAGCTGTAACTGTGTGAGAATGTTTGTTGAGATCCCGTAGAGGATTAGAATGTAGCCACACCAGTGGATGATCTAATTTCTTTAAGATGTGCAAATCAATCAAATAAGATGATAATTTGGAATTTTCTTCAGTTCAGACTGAAGCTTGTTAAAGTATAAAAGACTATAATGTCAAGCGAAGAGCAGTCGTGGTGATGCTTTTAGTAAAGTGGTTTTCAAAATACATTGGTGTTCCTTTAGTTTACTGCTAAGGGTGCCCTGAAAGTCTTTATGGTATAGATAGAGAATGCCAGTCTTCATGTAATTTGGCATCTTACTAAGGATGTTTTCTATCATTGTTGGGTAATGACTTGACTTGTCTTCCCACTGAACATTGCGTTTGTAGGAAAGTACAATGTCTCTCTTATAACAGCAGCATCCAAAACTAAGTCCTCTCCCTATCCTAAGAATAATGCATCATCATATATGGTAGCAAGAAATTTGTCCAACTGCATTCTCAGTAGATGTCTTGTAAATATTTTGGTTGAAGGATTTGAGAGCTCCATGCATCAAGTTGTTTTAGACTTTAGTGAACACTGATGTTGTAATTTAAGTGAACTGAAAGATGGGTGTTGCGTTGCAGGAAGGAGTGTCATTGCATGCTTTTTCTGACCCCAGATAATGATTTTGCCGGAAAAGATCAGGTATTTATGTCTCCCTTATGTGAATCAATACTATGGTACATCTTTCTAGGTGGAAGCTAAATGCAAGTTGCATGCATGCTTGTGTTGCAGACAATCTCTTTAGAGGAAATTAAGGAAGCAACATCGAATATGTGATGGGTTTTGCAGCGATAATATGAAAAAATTGACTGCATCTTATATTTTAACATGTATACGAGAATCTATGCCATTGCCCAGGAGGAATGTAAATTATACGGCCACATACGCTTGTATTCACTTTCTTCGCCATCTCTTCTTCTTTCTTGTCAAATTGCTTATCTTTGTGCTCCCCAAACAAAAGAAAGAATTGCTTCTCTAACTAATTAATTTAATATTAGAAGCTAATTATTTTATCACTAGGAATAATTAAATCAAATCAAACTTCATTGTTCATTAGTGTCTTTCCATTGATCTATTTTTAGACTAAGAATAAAAAGGAAAAGGGGATTTTAATTGGTGGTCATGTTCATGTATGGTGTTTATTTAATCTTAGTCATCAACCTTGTTAGCTTCTGGTCATCAAACTGTTTCTTCATAAAATGGAAGAAATCTTAGATGGTGCAATGCAATGAAAAGTAAAATTAATCGTCATTTTTATATGTATTTTGGAGGGTTTGTGATGAGGTTTTGGGTCATGATGTTTTGAATGATGACTAACACGGAGATCGAATGATCTCGAAATAACTACTTTGGCATGGAAATTGAAGGCAACATGGAGTGAGTAGGAGTTGAACCACGATGGGTTTTCTCAAATACTCAAGAGTCCTTAGGGGACAAGGACATGGATCTCCATGGGTACTTTCTTGATAGTGCGGCTTGGGATCAAGGAAACTGACTTCCTTGATCCCATCAAACAAGGGCTGAACCTCCCCCGCCTGCCGTCGACGGTCCGCCGCCGGTCGTCACCGGTTCGCTGCCGCCGAACCTCCGCGACCTCCCCGTTTCGCCGCTGCCAAACCTCCTCTGCCGGTCCTCCGCCGCCCTCAATAAAATAATTCATATTTTAAAAATGTTTTGTTATTGCTATGATTCGAAATCATGACCTCTTTTGTGAATTATAAAACTCTTACCACCACCCTATTGAGCACTTATTAATGTTATATAACAATAAAATTATCTTATTAATAGTATGCACATGGTTTGTACAAAAAATGTGCACACGAGTACGAAATATGTGTACACTA
Source organism: Linum lewisii (assembly GCA_034768395.1). Lineage (NCBI taxonomy): Eukaryota > Viridiplantae > Streptophyta > Magnoliopsida > Malpighiales > Linaceae > Linum > Linum lewisii. Next base: position 28,010,737 of record CM068300.1, on the reverse strand, counting down.
ATATATAAACAAATGTGTGTACACGTGTACATAAATAAATGTAAGATATTGTGTACACGTGTACAGTGAGTATGTGCACGTATATAAATATGTACATACACGTGTACAAAGAGTGTGTGCACGTGTACAAACGAGTTTGTGCACGTGTACACATTGTGTACATGTGTACAAGATAAGTGTACACGTATACAAAAATGTAAGTACATAAACGTGTGCGTGTATAAAACGTGTGCGTGTATAAAACATGTGCGTGTATAAAATGTGTAACACGTGTATAGAATCGTGTATACATGTATAACACGTGTACGAAAAATCTTTGCAATTGAGTACACAATTTATGTACAAAAATGTGCACGTACACAGTTTATGTACATACACATGTACAAAAAATGTGTACACATATTAAAAACGAGTACAAAGCGTCACCGAAAAAAAATTTCCAGAAAAATAAGCCCGACGACAGTGGTCCGGTGGCAGAAGAAAATTTTGAAATCGGAGCTCCGATCGTCTGGAAAATTAGCCAGAGAAGTCACCGGAGCTCCGATCGTCGGAGAAGTCGTCGGAGCTCCGGTCGCCGGAGCTCTGATCGCCGGCGGTCTCCACTTAAATTAAGAAAAACTAAAAAAATTAAATTAAATGATGAAATGACCCTTTTACCCCTTTAATTTAAACCATTAGATCTGAAAAAATAAATCAATGGTTGAGATTGATCCTTGATGGTGTCAAGGAAGCCAAAATTGTTTGATGGCAAACCAGTGTCCTTTCTTGAGGAGCTTTGCGCCCACCAAAATCTAGTATTTTTTCCTTCACAAACCATTACGAGAAAAATGGCAAAGCAAAAGTCCGCGGGAACTTTCGCACCCACGGATTTTATGTTATTTTTATACTGAATTGAATTTGTTAGGAATGAGAAAGGGATGTCCTTGGGCATTTTTATAGGAATTCAAATTTTCTAGGACATTTTAAAATAATATGTACCGTCAGTAGCAAAATGCGCAACTATGTCCAAAATTAGCACAATGTGACTAGCAGCTAGCACACATTTGCGCGAAGTGGCGATCGGACCGTTACCAAAGTAGCCGTTAATTAACGGTCAGGCTGTTTCCAGCAAGCGATGCGCTGGCTGGAAGCAGCCTAACCGTTACTTAACAACTAGTATAAATACCCCCTACCCCATCCTATTTCTTCACACCTCCTCTCATCCTCTCTCAATTTTCAATTCTCTCAAGGTATTTTCGTTAGTTTGTGTTACGTCATTAACTCAAGTTATGATTTGTATGCTAACAACGTCTTTTTTTGTAGGTTCGTAGCAATTGTCATTCCCATCCAAGCATTCTTGTTTGAAGAAGGCATAAACTCTGCCTCAAACGGTATCATACTCTCTCACTATTATCCAAATTAAATATGTGTTATGATATACTTTATTATGATTGTATATACTTAATTACGATTATATATACTTAACTTTAATTACGGATATTTAATTGTAGATGGATTACATCTTTGGAGAGGTGTCGCATGGCGTACAAAGTGGTAGTCCTGAAGACCCTTCGATTTTATGGGGTGATGCTGAACGACATCGAGCATCGGGAATTTTTAAAGCTCATGTTAGTACATTTAAATATTATTACTAGCAAATTCTAATTACTTATATTGTAATATTAGAAGCAAATTTGAATATTAGTAGTAGTAGCCAATATTAGGACCATAAAATTAACTACTAGTTAAATACTAATATTAACTAGTAGCGAATATTAGTTACCTTATCACTAAAACTAATTGACTACTAATGGTAATTAGAAGTAGTGAATATTAGTAACCTAAAAGATTACATATTGACTACTATATTATAATAATACTAATTGATGTAATGTACATAGTAATTATTATTGAAATGTTACTTATATTTGAAATGTTACATATTTGAATGTTAGTTATATTTAAATGTTTAGGACTTACTCAAAAATTGAGTACTAGTTATTAATTTTATTACATCTTCTTCCCTCAACTATTAGGACCCACATATGACACTTAATTGTCGCCACTCTAAGAAGATCGTAAAGTACGATCCTAGGTTAGAGCCTTACCTTTTCCTCATCGGTCTAGATCAGTTGATTGACTGCCTGGATTTCACCCCTAATCATGAGCTGATCACCACATTGGTCGAGAGGTTGTGTCCGAGACCAGCACGTTCCACTTGTACCACGGTGAGGCGACCATCACACTCGAGGACGTGCACTTTCTCACCGGTCTGAGCGTAGATGGTGAGTTAGTGGAGTCGTAGAGGCGCCTTTCGACTTATGAGCAGGACCTGCAAAAGTATGTGCGGACCCTACTTGGAAAGAAACCCGATGTTGCTGACCTTTTTACTGGTAGAGTGAAGATGACGTGGTTGCGCAGTCATTTCGACACCAATAGGGGAGATGCCGACGATGAGACTGTCGAGCAGCATTGTCGTGCCTCTACGACGGAAAACTAACAGGTGCGATTACTAGTGATTTATGAGTTACTCTAGCAGTGGATTAACCCTAACTGGTTCCTACGAAAGACACACTCCAATGAATAGGTTAATTGTTGATTTGGTGCTTCAAAGTGAGGCGAACGTTCGCTACTATCCTCAGCTTAACAAGAATCTAGTCTAGGTGATCAAGCTAGAAAAGAAACACAGACAACGAAGAAAAAACCAAACATGCAAGAGAAACTGTCTGAATCTGAATTTAATTACCACCGATCCGTGACCGCTTTAAAGCCCCAGGTCACTTAGGGTTCATCTAATCTAAGCTCTACGAGTTTAGCTACTCATATTCGAAACAAAGAGAAATGAAAACAATAAAGGAATACATCTTAGGTAGGAAGAACAGAGAAGAACTGTAAAACCTAATTTGATGAAACCGAGAAGCTTCAATCTCTTGAATCTTCAACTCCTAGCTCCAAGCACTCCGAGGTGGAAAGATGGCGTCACGATCTCTCCGGAAACTCTGAACTCTCTCTCGAACTCTCTAAGTCTGGAAATTAATCCAAGGAATAAGTATATATATCTGAATTGTGGCCTCCGATTTAGTATTTATAGGGTTTCCAAAACCCAGCCGGAAAATGACTTACTTCTCGGCGAGAACTGTGAAAGTTCTCACCGAGAACTTTACTTGAAAACTGGCGAGAATCCTCCTGCCCAATCTGTGTATAATTTTCCCAACCTTCTCGGCGAGAACTTTGACATCTCGGCGAGAACTTTACTTGAAGCAGCTTTGGATCTCCTGTGTACAAACTTTTCGGCGAGAACCTTGAGAGTTGTCGCCGAATACTTCTTCAGGATGCTTCTGTGTATTTTCTTCAAAACATCTCGGCGAGAACTTTGGTTCTTCTCGCCGAGAACTTTAGTGTAAGCAGGGGAGGTTTTCGATTTTAACTTGTGTGACTTCTGGATTGATTTCAGGTCATTCTTTGAGGTTCCCTTGCTTCCTAAGCACGTCCGTGGCTACGTTAATGACGGCAAAAACCGTGCAATCATAAAAGCACTAGAAAACCATCAAATAGACCCATAACGGGCCAAAGTAAGCAAAACGGTAAGAATTAAAGCAATCGAGTGAAAACACCCTAAACTACCAAAAAAACCGTGATTCAAGCAAGGAAATGTAGCTTAAATGAGGCTGATAATCACGTAAAATCAAATGTAACCTAATTATGATGACTGACGTTTGGCGACTCTCTGCCCTATTTTCAAATAAGTTTTCGCCAAAAATTTCAACATTCACGGGGAGAACTTAGTTCTGTCAGAAAATTTTCGAAAATGTTTCAAAAACATAGTCAAATGTTTTCAAAATTTCCCCTAACCTTCTTCGTTTTGACTTTTATTCTGTGTGGATCCAGGACACTTGTCCCGATTTCCTTTTGATCTTTTGTTTGTTTTTGTTTTGTAGGAACTGGAGTAGCTACTTCGCTCCACTCCGAACTCTCCGTGTTCATCACCTGCACCGACCATCTCGTTCCAGGTTCTCCGTATCTCTCCCTCTTAGTTTAGTCCTGTGAGGACACAGAACAATTTAAGTGTGGGGTAGGAGTTAGAACTTTGCATGATCTTGACTTGTTTCCTGTGATTTCGTGGCAATTTCCATTCCTCTAGCACAAAATTGCTCGATTCTTGGCTTGTGATGTTAAGTTATTTTTTAATTTCTCATAATGATGCTTAGTTTGCTTAACCTAGAACTTGTTACCAACTGGCCTGCATTGATGCTAAATTGCCTGGTCATAATAGAAAATTTTATCACGCTTGTAGTATTTCACCTTGATTGCATGAAAATGACCGAATCCGACTAGCAAACCAATAGTGAGCTTTTGATCCATTGCTCATAACTTGCAATTTCAATTTTTTTGAGTGACTTTCTCGTACCTTGAATGAGTTAGAATTTGCATGAGACCTATTCGAGATCACACGATGACACGAGTTCTAGGAGGATAGAGGCACCTAGATTCAGCTACTTAAGCTAGATAGCCAACCCAACGATGAATCCCTTAGGTGTAAACCCTTGAGCTTGGCCCTTCTTTCGGTTCGTTTTACATTACAGCCATTTCCCATATTTCTCATCACCCTGTTGATCCCCTGTGGTAGTAGTTCTAGATTAGCCTACCGGAAAGTCGGTTTGTGGTAACCTGCCTATAGCCATTAAACAGGTGGTTTTAGCTATTATGTCCAGACGTGTAAACCCCTCTAGCAACTTGAAAAGATTGGCACTAAGAAAAAGAAAAAAAAAAGAAAAGAAGAAAATTTGAAAAAAATAAAAAAGAGTTCAAGTTTCAAAGTCAAGTAGTATAGTTCAATAACGTTCTTCTCCCTACATATGGAAGAACGGAGCCTAAGACAATGTAAAGAAAAATCAGAAAAAGGAAAAAATGCAAAATAAAGTGTTAGGTTGCTTGAGGGTATCATAGGACGAGCGTACACTATTCCACCCTTGTCTGGTTAGACGATAGGAAGCCATAGGCTAGATTCGAGGGTAGTTGGTCGAAAGCTACACCGCACAAAAACCAATTCCATCATTCATCCCATCATCCATTCATCAATAACCCTTGTAGTGTAGGATCGATACAGTCCCTTGCGAAAGTCCTTTTGACTAGTTACTCGTGTTGTCACAGTGGCGAGATGACTTATGACATACTTTGGTCGAGAAAGTGATTAAGAGCATAAACACGTCCTTAAACACTAAGTGTGAGCGTCCCCCTTGCACCAAATATTATCTGTGTGAGGAGTCTAGTCGGTTAGATCGAATTTGTGCATGATTTGTGATTGCTCCTTGTTGTGTGTAGATAATTAGTGAGACCAGGTTGTTTGGTTGGCGTGTATGCATGTTAGGTCACTTGTTCTAGAAGTAGCGGTCTAATAATTCATTATGAAGGCTTGAACCTTAACATGATCTATATCGTCATTTGTGAATCTGAGTGCGTTCTAGTTTTGTTCACTTGAGGACAAACAAAGGCTTAAGTGTGGGGTATTTGATGACACTCGATTTTACGTGATTATCAGCCTCATTTAAGCTACATTTCCTTGCTTGAAACACGGTTTTAAGGGTAATGTAGGGTGTTTTCACTCGATTGCTCTATTTCTTACCGTTTTGGTTACTTTGGCCCATTATGGGTCTATTTGATGGTTTTCTAGTGCTTTTGAGAATGCACAGGTTTTTGCCGTCAATAACGTAGCCACGGACGTGATCGGGAAGCAAGGGAACCTCAAGGAATTGCCCGGAGTCGATCCAAAAACCACATGAGTCAAAAGCCAAATCTGCCCTTGCTTACAGTTGAGTTTTCGGCGAGAACTTCCATAGTTCTCGCCGAGGAGTTTGAGCGGAAAAGATACAGGAGGTTCACCAAGAGAAGTTCTCGGCGAGAACTTTCAAGGTTCTCGCCGAGAAGTCCCCTCTTTCCCAACCGGATACGGACACTCGTATATAAAGCAATTGGCGGCCAACATTCAAAACATACTTTTTCCACGGATTAATTTCCCGACCTAACAGTTCGAGAGAGAGTGTAGAGCATCCTCGGAGTTCCCGAAGAGATCGTGACGCCATCTTCCCACCTCGGAGTGCTCAGAGCTAGGAGTTGAAGATTCAAGAGATTGAAGCTTCAAGGAGTCGTCAAATTAGGTTTTACAGTTTCTATCTGTTCTTCCTGTTTGCGATGTATTCTTTGATTGTTTTCATTTCTTTTGTTCCGAACATGAGTAGCTAAACTCATAGAGCTTAGATTAGATGAACCCTAAGTGACCCAGGGCTTTAAGGCGGTCACGGATCGGCGGTAATTAAATTCAGATTCAGTCAGTTTCTCTTGCATGTTTGGTTTGTTCTTCGTTGTCTGTGTTTCTTTTCTAGCTTGATCACCTAGACTAGATTCTTGTTAAGCTGAGGATAGTAGCGAACGTTCGCCTTACTTTGAAACACCAAATCAACAATTAACCTTTTCATTGGAGTGTGCCTTTCGTAGGAACTAGTGAGGGTTAATCCAATGCTAGAGTAACTCATAAATCACGAGTAATCGCGCTAGTTAGTTTTCCGTCGCAGAAGCGAACGCACATGCGATAATTAATCTTGGGAGTTAGATCGGATAGAGCGAACGTTCGCCAGTCTTAACCTAAGAGAAATGAGTTATGATGGCATCTGAGAACTGAATGAATCGGGATTGAAAACCGCTGGTCTTATGATCGTCAATGTTCTGGTAATCTTAGAGGGATTCGAAATCTAAGCTTGTCTGTCATCTTGTCAAGTCAATCAACCTTTCAATTTGCTTTCTGTTTTCAATCCATTTTTCCTGCTTCATAGATTAGAAGTCGTGGAACTCACGCCACGCACAACTTGTTCAAACTTGAGTAAATTGCCTACTCATTTGAGTAAACGATTAGTTGAGACCCGTGGAATACGATCTACCTTGCTTCTAGCTTGGTAGTTATTTGACGCACGCATTACAACGTTCATCAAATTAGAACTTTGATATATCAATGTCGTGATCCTTGCTAGGTGTAGATTAGGTGTAAACATAATTGAAGATCTTAGTCATGCGATCTAGTTACATAAATTTAAATCGACATACCCGTAGACATGGTGATCGACAGGGCTCGATGAGCAGAAGAGGAATTGCAATGATCCTCCAAAAGTGTGCAAGAGAAGGAGCGGATCCGCTGGTCTTGATATCGAACTAGGAGGGTTTCTCCTTCTCTCTGTTTTCTATAAACTTTAGCGTGTTTTTACGGCATAAGTACGACATAACCCTTGTGATGGAGTAAGAGTTATATTTATAAGTAGAGAGAGGGGCCAAACCCTAATGATCTTTTAATCTCAACTGTCCAGCAAGGTTTGAGTTATTGATTAGGGTTAACTTCTAAGTTCAACCCCATAAAGGAAAAGGCTTTATCCAACAGTTTTTCCTAACAGATCAAGTTAAGTAATTATTTGGGCCACACAAGAAAATGAAGATATATTAATGTATTAAAATATATTTTACAGTCTCCAACTTGATCGAGATAACAATCATTTATGATATGGTAGGAAATACATAAGGTGCGCATAAATGCTCGATTAAAACCGCCATTCACCATTGGTTTCTCTGAAGTACCTTAATTGAACTGAATCATTAATCAGAGTCATAGCTGTAGGATCGTCCGCCACCAACAGGCCCACACTAGTATGATATTGTCCGCTTTGGGCCAAGCCAGCACGGATTTATTTTTGGGTTCCTTCCCAAAAGGCCTCATACTAGTGTAGTTGGTGGACTCTTTTATGCTAGGCAAACTTCTCCTAGTTTGCCAATGTGGTACTTGGGATGTTACCCCAACAATCCCTCCCTCAGACCAAGGACCACCTAATCCAGTGTCCTTCTGCTCCTGCGAAACACCTTTCTATAGGCATCTTGGCCGCCGTTAACTCCAACAGACCCGCTAGCCTGACCTCCACCAGCCAGGAAGACATTCGGCACAAGGAACCACCACAGAACCCTTTCGCTAGCAACTTGAGGGTCTCCACATATCCAGCTTCTGCGATCCACCTAGCCTCCTGGAATTCTGTGGCAGAAGTTAATCTTGATCTTCACAGCCCAGCTCTGATACCAATTGTAGGATCGTCCGCCACCAACAGGCGCACACTAGTATGATATTGTCCGCTTTGGGCCAAGCCCGCACGGATTTGTTTTTGGGTTCCTTCCCAAAAGGCCTCATACTAGTGTAGTTGGTGGACTCTTTTATGCTAGGCAAACTTCTCCTAGTTTGCCAATGTGGTACTTGGGATGTTACCCCAACAATAGCGGTTGTGTTTTGATAAAAGAACATGGTTCATTTCATGTACTACTGATCAACAATTAGAACAACTAAGTCTATAAATTGAAGTTATCTTAATGGTCCCATAAGCGTCGTCTTAAGAAATATTCATTTTGTCAATAGTAAGTAGAATACCACAATGATTAGTAAGATGAGGGAAAATGGTATCCATCATGGTAATTGCCAAAACTAGAAAGCCAAGATCAATTAACTAAAACCCTATTATTAGATTTAGAATCATGAACTTGATCATTTTTCAATGTAAATCAATTGACATTAACCTTATGCTCCTCAAGTATAGATTATCAATTTATTGATTAAAATCATACATACTAGTAGAAGACAGAACAACATTTCAACCCCTCTTGCACATTTATGATAGCACACAGACAATATGCACATATATCCGAGATAACGATCATACAAAACTCTGAACATTCCAAAAGTAATGGATTTATACGTAGTTCTTACCTTGTTGGAGACGAACACTCCTTCTCAACTGATCATCACACAAAGGTGGAAAGGCAATTGGCCTTAATAAACCAACATCAACACCTAAACTTTGTTGAACTTGAAAACTATGAGAAGAAACCCTTAAATCATTGTTAACAGTTTGTGTAACTTCCTGATAAGGAGAATTAGTTAGGGCAACATCAACCTCACCGTTAATTAACTAGTCTTGATCTATTATCTCTTCGTCATTCACTATAGGACTCAGAGATTCGTTGGATAGATGCATCATGATTCATGAACTTTCAAGAGAGTCTCAGACACATTGTGTATCCTCCTCTTAGTTTGTAGAGAAATAGTAGACTTATGTGAAACTTCCCTCTTAATAAAGGCTTGATACAATTGCCCGAAGAAGTACTATATTATGGATTAATAGAAGCTGGGAATCTAGTTTTTTCTCAACGCTGGCCATTAATTTGGATAAATTTTCTCCACATTCTTATATGACCAGACTTGAGGATATTCAAATTGGACAACAAAAAGATCCATTTCACCCATAAGAATACGTATCTCACTCAAAAGTAGTGGCGACTAGAACACACACTTTCATATTAAAATCTTCACACACAAACTTATTAACTAATTTTTTTAATCTAACTAACCAACAAAGTAGAGACCTCCCTGGGAGAAAACCAATTGTTGCAAAATCCATATATATGTCATTTCCACAAAATCAACACCAAGTGATGTATATGTCAAAAGCGATTTAAGACACGGTCATTCTACTACGTTGATGGAAATTTTATTTTATTAATAAAAACCCATCAAATATATGAGAGCCAACAACCTTACCTTGGTTACCTCGCACATGATTTTCAATTGAGTGAAACACACACATCAGATAGATCAAGCTCAAAATTAAACTACCACCATTGATTTCATCTTTTTGAGACCCATATCCACCACTGAGTAAAGAATTTTCGACACTCCATCAACAAATTTGACTTGAAGAACACTTTATTACATATTTTGATCCAAATTTGACTCATCATGATTCTCCAAAGTAGCCTCTTGGCTTTCTTGCCCACATTTTCCCTTGTCCACTTGACAACAACAAACATCATTCCATCCCAATAAGACCTCTGATTTCATGCATCACCATACTAATCACCAGCTACGTGTAGCTACAAACAGTAAAGAGATGTTCCCTATTTTTAGTATCATTGCAGTAAAGAGGAAAACTGTCATCTATTTTATTGTTCCATTGCTTAACCTTGTCACTGGTAGAAATTCTATTGTAAACAGTAAGCTAGGAAGTTATAGATCTTCTAGGAATGTTATAACCAGATCATACTAGTGGACATTACTACCAACAGGTCTGATAGATCTCCAAACAAGAGATAGTTTCAAACGATCCATATATCTAACATTCCAAAGAATATCACCATTAACATCATAGCTCACAAAAGGCCTTACTGAACTTCTGAGCTTGAGTAGCTTATGTTAGTGCCACGAGCCATAAGTGGACTTCACATCCCAAAAGATCTTACCCATCAATTTATAAACATTAAGCCAAGAACCCCGCAAAGAACTCGCCTTCAACAAAATACTCCAAATATGTCTAATAACATTAGCAGAGTTCCAAGATTTTAAATCCCTCAAGCCTAAGGCCCCCTCTTGGTTAGGCAGAGTAGACAATTCCCAATCAACTTTAGCCCTTCATTTTCCAGCTTCCTTACCCCCACAAGAAGTTGTTGCAACTTGTCTGAACTTCCTTAATAAGCGAGGAAGGGAGTTTAAAGTTTGAAATCCAGTATTGTAAAGTACCTTCAATCACATATTCAATTAACTGGATCTTACCAGCACAAGAGAGCTTCTTAGCCTTCCAGACAGTAATTCGATGAATAATCTTATCAATTAAGGCCTTACAGTCATACCTTCTATATTTACTAGAACTAAGAGGGAAACTAAGGTACCTGAAGGGGAGCTCACTTTTATAGAACCCTGAAGCTCTGACTAAAGTATCTTCCTCGACACCATTAACACGAGCAGTATAAATATAGGTTTTATCAGGATTGAATTGTAGACCTCAACAGTTATGAAAGGCATGGAGAACATCAGTAACTTCCCTAACTGCATTCTCAATGGCTTTCATGAAGATCAACAGATCATTCGCAAATCTTAAATGAGCTAGCTTGACACCATTACACTAAGGATGGAATTGGGACTTCTTCTCCTTAATAGGTTGATAAAAAAGGCAACTCAACACCTCCATTGAAACCACAAACAGATTGGGGATATGGGATCCCCTGTCGCAAGCCTCTTTGTGTAGGGAAATACCCTTTGAGAGTACCATGTACATTAGTAGCCTTAAAACAAGCACCAATCCAGTCAACATAAATGTTTTGGAAATTTCATTGCTTTAAGAGTGTTAAGAACAAAACTTCACTCAATTTAGTCAAATGCCTTCGTAAGATGAACCTTCATAACACACTAGGGGATATATCTAGGGGTGACTATTCGGTCAAACCGCACCGAATTCGGTCAAAACATGAAACCGTAACCTCGACCGATTTAAATTTGGTTTGACCGTGCCCGAATTCAAATCAATCACGGTCAACTGATTTCTACCCGATTTAGAATAGATTTGAGATTTGGTTTCTTAGATTGAAGAAACCTGGGTTTGGAAATCTGGGTTTGGAAATCTGAAGAAGAAAAGAGTTTTTGGGTTTGAAAAAGAAGAAGAAGAAATCGAAGAAAAGAATAAGAAGAAGAGGAGGAGGAAGAGGAGAGGAAGAAGATTTCTGGTGGAATAAGAAGAAGAAGATGATTTAAATATGGAAATAGAGAAGAAGAAGAAGATGATTTAAATATGGAAATAGAGAAGAAGAAGAGGTGGAATAAGAAGAAGAATAAGAAGACAGATTTAAATCCGAACAAGCGAAGGGTTTGGTCGGCCGGCGGAGGATTTGGTCGGAGGGCTTCGTCGGACGTAAGGTGGAGCTTCATCGGACGGACGGTGGAGTTTCGTCGGATGGTGAGGAAGAAGGGGATCTGGAGAGGAAGAGGAGGAGGAAGAATCAAAGAAGAAGAAGTTTGGATCTGGAGAGGAAGAAGAAGAAGGAGGAGAAGCTTGGAACTAAAAGGAAGAGGAAGAAGAAGGAGAAGAAGAAGAAGATTAGATCTAGAGAAGAGGAAGAAGAAGAACATTAGATCGAGAGGAAGAAGAAGAAGAAGAAGGAAACTTATCATACTACTCAATTCGATTTACTTGGTCAATAGTTTGAAATCGGTCAATGACCGAATTAGAGGTATGTAACCGATGGGTTGGATCCTATAACCGCAACCATTTTCGATTTGGTGAATTCGGTTAATCAGTCACCAAAACCGATTTTAAATCGATCACCAATTCGGTTTGACCAAAACCGAAACCGTTTCAGCCACCCCTAGATATATCAGCTCTATTGTAATTCTTAAAAAATTCATAAGCTACCAGGATTTCATCTCCCATCTTCATACCATGAAAGCATTGTTCAACATTTTTTAATCGTGCATATTTTGAAAATAAATTTCTTGAAGAAACCCATGTTAACGTAATTGACATATACAAACTCATGACTCATGAGTCACGGAGATCGAAATAGTTTTGCCGGTGATTCCGAATTCCCTAGTTTTTCATAAACCTTTTTAAAAAACAAAAAACAGAGAAGGATACATGATCAATAATTCGCCATCCCCATCCCTCTTCATTCATTTCTCTACAAAATTCTCTCTTTAACTATTCATCTGCTAAACCCAGAGGTGATGTATCTAAATGTCTCTTCACTGCATCGGATGATCGAATCCAAACTCCTCTTCAGCCATTCTCAACAAATCTTGAAATAACTAGGATACGGCGGGAACTACAATTCTCTTCTTCTGGGAGCCAGGAATCCTCTAGCTACATCTGGGAACCTTCAAGTTGCTTTCTTTGATCCAGATCCTGTCTATCGCAGTATTTGCTTTGCAAGATTGCTAGGTAAGCCAATAGCCATGTTGTTAACTGAAGTAAATCGATGTAAGAGAGAGAAAGGCTTTAGATAACAAGTTTCGCACTTGTTATGTGTTGGTACAAACCCAAGTATACAAAGGACTTATATACGTAGTCTATAGATAGATTGAACAATTTGGAGGGTCGCTTTCAAACTGTTTGAACAATGGCACCAAGACAGAAGCACTTGTTTGGACAGCCTAATTGGAATCATCTTGTGGGGTTCCTTTTACATGGTCTTGGTTTGTGTTTGTGGTTTGAATTGAATGGTCCCATATGTCATTCAGCCTAATGAACAAATTGTAGGGTTGGAACTAATATAGGTGCTCCAAGTAATGTATGCAGGTAGGAATTCAGCTGGATATATAATACAGTTTCCAACAGAGCTGAATGGACACAATTTGTTCACATTGTCTTCCAAGTGGGGAAAACTTGCCTTTCTTATAATCAATATTGTAGAGAACAACTTGATTGTCTTAATGCTAATGGCCACCATTCACCAATTTCGCTATGGCTCTAAGAGCCAAATCTCTCAGATCAATCTAAGAGGGTAATCAGACGACCAGAGATCAATTTCGCTAAAGTGGGCAATCTGACGGCTGGGGTTTAGGCGGGGGTAGTGGGGGAAAGTTTCTTAAATGAAAAAAAAATGTTTAATGGAAATATGTTTGTTACGTCCACATCAGCCGATTTCTTTTTTTCGAAATCAGCTTTTCCCAATCCCGCCACCGCACGCCACATCCCTCTCTCTCTCTCATTAATCTGATCCATTTGCCTCTCTCTTATCTTTCTTCACCATTGAGACCTTGGGCATATGAACAGTTTACAGGCGGTTTAGGGTGGCGGTTTCAGCGGTTTATTGACGATTTCGAAGGCTCCAAGTGGTTTAGTGACGGTTGGAAGGGCCACCGGCGGTTTATTAACGGTTTGGAAGGGTTACCGGCTGTTTATTGACGGTTTGGAAGGGTTACCGACGGTTAACCCCGTTCTTATCTACTTACAGAGGTTACCCCCTTCTTACATTCGTAGTATAAGTATCTGTATGTGGTCCTCATGTCTTCTCACTCTTTTCTGTCTATTTTCTCTACTTAGCACTGAAATGGCGAAGTCAGAAGGAAAGAAACAATCGAGAAAGAAGATGGAAGGGAAGAAGAAAGCACCACCTTTGTCCAAAGGAGCCGAAAGCTCGGTGGTTCGCAAACGTACTGCTGAGAACAAGAAGGGAAAAGGCGTGCCAACTCCGACCCGGTCATCGTCGAGAATAAAGGGTTCTTCTAACCCTAAAACGCCGGCCACGGCCACTCCGTCCAAACGCAAACAGGACCACAGGCCTGAGGATTCTGACTCCGACTTTCAGAAGCCGGTGGTAAGTAAAGCCTAATTGCCGATTAGGGTTATGGGTATTTACATGATTGATATATTAATGTTATGAGTAGTGATTAAACGTATTATATGAGATGCTTGATCTATTATGCCTCTGTTATGTTGTTATTATGCATGTGCTATATTGTAGCTCTGGTATGCAGCTTCTACGTGCTCTGTTCTATATGGCACGCGTTATATGTTTGTTATGACCATTATATGGCCTTTTGTGTAGCCTGTTCGACGGCAGAAAAGGACGCCCAGAGAGGAAAGTACGATATCTCCCGATGCGGCACCGACTAAACCACCATCGGCGGTAGAAAAGAAAGATAAGACAGTCCAATTTAGGTGCAAAACGGGACCTATAATAGACTTGAATGGAAAAATTGTCCATCACCCGAGACGCAACACGATACGCCGTGAACTCATTGATGCGAACTTCCACGGGCTCCTCGATATGCAGGTCGAGCTAATCAACAAGGAGCTCACTCAGCTCTTGATTACCTCATACGAGCCAGATGCCCGTCGATTTGTCTTCCCCAATGGAGAGGTCCTCACTGTTCAGGCCTCGGACGTGGGTCGTGTGTCTGGACTAGTTTCAAGTGGGGAACGAATCACAGTCCAGAGTTCCCAGCCGTCGAACGAAGGAAATTGGAGGCATCAACCGGGATGAGAGGGAACAAGTACAATATTATGTGCATGCTATATGTATCATATATGATATGTTATGTGCATGCTATATGTATCATATATGACATGTTCTCTGCATGCTATATGTCTCACATATGAGTTGTTTTGTGCATGCTACATGTATGATTTATGTACTGCTATGATATCTTTACATCTGTTATATGACATGTTCTATTGTGTGGCCATGTCTCACTTAGGCACACCAATATCAAGCTGGCAGTCCTCAAAACAATGATTGAAGAGTGTGTGGACGGCAATGCTTTCTGCAGGATGTACATTCTGCACAACCTTGGAACATTGTTGGTGCCAGGGAATTCATGGAAGATCACTTTGAATTATGCGAAGTACCTGAATGAGGACCTCTCTACACTTGGAACACTGAACTGGGGTCAGTACGTCGTCGATACGTTGCTAGAGGGCTTGGATGGTTTCCAAACAAAGTCTTCTTATCCGTCTGGGGATTTCAATTTCCTCGTGGTTAGTGCCCCCTTATTTTCCCCAAATTATATGGTACATATATCAATATTGCAAAATGTTATGATAGTCATATGACATCTGTTTTACTTGATTTGTAGCTCCATTTACTTGATATGGTTCATCTGGATGGTTTATCAGCCCCCAAATCCCCTACATGTGCTTATTGGGATGATGGCAAGGTGTCCGAGGCCGCGCAAATGATGAAGAACAACGACGGTGTTTGGGATTTCAAGTTGAGGCATAAAGAACAGCTAAAGGGTTTGCCCCTGTCAGAGGCTCCCTGGCTGGATGAGCTGTTCGAGACAATCCCCACTCAGCCAACACAAGATTTTGCAACCTCTTCAGTTCGTCCTGTCCCAACCACGTTCAGTGGTCCTACGGACGGCTGGGCAGAGTTAGTGGATGTAGCGTCTGCTGATGTTGGACAGGTGAGCAATATTGACCATCAAACCGTTATGAATACATTACGATTGTGATATGTAGCTGAGACATTAGTGTACATTGTAGCTTGCACTGATGAGGCAAATTGCTGAGGCCGAAGTGAAATACAAGAGAGATGAACTTCGGGGAATGGAGGCACATTGCCGGTTGTGGGAAGCAAGGCTGACCGTAATTGAGAACAGCATTAAAATGAAGACAGTTGTTGTGGAGGACAACACTGATGATCTCGATTCGACAAAGAATGTCGAGGTGGAGAAAACTGAAGAAAAGGGGGAAGAAGACGGCAGTGATGATGATGATGATGAGGATGAGGAAGACGGTAAAAAGGGTGCTGGCGACGATGATGATGACGGCAGTTCGGATGATGATGACGGCAGTTCGGATGATGATGACGGGGATGATGCTGCCGGGGATGAAGGCAATGAGGATGATGGCAGTGAGGATGATGATGATAAGGAAGACGACGGTGACAATGAGAAAAAAAGACAAGGCAGTCAGTGACAGAAAGGAAGATTCGTCGTCATCATCTTCGGACGACGACGATGATGATGACGATGACGAGGAAGAGGATGAGGAGGTGTACAAGGACAAGGATCCCACATCAGGACAGGGTCGGAGCAGCAGACAGAGTAGACCTCGAGGGGAGACAGTGGTGGTGCCCAGACCGTCTCCTCGCACATCCGAGGAAATTTCATCGGACAGTATGTCGGATAGTGAAGAGGAGGTTCCCAATGTAGGGGATATAGGCAAGGAAGCGGTTGCACAAGCAGAGAAGGACATCCCGAGATTTGTGAAGGTCAAATCAGTGCAGATGCCAGTATTCTACGATAGACCTAAACTGGTTCTAAGACCATTGGGAGCCCGTACGTGGTGGAGGAACGAGTAAAGAAGGAACTAACCATGGATGAGCATATCATTGTGAAGTACGTGTTACGGGACGACGACAGAGTGTACGTATTACTTGTACCTTCTAGTAATGTGTCATATGTGTGTTATATGGAGACTGACCATGTCAATCGAACAGAGGTGAGCGTATCTGTGTATTCCCTAAGAAAGGGAACACGCTAGTGAGGATGGAAGCCTGCACTTTGGCTTACAATCAGTGTATATCTACCAGTGTCGTGGATTCTATAGGCTACTACCTGAACAGGGATGTCCTGCAAGGAAGTGGAAGGCTGACACGCATGTGTTTCCCGGTCTCTGTCGGGGTAAGCGAGGTGTTATATTTTACTGTATTTATGAGGTGTTAGATTCTTTGTTCACCTGCAATTGTAGGTTATATTCATACGTTCTGGTGCTGTTTGTTGATGTCTGTTAGGTTGCTGCTCGAGAGGAGGTTGAAGGCAATGTGGAATTTTCGTTGGCCACCTCAAATGTGCTCAAGCAAATGACGGACTGCACCAATCAACAATTCGCACCGTACCTGAAGGACATTTCTTGGGCCCAGATGGAATACGTATGTTCACTGAACATATGTATATAGGTTTTATTTCGTATGAGTTAGTAATACAGAACCCTTATATGTGTTATATGTGTGGCAGGTTTTTTTCCCCACACACGGTGGAAAGGATTATGAACACTACTACGTGTTTGGCGTTGACTTCGGCAGGAGGCAGAAGTTCATTCTCAATAGTTTGCCCTGTGCGAAAGCTTTTCAAACTGACGTGGTCTTCAAGTCAACGGGCACACGGTTAATGATGTATGTTCGGCCATTCTTGCAAGAAAGGGTTGGTGTTGATATCAGCGACTTTCCTTGGAGGGTCCCATCATCCCCAGTGCAGCCAGACACGAGCAGCTGTGGCTTGTATGCAGCCCGGTTCATGGAGAACTACGTCGGAAGATTCAGGAATGAAGCAAACTGGCACACAATCAACGTCATGAAGGTGGATCGGCTTAGGTACTTGTGCCGGCTGGTCAAGGACAGGTGGAACCAAGTCCAGCATGAGGTAGTGGTTGCAGCCAACGAGTACATTACGTGAGGAGGCAAGACTGACGAGGTCACTAGCACGGTCCCAAGCACGGTCACAATCAAGGAAGAAGGCTCGAGCTGCCAAGAAGAATGCCAAATGATGGATTTTATGTGTTCCTTATGTCGGTGTTATAACTATGTTATTTAGGGTATATTTTATGTAATATCACTATGTTCATTTCGAAACAGAACTCTATGTAGTATGGCCGTGTTTATTTTATGTAATATGACTACTTAAGTTTATTTCTGGATTTCTAAACAGAACTCTAAACGTTAATCATAATAAAGGATCATACTAGCGTCATATAATAATCATCATAGGTCATACCATAATCATAATTGTTTAATGAAAAACAGACTGGACGCATAACAGTAATGTAAAAGTTGCATAACATAGTCATAAAGGAAAACACTTCACTACAGCCATAGCCGCGTCCTGGTCAGTAAATATAGTATCCGATGCCCTTTGCATGCAGTGGAGGAAAGTACGAAATAGCCATTAGAATGACTCGATCATCTCGTCGAACATTAGACGTGAGCCGAATACGACACCCTGATGGTGATGATTAAACCCTACGAACAGAGCTGCAAAGAAAGAAAATTCGTTGTTATTTTGTACTCCATCTGTACACGTTATGGGGTCGTACAGTTTTTCTCATATGTAGGGAGGCATATGCTATGAACGTCGTACGAGCATGTTATGCTATAATTATAAACAATTTTTTGGGCTCACCTAACGGCCTGCAGTTTCTGTTCGTGCGGTATGTTGTGTCGAAGGTGATCGAGTCGCCAAAAGCAGCGCAGTCGTTCTGCATTTGCTGGTCGGCCCAAAATATGTTTGCCATGTCCTCCCTCGCATCAACTTCAACGTTATAATAGAAACCAGGGCCTTACTCCTTTTTTCCACGAAAGTACTCATTGATTGCGGTTTCCTCGCCGTACATCATCTGCCTCTGCCGGATCTTGCCTAAAAAGTTCTTCAGATCTACCTTTGTACACCCGACATTAGCTTCCCCGCCAAGATGTCCACACAATACATCCCAAGATGACCTAAGAGGTATTCCCGCGTTCTTGTTAAATTGAGCCATTGCTCCAGTTGCAGTATGCATCTTCCTGCTTGACTTCATCATTGGCCTCAACTCTTCATTGTTAAAGTCATGGTTATGGTCCGCTACCCATTTATAAATCTTGTATTTGTCTTCGTACTCGTCGTACTTCACACGAATTTCTGCCGGACATCCAATCTGAGTTTCGGGTCTTAGTCGTTCTGGCTCCGGGACAGGATCGGGATCCATGATTGCAGGCCCAATTTGAGCCTTAGGTTTCAGCTTGCTGTCCTTTTTCCATTTACTCTTGTTGCACGCATATGAAATGTACCACAACTTCCCACTGTCGTCTCCCTTCCTCCCAGAAGTAGATCGGTAAGATATTCGTGTGTCGAACAACATACGTCTACCGTAATCTGCGTAAAATCTCTGGCAATCGTCAAGATTATCAAACCTCAATTCCCGCCACACGTCCTCATTCTCCGGTCCCACTAATCCTCTATCTACCTCGCCACCTGTCACGTAAATATATTAGAGGTACATAGGTGACATGCCTTCGTTACGTAGATGTTATGCACGACTGGAATTGAAGTCCTTTACTAACATCTTATGTCTGTGTTACATTGACTGTATGCCATCACCCTAATGACAAAAAATTGTTATTCAGGACTGAAAGGTTAACTACTTACAAACATGTTATGCTATACATACGCAGACTGTGTTCTCACAACTGTTATGACACAATTATACATCCTTAACAGGGTATGTTGTTATGCGACTGATATGCAAACATTATACGTATGCATGGGTGAAGAACTTTCTGTGTATGAACACGTTCACCATGCCGCCGCATTAAAAGAGAAAGCCACGAAATACAAGATTCATAAATACAACAACAAGCATTAAAAGCTAAACCCTAAACACATTTAAAGATTCCATGTTCTATTTCCAGATTTCAACTACCATGGGGAGTAAATACGTAAACCTAGTACATACAAAAAAGGAAATGTTCCTACAAAATCCTAGAACCTTTGAAGTCATATTACCATTAGCATTATGCACTTCATTCTCATCGTCGAGCACAATGGGTTCCTTTTCATTCTCTTCGTCGAGCACCATGGGTTCCCTTTTATTGTCATTATCTTCGTCGAGCACAATAGGTTCCCCTGCATGGCCACCGTGGTCTTCGTCGTAGCTCCTATTTCCACATTCCACACCTTCATCGTAAGAACAGTCGATCACAATAACCATTTTGGATGAAATATATTTCTTATGATGGAGTTACAATGAAGATTTTGGGAGCTGCAAAGGAGCTATGGAGCTCCTTCCATGGCTGAAGAAAGAGAAAAAGGAGAGAGAGAAGTTGACAGGAGAGTGGAGAATGAGTGAAAAGTCATTTCTTGGCTTCCTTTGCAAGCTGGCGCGCTGACAAGGCTGGCTGACGACATGGTCCCACTGCAATAGGAAACTGTCAGCATTTACGGGACCATTATGCCCCTCCAGGATTTCATAAAGCCTCCAACCGTAGGATTTCTTTCCACACGATCCAACGGCCGGAACTGTCTCAGATCCATCTGAGAGGAACGCCTCTCAGATTGATAGCCGGACTGACCATTCACATGCATTCACCAAGCTCTGTCGGGACAGTTTTGTCCATCTTTTTGGGTTTCTGGTGAGTAGTCGTCCTTGGAGATTTGGTTTTCTTTTTAGTTTGTGGGTTTCTTCAAAGTCACACACACAGAGAGAGGACAATTCACATGATTCTCCATGGAAATTTGTACATGTCTGAAAATCTTCAAGATGTATATGCTGCTTCTTGCTGCTGCTTATCAATTTGTGTTCCTTGAATCTGTGGCAGGTAAGTTACCTCAACGGATATGTAGAACAAAATGGGGATACCATTGCCAGCTTGTTGATAGCGAGTTGGATTGGAAAACATAACCATGTGACGTTATTCTAAGGGAGCCCCACTCCTTGGCCTTCTTCATCTCTCTCAACCAAACTTATACTATTTAAGAGAAAGGATGCATAGCCCCTTGTCAACCAATCCAGAATCAATATCTACCTTGGGAACTTGTTTAGTTGATCTACATTACATAGCCCACCAATATAAACTAGAGGTTTTTATAAGATGAAGAGTGGTAAGCAGATTCTGAGCCTTCCAAACTTCCTTGCAAAAAGAACAAGTTCAGCATCAGTAAGTGTTCCCAAAGGATGCTTTGCAGTGTACGTTGGAGAGAGCCAGAAGAAGAGATTCGTAGTTCCAGTGTGGTACTTGAGCCAACCTTCATTCATACAACTGCTAAGGAAGGCAGAGGAAGAATTTGGATTCTGTCATCCAATGGGTGGTCTTACACTTCCTTGCAGAGAAGATGTCTTCATCGACATAATTTCAATGTTGGAGATGCAAATGCCAAGTAGTAGCCTAACCCAGATATAACTTGCAGAATACAACTAGTGTAGCTTTTCTAACATTCATTAGTATACATACCATTAACGAAAATAGATGGGAATTTTTGCTCCCGATGTTGCAAAGCCAAAATCATACTTGTACATGAGAGGTCGGAGTTGGTGATTTTGGTTGGGTTTTGTAGTATACAGCTAAGTAGGTAGAGATTATAAAATTAATATATCTTCCTTGAATAATACAGAAATTTGGGTTTTGTACAGAAACATTAATGCAAAACAAATCCCTAAATCTTTCAATGTGATCTGATGGATGATGGAGCCATAGGGGAAGAGTGATTCTCATTCTTAGAACAATCTTTCGCATTCCTTGAAGCAAAAGCAAGCAAAAACCTGCTGCTGATGCTGGTGGGATTAGCGGGAGAAGATTTCTTGCAGTGATGATCAGCAGGAAATCTGTGTTTCAAGCAAACCTTAATCTGGCAGGTTTTGCAGACGCAAGTATTGGAGAAGGTGAGGATCTCCTTGCACCTCCGGACGGCACAGGTGGGCTTCTTCTTCTTCGTGGGATCACATTCCCCTGACTTGTCGTGCTTCTCCAAGATTGCCTTCTCGTCTCCCTGGACGTGACCGGTGATCTCGATGGAGGTGGAGCATACATCGCATACGACGACTTTGCGGCTGTTGTGGTCGGATTTAGGACAGGTGTGGGCCTTGTACGATCTGTGTTCCAGGCAGAAAACCTAGAAATAATAAAAAAAAAAGAATCCAATTCAACAAAAATCTGAAATGGAGAAAGGGAAATTAATTGGATATTGGATGAAGATAGAAACCTGTTGGCAACCCTCGCATGTGAAAGGTAAGAAGTCGAGCTGGTGGCATTCGTGATGTTGGCAATGGCGTCCCAAATCTGGGAAGGCTTCCGTTCCTCCTGACATGAATGATTGATTGATTGATTGATGAACTTTGATGATTGTTGATTTCTGAATGAATTTTTGAGATGAGGAAGGGAATTTATAATTTTAAATTTTGTTATAAGAAGAAGAAGAAGAAGACGCAAGGTTTTGATTATGAGGTTGGAGCTGGCTTGGAGGAAAAGCCAGCCCTTAGTCGACGTCACCCTCTATGGCTCTATCCGTTCCTTTCTTTGACTTGCTTTAATACAAACATTAAACACAAAGGAAAAGGAAAAGGCCGCCAAAGAAGGGAAATTTCTGGAGGGATAATTACGCGCTTCCCGGAGCCTGAGGAGAGTATGTTGATTTCTTCTTCTCCCACTGATTGCTTGATGAGAAAGAACAAGGGTGCCACATTTTGAACCCCCGTCATTGCTAACCGAATAATAACAAAATTGAGTTGCTATTGGATTTTTAACATTAATTAACTAGTTTCAAAAAGCATATTACATATGGTAAGTTTTGTTTAAATCAATATTAGGTGTTATGAAAGTCATGGAAAATTGGCCATCGCCGATATTCTCCGTGGGCTGTATTACAGGATCATTCGAGTCCTGAAGCCACCATTGGGGTGTTTGATTTGTTTTCATTTTGCAGGAATCAGCGGTCTAAGTGCTTGCTCATTGCAGGGCATTGCAGTCAACTAATCCATTCTCGGAGAATTCAATTTGTTGGTGTTTATGGGTTGTTTTCAATCAGATGGACTTCCATTATGCTTCAATGATTCTCCAGTGATCACTGTCCTCTTATCCCTCTTCACTTTCACTTTCACTTCAGCTCCGTTGTCAGTTAGGTTCTTGGAATTTCGGTGGTTTCCTGTGAGAAATCTTCATTCCTTGAATTTGTTTCTTCCGGTTTATTCCTGGTCCCTGGTTTTTGACCCGATTTGTTCTGAATGTTTGCTTTTCAAGTGATGGGTGTTTTTTGAGATTTGTATGGAACGTGGGTTTTCTGCTAAGCGAGGGTAGTTGTTGTTTACAACTTAAATTCCTTTGGATGTTTATTCTGTCGATTGTTTTACTATGTTTTGAATTTTTTTTAATGTTTTTACTGTTTTTACATTTTCCTTTCCCTTATTAATTCATTTATACAAGAAATTAGAATCATTTTTTCAATAAAGTTTTGTATAATTTTTTCGGTGTTACTATTGATTGACAAGGTATTCATTTTTATTCCTACCTGACTTATCTACACTCCAAAACTTGCTCTTTCAATTTGCTTTTCCACCCCCACCCCACCTCACCCTCACCTTCCTCCCCCCTTCTCCTTAGTCTAGGTGATCTTGGCCCTCTCTTCTGTGGGAGTGCTCGACAAAATAAGGTGATTGAAAACTATGAAGATGGTTATATGAACACCACAAAAATGTGAGTAGAGAAAGTAGGAAGAAACACTAGAGAGAAAGAGAGGAGAATTACTAGTGTTATCAAAACCGGACTAGACTGTAACATCCCGGTTCTAAGTAACCGTTTTAATTTAAAAAATTTGGTTGGTTCCTTGTTGGTTAAAAAGCCTTGGTGAAATTAAATTTAAATTAAAGTATTTAATTCATCAATTTAATTTACCCACGTGTTGAAAGTCTTGGATTATTTAGATTGGATTTAAACGCCTGGTCGGGGTCCTAAATTATTTAGACGAACCAAGGAGCCAAACTAGTTGACCCGTGTGTTACCAAGTTGCAAGGGGGGAAAGCAACCACCCTTGGGCTATTGTTGCTTAAGAGAAATTGAGGAGGAGGAGTTGGGCTCATAGCCCACTCCTTGTCTCATGCGAAGAACGAGAAGAGAAGAAAGAGCTGGAGGCGCACTACTCCACGCAGCCAATTCTCCACTCGGCCCAAACGCTTTCGTTGGCCCAAGTGCAGGAAAGAGTAGTAGCCCACCTCTTCTTGTCATGCGTTGTGGAGGTAAGTCTAGAGACCTAAGAAGAGAGAGAGAGAGAGACAGAGATCTACCCCCACAGATCGGACTCAATCATATCCATAATGGATGGGGCAATGTAGGCTCCTTTCGGTTCTACTCATTCACAAACAATACACACAAGATTACCATAATCAACCTCATAAACATGTTAGTTTACCATCCTCTACTTTCCATTCCTCAACATCATCAATATCACATTCCATAACACAATACCACCAATCCCATTCCATACCACAATACATAGTTCAACTCATCACAATCCACATCTTGCCAGTCCCATAACCAACAATACAACAAAGGTAGTTGTACAAACGGGGCCAATGAAGCACTAGTCGAGGGAATGGACTTGAAGACCTTCAATCATCCTAAGCCATTGATGACACTCAATTTGATGTGATTATCAACCTCATTTAAGCGACATTTCCTTGTTTGAGACACGATTTTTGGGGTAGTTTAGGGTGTTTTCACTCAATTGCTCTATTTCCTACCGTTTCGGTTACTTTGGCCTGTTATGGGTCTATTTGATGTGTTTTCTAGTGCGTTTGTTAATGCACAAGTTTTTGCCATCAATAACTTAGCCATGGACGTGCTCGGGAAGCAAGGGAACCTCAAAGAAGTTGCCCAGAATCGACCCAGAATTCAACCAAGTCCGAAACCAGCACTGCCCCCGTTTTAACTTAAGTTCTCGGCGAAAAGAACCATAGTTCTCGCCGAGAAGTTGTGAAGAAATAGCACAGAAGAAATAAGAGGAGACTTGAAGAAGTCTTCGACGAAAAGTCCTAGAGTTCTCGTCGAGAAGTTCTGAAGAATTGCACTGAACTTACAGGAGGATTTCAAGTATAGTTCTCGGTGAAAACTTCTATAGTTTTCGCCGAAAACTCCCCTCTTTCCAGTTCACATCCGGAGAAACCCTATTTAAGAAAACCATTCAGTCGCCAGACGATATACTTTTCCACGGATTAATTTCCAGACTTCAGAGTTCGAGAGAGAGTTTAGAGAGTTTGAAGAGCCGGGAAGAGATCGTGACGCCATCCTTCCATCTCGGAGAGCTCGGTGCTAGGAGTTTAAGATCCAAGATATTGAAGCTTCACGGATTCATCAGAAATTAGGTTTTACAGTTCTTCTCTGTTCTTCCTACTTGAAGATGTATTCCTTGTTTGTTTTCAATTCTTTTGTATTGAATATGAGTAGTTAAACTCATAGAGCTTAGATTAGATGAACCCTAAGTGACCCGGGGCTTTAAAGCGGTCACAGATCGACGGTGATTAAATTCAGATTCAGTCAGTTTCTCTTGCATGTTTGGTTTGTTCTTCGTTGCCAGTGTTTCTTTTCTAGCTTGATCACCCAGAATAGATTCTTGTTAAGCTGAAGATAGTAGCGAACGTTTGCCTCACTTTAAAAACACCAAATCAACAATTAACCTATTCATTGGAGTGTGCCTTTCGTAGGAACCAGTTAGGGTTAATCCACTGCTAGAGTAACTCATTAATCACTAATAATCGAGCAAGGTAGTTTTCCGTTGCAGAAGTGAACACACGAACGGTAATTAATCTTGGGAGTTAGATCGGATAGAGCGAACGTTCGCCAGTCTTAAACCTAAGGGTCAGGAGTTATGGTGGTGTCTGAGAACTGAATGAATCGGGATTGAAAACCGCTGGTCTTGTGATCGCCAATGTTCTGGTGATCTTAGGGGGATTCGAAATCTAAGCTTGTCTGTCGTCCTGTTAAGTCAACCCAATCTTTCTTTATGTCTTTGTTTTCATTTCTATTTTCCTGCTTATTAGCTTAGAAGTCGTGGAACTCACACCACGCAAACTTGTCCTGAGTAATTTGCCGACTCATTTGAGTAAACGATTAGTCGAGACCTGTGGAATACGATCTAGTATACTTTGTAGATTAGTTATTTGATAAATATGCATTACAACGTTCATCAGCCATACAATATTTAATGGTCTAGAATCAGTGGAGAGCTGAAGGTAACACAACGAGTCAAAGTGTCCTTTAGTATTGGGAGGTACGTAGACGAGGTGAAGTGTGAGGTGCTGCCCATGGAAGTTTGTATCTTCTCCTTGGTGAACCATGGCAGTCTGTCTGATACTCATGCCACGACGACCGTCTCTAAACTAGTGTTATTGAACCCACTAAGGTAAAGAGTACAAGATCAAAGCCCTAACACCTCAAGAGGTTTATCAAGATCAATTATTTCGGGAAGAGGTACGAGAGAAGAACGAACGAAGCTCAAGGAATGGGAGATGAATAGAAATAAATATGAGTGCCACCCCTTTCCTCTGAGAGTCGAAAAATAAAAATCATAGAACCACCAAGGATAAGCCGTTGCTCATCCGAGCATCGCCCAAGGAGGATCATTTTAAAACAAAAATTTTACCTTTCATTTACCTAGTTTTGTTGTTGTTTTTTTTTTTTTGCAAGAAATCTAGAAGATTAATCAAGGAGGATGGCCATATGATGCAACATCACGACCGAGTGAGGAGATCCTCAAAATTGATGAGGTAGGTGGTTTGAAGCCATATCACAATCGATATTGTGGGGCAACAAGCATGATAAACCCAAGTCCAAGCTCCCAAGCAAGCCAAGGATAGCCACAACCAAGGACATTTGGAGCATCAAGCTTAGAATCTATGAGTGAGGGTTGTGTCCACCAAAGACTCCTATAGTTTGGGGAAGTACCATAATTAAAACTAACAAGATTGTGTTTTTGTTAAGGATGTCAAGTGAATAAAAATACAAAATTTATTTCCATGTTCTTGGTCACCATTCTTCAGTCATCTGCTCCGTCCAAGCTCCAACTGCCAACCACTACTAATCCAGCTCAGCTCACCAACTACTTCTAATTGAAAAGAGAGAATGGGGGGGGGGTCAATTTCCTAATGAAGCTGAGTGGACCCACTGGGCTTAACTATGCGTCGAACTACCTGAGGAACATCCCAGACTCCCACACTGGAATACAACAATGAGACCCATTCTTACGTCTAGTTCATTTTAACAACCTAATATAGTACTGATAGGTGATCAAACATTTCTCCCTCTACCGCTAGCCATACCATGCATCACCTACACAACATTATCCAAAACCCATAAACAATCCAATACAAATCCAACATCATAAATTGAATACCAACACCAACATCATTATCACTTATCATGCCATAACATACAAGAATCAACATTGCTACTCAACAATACAATTAATCCACATATCCATACATACCAAACACATACACACACCCACACACACACACATTCACACAATCAAGTTTAAGTGAATATCTAGGTGATTCAATTAGGCGCCATAAGGAGTTGTTCCACACCACCATTGTCGGCCATCACAGACGCACCCCCAACTAAGTGGGAGTACAAACGTATCCTAAACATGATCCTAATTTCATTGTATGTCATTCCATCCAAATCCCTAGCATCCTGACCAAGGTGATCTACCCCATATAAACCAGACTCAATCACAACACATTTCAGGTGGACAATGTGGACTGACTCCTATTGGTTCTGTCATTTCAATTCCATTTAACACAACCACATCAATTTCCACACATCAACTAAAAAATTCCATTAAACCAATTTCACTTCACAATTCCATGTCCCAATTCGACACCACAATTCCATGTCCCAATTCCACATCATAATTCCATATCCCAATTCCACATGACAATCTGATTACACTAGAATTAACGTGATTATCAGCCTCGTTTAAGCGATATTTCATTGCTTGTAATACATTTTTAGGGGTAGTTTAGGGTGTTTTCACTCTTTTGCACTATTTCCTACCAACTTGGTTACTTTGGCATGTTTTGGGTCTATTTGATGTGTTTTTTAGTGTCTCGTTGATTACACAGGTTTATGTCATCAAATATGTATCCTTGGACATGTTCGGGAAGCGATGGACCTCGAGAAGTGTCCCAGAATCAAAAACAGTCAAAGAATAATCAAAGCACCTTCCCAACACTAACTTCTCGCCGAGAATGTTTAATATTCTCGGCGAGAAGATGTTCTCAAAGTCAGTACAAATTCTCGTTGAGTGTCAGCTTCAGTTTAAGGATGTTCTTGACGAGAACTTCCATGTTCTCGCCGAGAACTTATGAAGGAATCAATTCAGAAATCTCGTCGCCAGCTGAAGAAACTTTGCACATACATTCTCGGCGAGAACTCCAATTATTCTCACCGAGAACTCTCTACTTTTTTCGGCCGAGAATTGGAAAACCCTATATAAGGCAGCCGCTACTTCATACTAACGGTATCATTCATTCAACATATACTTTTTCAGAATACCAATTCCCGGACTTCGGAGCTGAGAGATAGAGTTTAAAGAGTATCAAAGAGTTATCGGAGGGATTCTGACACCATCTTTCCACCTCGGAGTGCTCGAGCTTCGAGTGAACATTGCTAGAGATCAAAGCTTCGCCCGAGTCGTCAGAATTAGGTTTTACAGTTCTTCTATGTTCTCCCTTTGTATGATGAACTCCTCTGTTGCTTTTGATTCTTTTGTTTATTAACATGAGTAGCTAAACTCGTTTAAGCTTAGACTAGATGGACCCTAAATGACCCAATGCTTTAAAGCGGTCACAGATCGACGGTAATTAGATTCAAATTTAGACAATTTCTCTTGCATGTTTGATTTGTTCTTCGTTTCCTGTGTTTCTTGTCTAGCTTGATCGCCTAGATTAGATTTGTGTTAAGATAAGGATAGTGGTGAACGTCCGCCTTACTTTAGAACATCAAATCAATCAATTAACCTATTCAATGGACCAGTTAGTTCTCCATTGCAGAAGTGAACGCACAGACGGTTAATTAATCTTGGTATTTAGATCCGATAGAGTGAACGGTCGCGGAACTTAGACCTAAGGGTAAGGAGTTATGGTGGTGTCTGAGAACTAAATGAATTAGGATCAAAAGTCGCCGGTCTTGCGATCGCCGATGTCTTGGTAATAATCTTGGTATTTAGATCCGATAGAGTGAACGGTCGCGGAACTTAGACCTAAGGGTAAGGAGTTATGGTGGTGTCTGAGAACTGAATGAATTAGGATCAAAAGTCGCCGGTCTTGCGATCGCCGATGTCTTGGTAATCTTAGGGGGATTCGAGTCTAAGCTTTGTCTGTAAAATTTGTTAGTCAACCCTCAATCAATCAATCTGTCTTTAATTCCATTTCAATTTAGAAGTCGTGGAACTCACACCACGCACAACGTGTTTAAACCTGAGTAATTTGCCTGCTTCTTTGAGTAAACGATTGGAAGAAACCTTGAGAGATTCGATCTAGTCTACTTCTGTAGATTAGTAATTTGAGACCACGCTTACAACGTCTATCAAATTGGCGCCGTTGCCAGGGACTCTTCTCTATTGTTTGAAAGAAGAGTTGGCATTTTATTCTTCTACCTTTCATCTTATCATTGTTTTCCCCCCATCTTTTTCATGATTTACCTAGGTAGTGCTCTTGAGTTTGGAGATGCAGGATCACAGGTTGGATGGCCAATACCAAGGGTGGTGCATCAATGAAGTACCATATATTGAGGTCAACCAATCAGAACAACCAACTATGACAAGTTGGTATGAGGAACCTCCACCCTTGCCGTCTTGGCAAGAGCCGAAAGCTACACACCACCACCAAGATCACAACGATATATATCTATAGGCTCATCAATAACAGATGACGCATAACAGTTTCTTCTTAGAGAAGATCATTTCAATGCTACAAGCTCCTGATGCGGTGGACGTCGAGTTCGAGCAATCAAATCAACTGATGGAAGAAGATGCTTAAGAGCTGTTGGAAGAAGAACATGATAGTCTAGCCCAATACTGTTGTGAGCTAGAGGTGTCTGATGAAGAATCGCTAGCAGAGGTGGTTGACGAAGACGTAGAGCTTATCCATAGTGTAGTTGAAGCCGAAGAGGTGCATGTGGAGATTCAGGAGTTATCTTCATTTAAGCTTTCATCGAGCCAGCTTGTAGTTCAAGCTAGAGATGAGCACATGGAAATCGAGGAAGTCATAGATTTGGAGGCATATGTGCTCAACTCTGAGAGAAACCTAGAGGACCATCGGGTGGAGAAGACTCGGTTCATTGATTGCGACACACCATATTATCTCTTTCCTCCTCTAGTAGGAAAATTCGAGAAAAAAGGTCAGTCAAGCAGAGCCACGATTTACTTGGACATCACCAGCTGCATCTTCATTCTTCTGGAGTACTATTTGGCACTCAACCGACGACCTTGAAGAAGTTGATTGACTTCAAGGAGCTCTTGAGTTGGGGTCCATAATCAGGTATCGTCCAGCTCAAGGACGTTAAACGAGAGTGCTTCGTGGGAGGCAACGTACGGCTAGAGTCCGTTTTGAATTATTGAGTGAGTTTTTTGTCGTTCGATTTTGTTTTGTGTGGATTCGGGACACTTGTCCCAGTTTCCTTTTGATCTTTTTGTTGTTTTTGTTTTGTAGGACCTTTGTAGCTGCTTCACTCCGCTCCAGGCATACTGTTCCATCCTCGACATCGACCATCACCTTCCAGGTTCTCCGTATCTCTCTACTCTTGTTTAGTCCCGTGATGACACAGAATGGTCTAAGTGCGGGGTAGGATGCTAGAGAACTTTGCATGATCTTGTTTGTTTTCTGTGATTTCGTGGTGCATTCCAATTCCTCTAGCATAGAATTACTCGAATCTTGATTTTTTATGTTAAGTTGACTTCAATTTTTCACAATGATGCTTAGATTTCTTAGCTTAGAACTTGTAACCAACTTGCATGCATTGATGTTAAATAACCTGGCCAGAACAGACATTTAAATCGCGCTTGTAGTCTCACCTTGAAATGCATGAAAATGATCGAATCCGACTAGCAGCCAATTGTGAGCTTTTGATCCATTGCACATAACTTGCAATTGGTATTCTTTTTCAGTGGCTTTCTTGTTCCTTGAATGAGTTAGAATTTGAACAAGACCTATTTGAGACCACACGATAACACAAGAACTAGGAGGATAGAGGCACCTAGAATTGCTACTTAAACCAGAAGCCATCCCAACGATAAATCCTCTAGGTGTAAACCCTTGTGCTTGGCCTTTCTTTCGGTTCATTTATACATTACATCCAATTCTCATGTTTTTCATCACCCCGTTGATCCCATGTGAAAGTAGTTTGAGATTAGCTAACCGGAAGTCGATCTGTGGTGACTTGCCTATAGCCAGTAAACCGGTGGTCTTAGCTATTATGTCTAGACGTGTAAACCCCTCTAGCAACTAAAAAATCAGCACTAAAAACAGAAAAATGCAAAGAAAAAAAGTTAAAAAAAATTCAAGTCAAAGTTGAAGTTAGTTCAGAACGTTCTTCTCCCTACACATGGAAGAACGAAAGTAAGTAAATGCAGAAAGAAAAAGAAAAGAAAAATTAAGAAAAACAAAAAAAATAAAATAAAAAGTGCTAGGTTGCTTGAGGGTGTCATAGGACGAGCGTACATTATTCCATTCCATGTTTGGTTAGACGGTAAGAATCCATAGGTCCTGATTTGAGGGAAGTTAGTCGATTTCTACACCACGCCAAAGCCATCATCATCATACATCTCATCGTCCATTCATTATAAACCCTTGTAGTGTAGGATCGTTACAGTCCCGCACAAAGTCCTTTTGACTAGATTCGTGTGTAGTCACAGTGGTGGAGATGTGGTCGAAATGCCTAAACACAGAGTGATTGAGAGCATAAACACATCCCTAAACACAGAGTGTGACAGTTCCCCCTTGTACCAAATATTTTCTGTGTGAGGAAGTCTGATCGGTTAGGTCGGATTTGTGCATGAATTGTGATCACTCCTTGTTTGTGTGTAGAGAATTAGTGAGACCGGGTTGTTTGGCTGATATGTATGCATGATGACGTTATATTACCACGTTTATCTCACCACATTTGAGCGAAATTCCCTCTTTGTACACCTATTTGTGATAGTTTTTAGGAACTTTCATGAAAATTGCGTGTTATTGTCCTCTAGCCCTCTTTTGGGCAATTTGATGTTGTTTCGATTTTTTTTGTTGATATTTCAGGTTACCACATTGTGGAGGACCTTTTTACAAGCTCGACACTTCAAACGGGGACCAATTGGAGTTCAGACGAAGCGAGAATCATCAAAAAAAGCATGGAGCTAGAATTATTTTTCCCAGCTCCAAAAGTGCGCTTTTTGGACAAAAAAGTGTGCCGGAGCACTTTTTCGGTGCCTTCAGGCGTACTTTTTCAGCGACGCTCTGGAAATTTTTTGCCGACTTTCAAAAATGCGCCTTTTTAAGTGCCGTAGTGCGCACTTTTTGCCAATCCGGACTGCAGAGGAACAGTAGGGTTTTTAAGCCTGAAAAAAGACAGACAAGACAGTAATTCATTCTTCTTTCTTCACCGATGAACCATACACTCTCGGCGGGAGAACTTGGAACTTTGAAGTGACGATTGAGTGAGAGGAAGTAACGATTTGCTGGGGAGTTTCTTAGAGTCATTAGGATTAGGTTTTCTCGGAGTAAGATGTCTTCTTCTCCGGTTTTCTTCTCCTTTGTTTCTATGATTTCTTCTGTTGCGATGTCGAGCTAAACTCTTAGGGTTGTTTAGATGAAGCGTTAGTGAGGATTTGTATGGATGATGTCGGGTTTTTTAACCCGTTTTTGTTAATCGATGTTTATTCAGACTTAGATGCGATTTCTCTTAAACCCTAAATTGAAGCTCTAAGAATTCGCAGATTGACCATATCGTAGAATTCATTTCATCTTTGATTTCACGGGTGTGACCAATAGCTTGACCATAGGATTGGAAGACCTAATCTCTTTGCATGATTTTGTGACATTTCATTGTTCTTGATTCGTTCTTGATAATTTGCAAGTCAGCTTGACCATAGGAGCTTGTAGGTTTGATAGAACAGAATCTCTACGGCCTAACCATGGAGTAGAGATTACCAAAGGAAATATCAAGTCATCAAGTCTGTTGAAATTGAGATTGCATTGCATTATCCATCTTAACCGAACTAGCGTGGATTCGAGTCTGAACAACCGCCTTAGTCTATTTTCAAAACCCACAATTTGCTTTGCTTGCTTTCTTGATTTAATTGCTTTCTTAGTTTACTTAGTTCATAAACAAAATTCGACCAAACGAAAAATCCTCCGAATAGTTTATTCCACAATCGTTGAGTAATAGAAAAAGAGAGACCCTTGGGAAAAATGATCTCGCTAGAGCATTCTAGTGAGTAAAACTAGTGTGCATTAATTTGTGCATCAAGTTTTTGGCGCCGTTGCCGGGGATTTTTCTTTTTCTAGGAAAGGTGATGACACTCGATTTGACGTGATCATCAGCCTCATTTAAGCGACATTTCCTTGCTTAAGACATGTTTTTTAGGGTAGAATAGCGAATAATCACTCAATTACTCTATCTCGTGCCATTTGTGTTACTTTGGCCCGTTTCTGGTCTATTTGATGGTTTTCTAGTGTTTTCGTGATAGCACAGGTTTTTGCCATCAAATAAGGTAGCCAAGGACGTGTCTAAGGCATTGGAACCCCGAGGAAGCGCACCGGAACCAGTTCAAGAAATGAATCAAGTTAACATAAATCCTGCCCCATTTTACACTAGAGTTTTCGACGAAAAGACCTGAGGATTTCGGTGAAAACTCCAGAAGAAATCGGCAGAGCTCAAAGAAGATTTTTTTGGTGAGAAGTCAAAGTTCTCGCCGAAAACTCTAGACTTTAAACTCACAGGAGAATCAGTCGACGGAGCCATCAATTTACACTGAAGTTTTGGCGAAAACTCCTTAAGTTTTCGCCGAAAAATCCTTAACAAATCCGGCGACTTAGGGTTAAGTAAAAATACTTAAACCGGCGGCCCAAAATAGGAGACTTGATAATACATCTCATAATTCAGAACTTTCAAAAAAAAGTTCCAAACCTAAGGAGTTCGAGAGAGCAGAGTTTTAGAGTTCAAAGAGGCAGGAAGAGATCGTGACGCCATCCATTCACCTCGGAGACTCGGAGCTAGAATTGAAGATTACCAGAGAGCGAAGCTTTGCCAGAGTCGTCTTAATTAGGTTTTATAGTTTCTATCTGTTCTTCCTTTTCATGATGAACTCTGTTTCTGCCTTTGATTTTGTCGTTATGAACATGAGTAGCTAAACTTGTAGAGCTTAGACTAGATGAACCCTAAGTGACCCAGGGCTTTAAAGCGGTCACGGATCGGCGGTGATTAGATTCGAAATTCAATCAATTTCTCATTCATGTTTGATTTGTTCTTCATTGTTCATGTTTCTTGTTTGGATTGATCACCTAGATTAGATTCTTGTTAAGCTAAGGATAGAAGCGAACGCTCGCCTTACTTTAAAACACCAAATCAACAATTAACCTATTTATTAGAGTGTGCCTTTCGTAGGAACCAGTTAGGGTTAATCCACTGCAAGAGTAACTCATAAATCATTAGTAATTCCACCAGTTAGTTTAGTCGTCGCAAGAAGCGACCGTACTCGGACGGCTAATTAATCTTGGTAGCTAGATCGGATAGAGCGAACGTTCGCCAGTCTTAAACCTAAGGGTCAGGAGTTATGGTGGTGTCTTAGAATTGATTGAACGAGAATTGAAATCCGCTGATATGTTGATTGCCAATGCTCTGGTGAACTAAGGGGGATTCGAAGTCTAAGCTTGTCTGTCGTCTTTGTTAAGTCAACCAATCTTTCAATCTGTCTTTCAGTTTAGTTTTTAATTTGCTTGCATTTTCTAGAATAGAAGTCGTGGAACTCACACCACGCACAACGTGTTAAACCTGAGTAATCTGCCTTTACATTTGAGTAGACAATTATTAGAAGACCCGTGGAATACGATCTACTTAGCTTGTTAGCTTTGTAGTATTTGATACGCTACATAACGCTCATCAAAAGGCATTGTGCGTTTAAGCTTTTCATTCATTTTTCTTATCATCTCTTTTCACCCCATCTTTTCCCATGATTTACCTTGGTAGTGCTTTTGAGTTTTGAGATGCAGGATTACAGGTTCGATATCAACCAAGGGTGGTACAACAATGGAATACCACTTAATGATTACAACCAGAGTGGAGTATATCATGGCAACCACCTATGCCAAACTGGAATGAGGAACCACCACCCTTGTGTTCCTGGCCAGAGCCACAAGCTACACACTACCACCAGGATTACGAGGAGGAATATCTACATCCGCACCAGTACCAACAACAAGAGTCTTATATAGATTTTCTCTTAAAGCAGATCCTTTCGACTCTATGAGCTCCTGATGTTCTGGACGTCGAGATTGAGTAACGAAATCAACCGATCGAAGAAGATGCTCGAGAGTTAGTCGAAGAAGAAAATGATAATCTAGCCCATGACTGTTGTGAGCTAGAGGTATCTGATGAAGAATCTTTGAAAATGGTGGTAGATGAAGATGTGGAGCTTATCCATCTTGCGATTGAAGTTTAAGATGAGCATGTGGATATTGAGGAGTTCTCCTCATTGGTGATTCAAACAACCAAAACTGAGGAGGGCAATGATTCTGAGGCGTATGTGCTAAATTGCAAGAGCAACTTGGATGACATTGGTGTGGAGAAGACTGCAATCATTGATAATAACACACCATACTATCTCTTTCCTCCTCTAGTAGGAAAATTTGAGAAGAAAAGGTCATTCGAGCAGAACCATGATCTACTTGAGCACCACCGACTACATCTTGCTCCTTCTGGCGTGCTATTTGGAACTCAACCGATGGCCTTGAAGAAGCTGATTGAGTTCAAGGAACTCTTGAGTTGGGGTTCATAACCAAGTATCGTCTAGCTCAAAGATGTTAAAGAAAGAGTGATTCATGGAGACAACCCATGTCTGGATTCTGTTTTGAGTTTTTGAGTCAGTTGTTTTATTTTGAATTTGTGTCAACTTTTGTGGTTCTTGAGTCAATGGTCTATTCTATACTTTGAATGCTCTAATCTTGTTGTGAGGTTCTCTCCTATTTCAGGCTATCCTTAGCTTCTGCCATGACTGTCAGCTGCTACTTAACTAGCACTTTCCCAACATCCTCACGATCTATTTCCCGGTAACCCTATACACCCTGTGTCACTATTTTTGTGGTCCATTGAGGACAATGTCCAATTTTAAGTGTGGGGTGGGGTTTTTATTTTTGAGGGTTGCTTTTTGCTGTGATTTCGGTATGCTGTCCTTGATTGGATCTTGCTCTGTTCTTGACTTGGAATGCTAAACTGATTTTCAGTCTTTCACAATGACGCTTAGACTATCTTATCTAGAACCTGTAACCAGCATGCTTGAATTGATATTAAATAAATCTGGCCAGAAAAAATTATGGAATCACTCTTTTAGCTTCACCTTGAAATCTGCATCGTGACTTGAGTTTGACTAGCAGCCAATTGTGAGCTTTTGATCCGTTGCACATTAATAACAACTTGTTTCTTTTTGAGTGGCTTTCTTGTACTTTGAATGAGTTAGAATTTGCATAATACCTATTCGAGACCACACGATAATATTGGAAGGGAAAGTTCAAACCTTTCAAACTAAGATCCCTAAATCAGAGAATGAATTCTTATTGTGCTTAATTCAAGAGATTCTACTTTCCTTGTTTGTATTTGTGCTGATCTACTTTCAGGATTCAAGGAAGCAGGAAAAGGAAAGAAACAATCATCATATCAAGCCTTGATTGCTATCCAATGGCTATTTCAATTCGTATTTAAAAGAAGACATCCAAGAAGCAAAGACACAACTGTGGGAGTTATAGGCGAGTGGTGGTTTGCTCTGTTTGCCGGTGAAATGAAAAACAGTGGGTGATTTACTCAAGCTGTGTTCTCGAGGGTTGTGTGTATTTACTTAATAAAAGTGACTCTCCCAAGCTTGCTTGGGAGTGGAGTAGGGTTTAACCCGAACCACGTAAAAATCCCGTGTCTTGCTCTTCTTCCTTTTCATCATCGTTTGTTTCTCTGCCACTACGCCGCCGGCGAGGCTTCGTCTTCATTGTATTACGCGCCAACCATTTGAATCAAAACAACAACAAGATTTTGATTCAACGATCCAATGGCGACTAAAAGCTTATTGAGGCCCAATCGACAAAGCCCATCTTAAAGAAGAAGCAATCGAGAATTGCCCTGAAGATCAAACCATTGATCTTCCTCTTCTAACTCTCACATTCCTTCGTTCAATTCATTTTCTTCTTCCAGTTCTCTTAAATTCTATAATAAATTTCTAATCCAACATTTCAATTGGTATCAGAGCAGGTTCGTTATCAGGAAACGAGACTCACCGTCTACCACGAAAAGATCCATACTGAAAGATGATCACAGGAGCAGGAAGCAGCAAACCTCCAAACGTGGAAGGACATTCGAGCACAAGGCCCCCATGGTTCGATGAAATGGATATCAATTCTGGAAAAGCAAAATGGAGGTATTTTTCATGAGTCTTGATGAAATTGAATCAATCTCTAAAACTGACTTGATTAATGATTTTCTTGATCTCTCGAGTCTTGTTGAAAATTTGAAATCTAGAATCTCTTGCTTAAAAGATAAAAATCAAGTTTTGAAACAAGAGAAAAGAACTTCTTCAAAATCAAACAAAAATTTCAAAGTCTCATGAATCGTTATTTAAACCTGTTATCATCATCAAAGGAAAGTCCCCGTCTTCATTCATTCCTCCTATGTCTCATGAACCAGGAATCTTAGGACCTCCTCCAAAACAACCTCATTCTTTTTTTCTGAACAAATATGATGTTGAAAAATGGTAAACTAAGAAGGAAAATTGCAGTTGTTGAGAACTGAAACTTTTTACTACATCTCAAACTTAATGAATTTAAATGTCCACAGTGTGGAACACAAAAATCTTCCTCAACTAAGTTTAGGAAAACATTTTCTTCTAATGAAAATTACAAGGTACCCAAGAAAGTCTGGGTACCAAAACATCTAACCTCTGCCAATGTTTCAGACGACTCAGAATCAGTAGAAGAAGATAAACCAGAAGGACAATGAGTGGCACATGGACAGTGGATGCTCTCATCACATGACTGGGAACGCAAAACTCGTCAGTTCACTCACTATGAAAAAGGGAGGTAATGTTATTTTCGGTGATAATAGCTTTGGAAGAATCCTAGGACATGGATCTGTAGGCACACCACCAAATCCTATTTTCATGAATGTGTTGCTTGTCGATTCTCTAAAACATAATCTCCTTTCCATCAGTCAACTCTGTGACACTGGCAACAGAGTTTCTTTCAAATCAAATCTCTGCTTTGTCGAAAACTCAGACACCAACAAGCTACTGTTTGTTGGAAACAGAAAGGAAAACATTTATTCTGTAAATCTTCTGAATACATAAGCTTTTAGGGAAAAATACTTTCCTGCAATTGAAAAGAACCTTGAATTTCTTTGGCATAGACGACTTGGTCATGCAAGTCTTGGTAGAATCTCAAAGTTATCCAAACTTGACTTAGTTAGGGGTCTTCCTAAACTTAAAGAAACCAAAGAATTTTTCTGCCATGCTTGTTCTTTAGGTAAACAAACTCGTTCTTCCTTCAAAACCAAGAACTTTCCTTCAACTTCTCGACCCTTAGAACTTCTCCATATTGACCTTTTTGGCACAAGTAACATCATGAGTATTGGTGGAAAATACTATACTCTGGTTATCGTTGATGACTTCAGTAGATGCACTTGGGTTCAATTTCTTACCTTTAAAAATGAAGCCTTGTCCTCTCTTCAAAAGCTTCTTTCTGAAGAAGAAAATCAGCTTGACGCTAAGACCAAGAGCATCAAAAGTGATCATGGTGGAGAATTTAAATCTAGCGCCTTCAATCAATTCTGTTCATCCATGGATTTCTCAGCTCCTCAAACTCCTCAGCAAAATGGAATTGCTGAAAGAAAGAATCGTGCACTCTTGGATCTTGCCAGGACAATGCTTGCTGATCACAATACACCCAAACAATTCTGGGCTGAAGCCATGGCAACAACATGTTATGTTCTAAACAGAACTCTAATCAGGAAATATGTGTCTAAAACTCCCTACGAAATCATCAGTTTTCTAAACTCTCTTACTCCCATCCTTTTGGATGTTGATGCTGCAGTTTTAGCGGTATCAAATAACTAACCTACCAAGGTAGACTAGATCGTATTCTACTCGAGGTCTCTTCTTCTTGTCTACTCAAATATGTTGGCAAATTACTCACGTTTAAACAGGTTGCGCGTGGTGTGAGTTCCACGACTTCTAATCTAACAAACAAGGAAATTAAAAGAAGGAAAAGTAAAAAGGTTGACTAACAGGAAGATAGACGAGCTTAGATTTCGAATCCCCCTTAGATCACCAAGGCAACAACAATCAACAGATCAGCGGTTTTCAATTCTAATTCAATTGGTTTCTATACACCACCATAACTCCTTACCCTTAGGTTTAAGACTGGCAAACGTTCGCTCTATCCGATCTAACTACCAAGATTAACTAGCCGCCCGGGTACGGTCGCCTCTCGCAATGACTTAATTAACTGGTGCAATTACTAACGATTTATGAGTTACTCTTGCAGTGGATTAACCCTAATCGGTTCCTACGAAAGGCACACTCCAATTATAAGGTTAACTGGTTGAATTGATGTTTTAAAGAGAGGCGAGCGTTCGCTTCTATCCTCAGCTTAACAAGAATCTAAACTAGGTGATCAAGGAAGACAAGTTTATGTGCCAAAGCAGGGAAGCTGTCTGGCGACTAACCCTAGCTTGCATAAACCTAATCTAGGCGACCAACCAGAAGAGAAACATAAACAATGACGAACAAAACAACCATGCAAAGAGAAACTGATTGAACTTCAAATCTAATTATCGCCGATCCGTGACCGCTTTAAAACCCTGGGTCACTTAGGGTTCATCTAATCTAAGCTCTACAAGTTTAGCTACTCATATCTGACAAACAAGAATCAAAGACGACAGAAGGATTCATCTTATACAAAGGAAGAACAGAAAAGGATCTGAAAAACCTAATTTTGGATGATCCGTGAAGCTTCGATCTTGAGAATCTTTAATTCCTAGCTCCGAGCGTCTTCGGGATGGATTGACGGCGTCACGATCTCTCCGATAGCTCCGGAATACTCTCTCAACTCTCCTCAAGTCGTGGCTGATCTCTCTAGGTTGTATGTTAACAAATCTGGCTTCGAAAAGTCTATTAATACCCCCGAAACCCTTTCCTTGTTGGAAAAGTTGAGAATTTCCCGTCTGGGGATCTTACACGGCGTGTAAGCTCACAGTGTATTTAGCTTACACGGCGTGTAAGCTCCAAAACGCAGCGTTTTGAGCTGTGCAGAACTCCAACTTGTTTCGATCATTCCCGCTCCGTTTGAACTCCGATTTGGTCTCCGTTTGAAGCGCTGGACTCGTGAGAGAGTCCTCTATAATGTGGTAACCTGGGGCTCAACATAAAAGCTCACAAAAGGGTAAAAATAACCGAGAAATGGACAATGTACGCACTAGGAGCCGATAATCACAAAGTTATGACAAATGCACCAAATACTCATCAAAATGGCATCAAAGGGTATGAAATGTTGCTTAAATGGGGCTGATAATCATGTCAAATCAAGTGTCATCAAAATACCCCACACTTAAGCTTTTGCTTGTCCTCAAGCAAACTGAATTAGAACGTACTCAGATTTACAAATGACACGATTGATCAAGTTAAGGTTCAAGCAATCATAATGAATTATTAAACTGCTACTTCTAGAACAAGTTACCTAACATGCTTACACGTCAACCAAACAACCTGGTCTCACTAATTATCTGCACACAACAAGTAGAAAACACAAATCATGCACGACTCTGACCTAACGACCAGACTTCTCACACAGGTAATATTTGGTACACGGGAACTCTCGCACTCTGTGTTTAGGGACGTGTTTATGCTCTCAATCATTTTCTGTCACTGAATTATGTCATAGGTTTGCAATTCGACCACATCTCCACCACTGTGACAACACGAGTAACTAGTCAAGAAGGACTTCCCTGCTAGGACTGTAACGAATTCTACACTACAAGGGTTTATAATGAGATGGATGATGGGAATGTATGATGATGGCTTTGGTGCGGTGTAGCTTTCGACTAACTTCCTCGAATCTAGCCTATGGCTTCCTACCGTCTAACCAAACACGGGTGGAATAGTGTACGCTCGTCCTATGATACCCTCAAGCAACCTAGCACTTTATTTTGCATATTTTCTTTTTCTTCTCTTTACATTTTCTTTTGACTTCGTTCTTCCATATGTAGGGAGAAGAACGTTATTGAACTATACTATAAACTTTGAAACTTTGAATTTTTTCTTTTTTTTGAATTTTCTTTCTTTTTCTTTCTTCTTTTTTTTTCACTTTTTTTCTTTGTGCCGATTCTTTCTTTTAGTTGCTAGAGGGGTTTACACGTTGGACATAATAGCTAAGACCACCTGTTTAATAGCTATAGGCAGGTTACCACAAACGACTTCCGGTAGGTCAATCTAGAACTACAACCACAGGGGATCAACGGGGAATGAAAGAATGGGGAATGGCTGTAATGTATATCGAACCGAAAGAAGGGCCAAGCTCAAGGGTTTAAACCTAGAGGATTTTACGTTAGGCAGGCTATCTGGCTTAGTAGCTGAATCTAGGTGCCCCTATCATTCTAGAACTCGTGTC
The DNA here is from genome assembly GCA_034768395.1 of Linum lewisii. Classification (NCBI taxonomy): domain Eukaryota; kingdom Viridiplantae; phylum Streptophyta; class Magnoliopsida; order Malpighiales; family Linaceae; genus Linum; species Linum lewisii. The sequence goes on along the minus strand of CM068300.1, from coordinate 27,969,056 downwards.
ATCGTGTGGTCTCGAGTAGGTCTCATGCAAATTCTAACTCATTCAAGCAAACAGAAAACCACTCAAAAAGAATTAAAATTGCAAGTTATGTGCAATGGATCAAAAGCTCACGTTTGGTTTGCTAGTCGGATTCAGTCATTATTATGCAATCAAGGCGAAAAACTACAAGAGTGATAAGCTTTTCTTTTCTAACCAGGAAATCTAGCATCAATGCAAGTAGGTTGATTACAGGTTCTAGGTTAAGCAATCTAAGCATCATTATGAAAAACTGAAAACTAACTTAACATCACGCGTCAAGAAATGAGCAATTCTATGCTAGAGAAATCTCACAAATACCACAGATGAATAGCATCCCTCAGAAATATAATCCCCACCCCACACTTAAATCGGACATTGTCCTCAATGGACCAAACAAAAAGAAGAAAAGTGTATAGGGGTACCGCAATACGAGCATGAGGGCGCCGGAGATGGCGCTGGCGAGACACCGGGGGTATAGACGTGCATAGAACCATAGAGAATTCTGTGTTCATAGCCTGAAAACATAATAAGAGAGGATCCATCACACGATTAGAACAGTTGGAGTACAAAAGACTCGACCGACCACAAAGGTTCAACAAAGACCCAAAACAACATAAACTGACACGAACAAAAACAAAAAGTACAGAGTTCTGGATGATAAGAAAAATAAAGAAAAATCCTGAAATCACTGGGGCGGAGGGTGCTGGCGATCATTTGGAGCCTGGAACTGTCGAAAGAACTGAAGCTGTGACTGGTACATCTGCTGCTGCAACTCCTGGAGGCTGGTGAAACGCTCGTCGGACTCCTGTTGCCACTTCTGAGTAGCCTCCCAACGCGCGTCGGAATCTGCTCTCATCTCCCTAAGCTCGCGCTCCAGTCCACTAAAGTTGTGGGGCCGCTTTCGGCTCTGGCTCCGGTGCTGGTGTCGATATTCCACGTTCCCCAATGTAAGGATCGCAGTGGGGAGCAAGGATGTCAGGAACCTTCTTGGACCGAGGAAGATCGCCGGTGATCCAGAGCTGAGGGATACGATGATGGATGCGGGTGGCGCCATATGAAGCGAGCACGTTGTACTGTGAACCAGATGGGTGACATAGGAGCCACCCAACAGAAGTCTCGTGCCGCGCTCGCGCTGAAGCTGAAATAACTTGGCCACCAAAGCGCCAAGATGGACCTTCCTTCCCTCCTCGATGCACCGCAACAGGAACAGGTCCCTAGCGTTACAGACACCGCCAGAGTTCAACCTGTGAGTGATAGACTCCCGGAAGACCAACTGCAAGAACCGGTAGATTGGTCTCTCCATCATACTGGCCTTGGATGTACTAGAGTCATACTTGTTCGGGTCCGACGGAGCTAAGGTGCGCCAGAACATCGCACACTCTGCTGTACTCTCGGTGTTGCGGAAGACAGCAGTCGGTGGAGCTGAAGCTAGCTCTTCCGCAGTGTAGAAACCAAGGTCGATGGCAAACTCATCAAGAGTGAGAGACCTCTCGATCCCTCCTAGGCAGAAGTAGATGCACTTGGTTGATGTGACAGAGTTAATTCTCTCATTCACCCTCTCCATACGGAAGGTGGAGATGAGCTCCTTGGTTGGCCACTCGTACGCCGGCTCGGTGACTTGGAATAGTGGGAGCAAACCGGTACGGTCAAGTGTCGCAGGGAGACCATCAGCCCAATCTTCCGCCTCCATGGCCTCCCAATCAACCTGACTCATGGCACCAATTGCTTTCCGTTGTATGACCATCCAGGTTGTCCGATCATCCTCCCTCGGGAAGTTGAAGATAGTGGTGGAGACGTTATCCGGCGGGGAAGCCACCTGGAGGGTGTCGCGCCTCGCGGTTCCTTTCTGTTTCTTCTCCGGAGGTGGGGCGGAGGAAGAGGAAGCTACTCCTTTGCCTTTGGATTTTCCCATCCTGAAAATAAATAACAACAAATAATGCCAAGTTTAGTGGTCTAACAATTTAACATAATCCTATGAATCAACTCGAGCAAAGAGAGGATTATTGAACAATGACAACCACACAACCATCAAAGAAGCTAAGTTCAAAGATTGCAAGTGAATATGTCCACAAGTGAAGGCACAATCACCTAGGCACATTTTTAGCTCTAAAACACTTAGCAAGATCAACATTTAGGCATTTTAGCAAACTTGGCAAAGATCATCATGGAAGCAAATAGCCAATTGCAATTCAAACTGAAGTCATAATCAAGTAATAAGCAAGTCCAAATCAGCCATATAAGTCACACAAGCCAAGATCACAACTCATGAAATCGATATGCAAAAAGTGTACCTTAATCCGTCATACGAGCTAATTAAGGTATAGATATTCGAGAACAAGCATGCATACATGTCTATAATCATCACAAGATCAATCACACAGCAAAAATTCATCCAATTTCGTCCATAAGCAAAAATCCCCAATTTCGATAAAAATCGTTATGGAAAGTCTATGAAATTTCACAATTGGATAGGCAAACGAAGTCGAAATGACCCCCGATTCAAACTACAAGCTCATTATATCACCAATTTCATTTCTATAACCTCAATTTCACAAAACCCCAAAATTGAAAAATTAGGGTTCTTGAGTTCAAGAACACAAATCGATTCAGCACCTGCAAGTTCGATTTCCATGGCAAATACATTGATTAAAGCATCATGGAGGGTAAGGAAGGTGATTTACATACCTGGATGTCGACTCAAACACACGAAATCGAAGAAAAAATGAGGGGGAGCTGGTTCGTTGGAGTTTCAAACTCGAGTTGCTGCAGCTGCGGGTTCGTGGTTCGGCTCGAGTTGCTGCTGGACGGCGGGGTCGTGCGGCGGGGGCGGTCGACGGAGGCTAGGGCGGCGGTCGAAGAGGGGGGAGTGGCGAAGGTGGTTGGAGGCGAGGGGGCTGAAGCTGTTCGGAGTTGGGGGGGCGCGGTTTGGACAGAAGGCGGACGGCAGGAGGCTGGGGAGGTCGTCGTCAATGAGGAGGCGGATGGCAGCTGGGGCGGAGACGACGTCCGACGCCGGCGGTCCAAGCACCGCCGGCGGTAGGAGATGGTGGTGGGGATGGGTGGGTAAGAGGAGGAGTTGAGAGGATTTTGGGAGGAGTTGGGAGAGAGAGAAACAAGAGAGAGGGGGAAATTCAAAAATGAGAAGGGGAAGGGGGGTTACCTCTGGATTTCGGGGCTTACACGGCGTGTAAGCTCCTTAGTGCAATAGCTTACACGGCGTGTAAGCCCTTACACAGGTGGGTACACAGCTGTGTAAACCCACTATGTTTTTGAGCTCTCCTTGGGTTCTCTATTCCGAATTCTGGACAATTTCTTGAAAATTGGTCACTCCTCTTCCTGCAAACAAAATATTCAACCCAAATAACACCCAATATATATTTTTTCGACTATTTTCTATCATCCGACTCAACCGACTCGACACAAAACTCCAAAATGACTCAAAATAAATAAAAACTGACTCGATAAATTTAAAATGACTCCAGCCGTGGGTTGCCTCCCACGAAGCGCTCTTGCTTAACGTCCTTGAGCCGGACGATACCTGGATGGTGATCAAGAGACATCCCAACTCAGGATTTCTCTTAAGCTCGAGTCGGAGTTCATGAAATACAGCTTTGGAGATCCTCCGAGAAGTGTGAACTTCTTCCCGTTTGCGTGAATTAGCTCAGTTCGTCCATCGGGAAGATGACCAGAAATTTCAAATGGCCCGAACAGTTCTTTCGAGGGAGCGTCCTTCTCTTTATTCTCCTTCTTCCTCTCGCCAGGATCTTTAGCCTTTGGCGATTCATGAGGGGATGCCGTCGGCTCCTCCTTCTTTCTCAGCTTCTGTGCTGGCAGCTTATTCTTCAGATTAGGGACCTGTCCGACACCTGGCAAGAAGATTTCCGTAGAAACTCTAGATTTTTCATTAGTAACGGAGTTGACTGAAGCCAGGTCCACAACTTCAACAGATAAGCAATGCGCCTCGTCTCTGATAGGAATTTTCATACCGTCCTTGAGACGAAATGTCATGGTATCTTTGCTGACCCTTAATGTCAGCGAGCCATTAGGGACATTAATGGTAATTCCGGCTGTCGCCATAAACGGTCGGCCAAGGAGAAGGGTGACATCTTCCCCTCGGGTATCCATAACAATAAAATCAGCCAGAATAGTAAAAGAACCACAATTGACAGCCACGTCTTCTATCAATCCCCTAGGTAATTTCACAGATCTATCGGCAAATACTAAACGCATGCTAATCGGTTTCAATTCTCCTAGGTTCAATTTCTCATACAAGCAGGTAGGCATGACATTAATGGAAGAACCTAGATCAATTAAACTACGATCAATTTTCACATTTTTAATAGTGCAAGGCAAAGTAAAAGCACCAGGATCGCAACACTTATTTGGGGGAGGTATGGCGGTCGTCTGGCTGTGGATCGCGGAGCATTGTTCCTCGAGGGAGACGGAAGACAACTCTCCCTTCTTCTTGTTCTTCGCAGGATCCTTTGTGATTTTGTTAGCCTCTGGTATCACCTGGATAGCATCAGTAACTGGTGTATTCATATTCGTGTTCTTCAAGTATCCATGCCACTTTCTGTATCGGGTATCATGATCTTTCTCCTTTGATTGCGCAGCCTTAGGAAACGGAATCCGAGGTTGATATGGAGGGAGAGGTGGCGCAGGTGCTATCTTTGTCAGGGGAGGCGGGGCAGTCACCTCCTCCTCTTCTTCTTTATCCTCCTCCTCGATCTCTGGCTTATCAATAGCTATAGCATTAGGATTTATGGCCGGATCAGGAGCTGCAGGACCAGCTAATTGCTTGCCGCTTCTTGTGGAGATAGCCTGGACGTGCTCCTTCCTAATGGTAGAGTCGTCTTGAACCGATGATTGATTAAGGAGGGGGCTATTAGTTAACAGGCTAAACATGTTATTCAACATGCTCTCCACTCGTTGACCTCGAGCTTCATGATCTTGATTGAAGAGAGCTTGAAGCTTGAATCTCTCCTCGTGGTCATCGAGTCTTGCCAAGATCTGGTCGAGCTTCTTGTCTACCTCGATCTCCCAAGTATTCTCAAACGTAAAATTTTTAGGCTGCTGTCCTCCGGTGAATCCAGGGTGTCTTGATCAATAAAATTCACTTCCCCGATAGGCCAGTTATTTGCTGTACCGAAGATCTTCTTCATTTCTTTTTGTACTTCGATCTTGATCTGATCTTCACGGCTTGGTTGCCTCTTAACTGCTCCAAACTGTCTGTCCCAACTTCTAGATTTAGATGCGCAGTTTGCAAAGTGAAGAAGAGCAGCTTCTGGTGTGAGTGCGGTGTAGTCCCCATCAGCTAAGGAGTTAACCCATTCAAATGATTCTTCATTCATACCCCAAGCAAAGATCTCGACTAGTTGCATCTGAGTGAATCCATGATGAGGGCAATCGTAGAGGAGTCCCTGGAATTCGTTCCAAGCTTCATGTAAACTTACTCCTTCTCTCTGTCTGAATCTTGAGATGCTTTTTCTGTAAGCAGTTGTTCTGGAAGGAGGGAAGTATTCCTCTATGAATTCCTGAGCAAGATCATCCCAGTTGGTGTAGTGACCGGGTGGCTTGCTAGTGAGCCATCTCTTTGCGGCGCCTCGGAGTGAGAATGGGAAGGCTCGAAGGCATAGAGCGTTCTTGTTGAGGTTCTTAGACTTGAAAGTTTCACAGACAGCCAGAAAGTCAGATAGATGTGTGCACGGATTATCATCTGGCTTTCCCTCAAATTGCACGTCCCTAGAGATTAGTCCCAGAAAGGGGATCTTGATCTCATAGTCGGGATCATCGTCATTAGAAGGCACGGCGAGGGGAGACTGAATGTTAGATGCGCTCGGCTTACTGTAGTCCGCTAGACTCTTTGGAGCGGACATTACGGTAGGGAAGATGGAACGGAAGTGATTTGATTCTGTACCTGCTATGATCTGCAAGGGACAAAAACAAGCACAACCGGTCTAAAATTGACGCGTGACGGGAAATGAAAGATGGAAAGTAGAAGAATAAAATGCCAACTCTTCTTTCAAACAATATAGAAGAGTCCCCGGCAACGGCGCCAATTTGATGCTACGCTTTTGGCGTGCAATCAAATAACTAATCTACCAAGGTAGACTAGATCGTATTCTACTCGAGGTCTCTTCTTCTTGTCTACTCAAATATGTTGGCAAATTATTCAGGCTTAAACAGGTTGCGCGTGGTGTGAGTTCCACGACTTCTAATCTAACAAACAAGGAAATTAAAAGAAGGAAAAGTAAAAAGGTTGACTAACAGGAAGATAGACGAGCTTAGATTTCGAATCCCCCTTAGATCACCAAGGCAACAGCAATCAACAGATCAGCAGTTTTCAATTCTAATTCAATTGGTTTCTATACACCACCATAACTCCTTACCCTTAGGTTTAAGACTGGCGAACGTTCGCTCTATCCGATCTAACTACCAAGATTAACTAGCCGCCCGGGTACGGTCGCCTCTCGCAATGACTTAATTAACTGGTGCAATTACTAACGATTTATGAGTTACTCTTGCAGTGGATTAACCCTAATCGGTTCCTACGAAAGGCACACTCCAATTATAAGGTTAACTGGTTGAATTGATGTTTTAAAGAGAGGCGAGCGGTCGCTTCTATCCTCAGCTTAACAAGAATCTAAACTAGGTGATCAAGGAAGACAAGTTTATGTGCCAAAGCAGGGAAGCTGTCTGACGACTAACCCTAGCTTGCATAAACCTAATCTAGGCGACCAACCAGAAGAGAAACACAAACAATGATGAACAAAACAACCATGCAAAGAGAAACTGATTGAACTTTGAATCTAATTACCGCCGATCCGTGAATGCTTTAAAACCCTGGGTCACTTAGGGTTCATCTAATCTAAGCTCTACAAGTTTAGCTACTCATATCTGACAAACAAGAATCAAAGACGACAGAAGGATTCATCTTATACAAAGGAAGAACAGAAAAGGATCTGAAAAACTTAATTTCGGATGATCCGTGAAGCTTCGATCTTGAGAATCTTCAATTCCTAGCTCCGAGCGTCTTCTGGGATGGATTGACGGCGTCACGATCTCTCCGATAGCTCCGGAATACTCTCTCACTCTCCTCAAGTCGTGGCTGATCTCTCTAGGTTGTATGTTAACAAATCTGGCTTCGAAAAGTCTATTAATACCCCCGAAAAACCCTTTCCTTGTTGGAAAAGTTGAGAATTTCCCGTCTGGGGAGCTTACACGGCGTGTAAGCTCACAGTGTATTTAGCTTACACGGCGTGTAAGCTCCAAAACGCAGCATTTTTAGCTGTGCAGAACTCCAACTTGTTTGATCATTCCCGCTCCGTTTGAACTCCGATTTGGTCTCCGTTTGAAGCGCTGGACTCGTGAGAGAGTCCTCTATAATGTGGTAACCTGGGGCTCAACATAAAAGCTCACAAAAAGGGTACAAATAACCTAGAAATGGACAATGTACGCACTAGGAGCCGATAATCACAAAGTTATGAGAAATGCACCAAATACTCATCAAAATGGCAATGAAATGTTGCTTAAATGGGGCTGATAATCACGTCAAATCGACTGTCATCAGATGTCAATGCTTCATTCTTAACACTAAGGATATCTTAGGAAAGTTTGATCCAAGGTCAACTCCAGCCACATTTCTTGGTTATTCAACTCATAGTAAAGCCTTTCGAGTCTTCAATCGGAAAACTTACAGAGTTGAAGAATCCATTAATGTCATCTTTGATGAACAGACTCCCTTCAGTTCCCAATCTCTCACTGATGAGGAAGAAAATTCCTCTCCATTCACTCCTCTACCCTCTGAAGTGATTACAGAAGAATCCTTACCTCTTCCCACTTCTTCTTCACCTTCTCCTAGTTCTCTTGCACCTTCCAATGAAGCACAGGCTCCTTCACATATTCTAAAACATCATCCACCAAGTCAGATCATTGGCAGTCCAAATGATCGACTTGTCACAAGGTCAAAGAAGCATCTTGACTTTGCAAACCAAGCATTTCTCTCAACCTGTGAACCCAAGAACATTAAAGATGCTCTTAAGGATGAATTCTGGGTCAAAGCCATGCAAGAAGAGCTTCTCCAATTCAAACGATCTGATGTTTGGGAACTTGTTCCTCCTCCTCTGATGTGATCCTCCACGGCTACCCAAAGGCCTATAGCTATTCCTACACCCCACCAGGGTCCCCAGTCAAAGGCAGAACCCTAGGGCCCTACAAGAAGTGTGTAGGGCCAATGAAAGCTCTCCAACACATCATGAAGCCAAGGTATGTGACCAAGTATAGACTCATGCCCCCACCAGCAGCCAAGCAAGCCAGGATGAGAGTTAGGCCACCCCAGGCGATGTTGCTGGCCAAGGCACCCCATCCGAGCCCCGAGCTAGACCGAGGGTCGAGCCTAAGGGCCCTAAAAGGCCCTGGACCAATCCCCAAGAGCCCTGGAGGAACTGACCACTCCTGGGATCATCTGGAAGCATTCCTGGAGTACATGAAGCAAAGGACCCAAGAGTACCTAAGCAGCAAGGGATGGTACCTGAAGACAGGCCCCGGAGCGAGCCCTAGACCGGGCCAAATGCAAGCACCAGGCCCTAGACCAATTGCCACGAGCCCTGGACCAACCCCATCCCTTTAAGATCCTATGAGGACATTTCTGAAGACTTGGCCGAAGCAGAATGCAAAAGGACTGGCCAGAAATGAAGAAGGCCGAGACATGAGCCAGCCCCGAGCACCGGCATGGCGCCAGGAGCTACAGAGGAGCACTTAAGGCCGAGCCGCCAAACAGCTTGGGCCTTTTGGGAAATTCCAGTTGCTCTAGATAGCTGGAGACCTCAGGAAGACGGCTCAACAAACGGCGTTACAATCAGAGAAGGAATGAAGGAGGAGGAGCCACGTAGGGAAGTGCTCATAGACCATCCGGGTTCATGCATGCAATCCCACCGAGACAAGGATTCCTATCCAGGCCAAGAGAACAGGCTGCCACGACCAGAAGACCCCGGATCTAAGTCCTTCTAGGACTAGGACACGAGAAGGAGGCCTAATCCGAGTCAAAATCCCTGCCCCTGCCCAAGACCTGCCCGACCGCCACAGATGCTGGCCGGATTTAGGGTTTTTGCCTGGATCGCCAGTTTTTGCCTATTTAGGTTGTTTCTTACTTTCCAAGACATTCTCTTCCTATTTTGAGTTTCCCTTTTGAGGTTCCCTTATTTAGTTAGCTTGTTTAGGTCGTTTTAATGTTTCCTAGTTAGGATTAAATTATTTTATTCCTAGTTAGGAAGTAGCTAAATAGGTGAGGAGAACTTGTTCCCTCCCTATAAATAGAGGCCATCGACCACCCTTGTTAGGCAGACTTTTATCAATTAATAAACCGCATTCAGAACTTTGTTCTAAACCCCTTTGAGTATGTGTAAGAGCATGACTTAAGGTTTGGCTTATCATCAAGAGCATCCATCTCTTGGTGTGGCGCCCTCGACGTGATACTTCTGGTTCCTAGCTCAGCTGAAGCTAGTGGGTCAAAGTCAGATTCCATCCCTGGTTCCATAGGTTCTCTCGTTGCCTTTGAAGCTCAACTTTCGGTGGTTAGGGGCACGGAGCATAGTCAGTCGTGGTTCACATTATCCTTCAAATAAGACCATCATTGGAACAAAGTGGGTCTTTCAGAATAAAACAAATGAGGATGGCACTATTACTAGAAACAAAGCACGATTGGTTGCTCAAGGGTATAATCAGGAAGAAGGAATTGATTTTGATGAAACTTTTGCTCCAGTCGCACGAATTAAAGCAATTCGAATTATGTGTGCCTTTTCTTGCTTCAAAGGTTTCACTCTGCATCAAATGGATGTCAAGAGTGCTTTCCTAAGTGGTCTCCTCAAAGAGGAAGTCTATGTCAAGCAACCCCCTGGTTTCGAAGATCACTCCTTTCCCTCTCATGTCTTTCGTTTAAAGAAAGCTCTATATGGACTTAAGCAAGCTCCTAGAGCATGGTATGAGAAACTCATTGACTTTCTTCTATCCGAAAACTTCATTCGAGGAAAAGCCGACATGACACTATTTCTCAAGTATGATGGTTCAGACATTCTTATTGTCCAAATATATGTGGATGATATTGTGTTTGGGTCAACCAACTCCTCTCGCTGGTATGAATTTTGCTCTCTTATGACTCAAACTTTTCAAATGAGTATGATTGGAGAGCTTACCTACTTCCTTGGACTCCAAGTCAACCAAAAACCCTCCCGGGACTTTCATTCACCAAAGCAAGTACATTCACTCTATGCTCGACAAATTTGTCCTAGCAAACTCAAACTTCTGTCACACCCCCATGGCTACTTCTCTTAAGCTTGACAAGGATGAGCAAGGTATTCTAATTGATCCAAAACTCTACAGAGGAATGATTGGATCACTATTGTACTTAACAGCTAGCAGACCAGATATTCAGTACAGTGTTTGCCTTTGTGCCCGATTTCAATCATCTCCTAAGGAAAGTCATCTGAGTGCTGTAAAACAAATTTTCAGATATCTGAAAGGTACATCTTCAATGGGGTTATGGTATCCAAGGAATGATTCCTTTGATCTACTGGCTTACAGTGATTCCGACTATGCGGGGAGCATTGTTGATCGAAGAAGTACCACAGGAACTTGCCAATTCTTGGGAGATAAACTGATTTCCTGGGTAAGTAAGAAACAAAGCTCTGTGGCACTCTCAACACCAGAAGCGGAGTACATTGCAGCAGGGCAATGTTGTACTCAAATTCTCTAGATGAAATAACAATTAAGTGATTATCTACTTCATCTTCCTACTGTCCCTGTTCTCTGTGATAATACAAGTGTAATTTCAATCTCAAAAAATCCTGTCCAACACTCTCAGACAAAACACATTGAAGTCCGGTTTCATTTCATTCGTGTACTGGTGGAAGACCAAATTGTTTCCTTGTCATTTATTTCGACAAATGATCAACTAACCGATCTCTTCACTAAACCACTCAAAGAAGATAGGTTCTGTGAAATCCGAACCAACCTTGGTATGGTAAGTGAATCATATTTACCAAACCTATGACCCACCCCTTCTCTTGCCAAATCAGGTAGTTAATGCGGCAATCAGTTCTTTCCGCATGCACGTCCCTTCAACAAGGGATAATTACTTCTCTCTTTCCTTTCTGACGCTCAAACTGCCTTTTTGTTTCTTCCTCCACCTTGCATTTATATCATAGTCCTTCATTAGGGTTTCTGCACCTTCTTCTCTGAATCTTAGTTTCTGTTCCTACTCAAACCCAATGGCTTCTGATATCCCTTCCATTCCTCCAGCTCGGTACATTGATGTTCAACCAATGCCGTCCTTCTTCTCTGCATACGATCACTCCTTTCGGACTAGCAGATCCTGGACTTCTTTCAAGTTGACACAAACGATTTTGTCAAGTATGGTGTTAGCCCAATACCCCTCCTTCAATCTCGGTTGCCACACCTTGGAGTTTCAACTTCCAGGAACGTACTGTGAGGAAGCAGTGAAGCACTTCTTCTGCAATCTCAGGGTTCACACCTTTGACCCTCTCACGGCATCCTCTCTCGTGTTTGGGAAAAGGATTCCAATCACTCCTCTGTGATCTCTTCGGTCGTTGGAGTGCCTGCGGAAGGCTCCACTGTGAACACTGTCGTCGAGCTTCGACGTGTTGGATGGAATTGATGACACTCGAATTGACGTGATTATCAGCCTCATTTAAGCGACATTTCTTTGCTTAAGACATTGTTTTTAGGGTAGAATGACGAATATTCAATCGATTGCCCTATCTCATGCCACTTGTGTTACCTTGGCCCTTTCGGGTCTATTTGATGGTTTTCTAGTGTTTTTACGTAAGCACAGGTTTTTGCCGTCAAATAAAGTAACCATGGATGTGTCTGAAGCATTGGAACCTCAAGGAATTGAACCGGAATCGGTCAAAGAAGCCATTCAAGTTCGAACAAATTCTGCCCAGTTTATACACATATTTTCGGCGAAACTACCCTTTGGTTTTCGCCGAAAATGGAAGAAGAAACCACTGGCCGATTGAGAGGAAGATTTCGGCGAAGATACCATGGAGATTTCGCCGAAAACAAAAGGAAGAATTCACTGTCCCGAGTATGAAGAAATTTTCGCCGAAATCCCTTCACTATTTTTGGCAAAATCCCAGTTGAATTCAGGAGAATATCGGGTTGGTATAAATAGAGAACTCGGGGCTATTATCGATGGGGACGAACCATCACTTAACACACATCACTTTTTACAACACACACACATAAACGATGAGAGAGAGAGAGAGAGACAGGACGAGTAACTAGAGTTCGAGGAGCAGGAACGGATCGTGACGCCATCCATCCATCTCGGAGAGCCAGGGTTAGGAGTTGAAGATTCAGCAGATTGAAGCTGTCAGGAAGCATCGAAATTAGGTTTTACAGTTCTTCTCTGTCTTCCTACCTGAGATGTATTCTTTGTCTGCCTTCGACTCTTCTGGATTGGATATGAGTAGCTGAACTGGTGTAGCTTAGATTAGATGAACCCTAAGTGACCCAGGGCTTAAAGCGGTCACGGATCGGCGGTGATTAGATTCGAAATCCATTCAGTTTCATCTTGCATGTTTGATTTGTTCTTTGTTTCGACCACAATCTCCACCACGGTACGGTGACAACACGAGAAACTAGTCAAAAGGACTTGCAAGGGACTGTAATGATTCTATACTATAGGGGCTTATGATGAATGGATGAAGGGATGAATGATGACGAAACGTATGGTGCGGAGTAGCAATCGACTAACCTCCCTCGAATCAAGATTTATGGATTCCTACCGTCTAACCTGACTCGGGATGGAATAATGTACGCTCGTCCTAGGATACCCTCAAGCAACTTAGCACTTTTTATTTATTTGTTTTTTTACAACGACTTATTGCTTTCGTTCTTCCTTATGTAGGGAGAAGAACGTTTTGAACTAAAAACTACTTATACTTGAAACTTTATTTGGAATTTTCTGTTTTTCTTTTTTTATTTCTTTTTTTGTGCTTAATTTTTTTTAGTTGCTAGAGGGGTTTACACATTTGGAAATACTAGCTAAGACCACCGGTTTTTGGCTATAGGCAAGTCACCAAAGACCGACTTCCGGTAAGCTAATCTCAGGCTACTACTACATGGGATCAACGAGGTGAACAAAAACATGGGAATAAGTTGTAACGTAATATCGAACCAAAAGAACATGCCAAACTCAAAGGTTTACACCTAGGGGAATTAATGTCGGGTTGGCTTCTGGCTTAGGTTGCAATTCTAAGTGCCTCTATCATTCTAGTACTCGTGATATCTGAAACGTTAGATTATAAATTTATTGTAGAATTTAAGAGAATTGGAAGAAGAAAATGAATTGAATGAAGGAAGGTGAGAGTTAGAAGAGGAAGATCAATGGTTTGATCTTCAAGGCAATTCTCGATTGCTTCTTCTTTCGAATGGGTTTTGTAGATTAGGCCTCAGTAAGCTTTTACTCGATCAAGCCCTTGGATCGTTGAATCAAAAGCTTGTTGTTGTTTTGATTCAAACAGTTGGCGCGTAATACAATGAAGACGAAGCCTCACCGGCGGCGTAGTGGCAGTGAAACAAACAATGATGAAAAGGAAGAAGAGCAAGACACAGATTTTTACGTGGTTCGGGTTAAACCCTACTCCACGACCAAGCAAGCTTGGGAGAGTCACTTTTATTAAGTAAATACACACAACCCTCAAGAACACAGCTTGAGTAAATCACCCTCTGTTTTTCACTTCACGGACAAACAGAGCAAACCACCACCCGACTGTAACTCCCACAGTTGTGTCTTTGCTTCTTGGATGTCTTCTTTTAAATACAAATTGAAATAGCCGTTGGAGAGCAATCAAGGCTTGATATGATGATTGTTTCTTTCCTTTTCCTGCTTCCTTGAATCCTGCAAGCATATCAGCACAAATACAAACAAGGAAAGTAGAATCTCTTGAATTAAGCACAATCAGAATTCATTCTTTGATTTACGGATCTTAGTTTGAAAGTTTGAACTTTCCCTTCCAACAATCTCCCCCTAAGTTCAAGCCTTGCAAACACAGCTTTTTTAGATGGAAGACATAGTCTCCCCCTCAGATTAGTATCCATAAAGAGAACGAGATAAGAAGAAAAGAAACATCTAAATTTAACAGCAGTTAATGTAGATGCATATGCAGAGTCTTAGAGTTTCGTGATGCAGAGGATTTAGTTCAAGTGTTAATATAGAAAAGAAGAGAAAATTATCCGGGAATAGACAGAACAGAAAAAGGACTTTAAAACTCAAACGCATGATCTTCTTCAAAGTCAGACATGTCACTCATGCTTGGGGGCTTGTCCAGCTTTGCAATCAAATTCTTCTTCACCTCCTGTGCAAGGGGGAAATCTCAAAAGTCCACCTTTTGGAGGTCAGCCATGAACCAATCCATCATTCCTTGCAACAGCTCCACCAGCCCTTCAATCTTTTTGTTCAGCTTCTTGATCATTTTTTCTTTGGTGCGCAGACGGAATGCAGGTGCATCCAGATCAACAAGATCCGCAAGCTGATCGTTTCCATTTTTCCGCTTGATCAGAGCTTTGAACACTTTCAGCTTGTTTGATACTGCATGAGCTTCATAGCAGTACTGATTATGAGGAAAGGAAGTAAAGGCAATTGGGGAGGAGATACCTGTCTTCCAACTGGAAGCTTCTCCCCCGTTTGCAGGCTGGAATGGGGCACGAAAAGAGCCAACACGACGAAGGATATGTTGAGCACGGAGAACCCGAAAATTGTATTAGAGCACATGATCGGAGATATCAACGCCCGCTGCATGTAGCAGAGAGGTGATGATAGAGGCAAAAGGAAGTTTGCCTTGAAACTGGGAGAGGATGCTTGGATGAGGGAGGAGAGAACGAGATGCGGAAGGCTGAGGCATTTGGAGGGTAGTGATCCCCATAAGATCCATCCATCGAGAGGGATAACAAGGTCAAGAACAGCAGAACGAGGCAAGAAGATGCGAGTGACATACCAGTGAAGAACACGAACGGTCTCCGGAAGTTGAAACACCTCAATGCGCCGGTTGTTTTTGGGAGGACCTAGACAGAGGAGCTGATTTTGAAGAGCAATGTTCCATTGATGACACTCGAATTGACGTGATTATCAGCCTCATTTAAGCGACATTTCTTTGCTTAAGACATTGTTTTTAGGGTAGAATGACGAATATTCAATCGATTGCCCTATCTCATGCCACTTGTGTTACCTTGGCCCGTTTCGGGTCTATTTGATGGTTTTCTAGTGTTTTTACGTAAGAACAGGTTTTTGCCATCAAATAAAGTAACCATGGATGTGTCTGAAGCATTGGAACCTCGAGGAATTGAACCGGAATTGGTCAAAGAAGCCATTCAAGGTCGAACAAATTCTGCCCAGTTTATACACATATTTTCGGCGAAACTACCCTTTGGTTTTCGCACATCGAACCAGCTTCGAGTCAGATTACTACTTCATATGAGAATCCACCAGAACTTACTCTGAAGGAGTTGCCTGACCACCTGGAATATGCATTTCTGGGGAAGGACCGCCAGCTACCAGTCATCATCAGCTCCAATCTGACTCCTGAGCAGAAAGAGCAACTGATTGGGCTACTCAAGAAGCATGTCCGAGCTATTGCCTGGCAGTTGGCAGACATCAGAGGCATCTCTGAAACCTTCTGCAAACAACGGATAGTTGTTGATGAAGAATTCAAACCAGTCAGACAACCGCAACGCCGACTTAACCCTCAGATGCAGGAAGTCGTAAAGAAAGAAGTACTCAAGCTTCTAGATGCCGGTATTATCTATCCTATCACCGACAGTCCTTGGGTCAGCCCGACTCAAGTCGTCCCAAAGAAAGGAGGAATCACAGTCATCCCTAATCCAAAGGGTGAACTCATTCCCACCCAAATAGTTACAAGATGGAGAGTCTGCATCGATTATCGACGACTAAATGATGCCACCAAGAAGGATCACTTTCCACTGCCGTTCATTGATCAGCTGCTTGAACGATTGGCTGGTCATGAATACTACTGCTTCTTAGACGGGATGTCCGGTTACTTTCAGATCCCCATTGAGCTTGCTGATCAAGAAGACAACCTTCACATGCCCATTCGGTACGTTTGCTTATCGTCGTATTCCTTTTGGTCTATGTAATGCTCCCGCTACTTTTCAGAGATGCATGCTTGCAATATTTGGCGATCTGGTAGAGAATGTGGTAGAGGTGTTCATGGATGACTTCTCTGTCTATGGAGATTCATTTTCAAAGTGTTTGGCTAATCTGGATAAGGTGTTAGCTCGTTGTGAGGAGACTAACCTAGCTCTTAGCTGGGAGAAATGTCACTTCATGGTTACAGAAGGTATTGTTCTTGGCCATAGAATATCTAAGACAGGTATAGAAGTCGATCGTGCCAAGCTTGAGACCATTGCCAGCTTACCACCGCCGACCTCAGTCAAGACAGTTCGAAGCTTCCTCGGTCATGCTGGATTCTACCGGAGATTCATCCAAGACTTCTCCAAGATCGCTCTACCAATGACCAAGCTACTCGAGAAAGATGCTCCGTTCGTCTTTGACAAAGCCCGTCTTGAAGCCTTTGAGACTCTGAAGACTCAACTCACCACCGCACCGATTCTTCAAGCATCAGATTGGAATCTCCCATTCGAGATCATGTGCGATGCTAGTGATTTCATCGTTGGCGCGGTTCTTGGTCAGAGAAAGGAGAAGAAATTTCATCCTATCTACTTTGCGAGCAAGACACTCAATGATGCTCAGAGAAACTACACTACCACGGAGAAGGAACTCCTAGCTATCGTTTTCTCCTTTGATAAATTTAGACAGTATCTGGTTCTCTCACATACCATCGTCTACACAGATCATGCTGCTCTGCGCCATTTATTAGCCAAGTAGGATTCAAAGCCACGTCTCATCCGGTGGATCCTTCTCCTCCAAGAATTTGACATAGAAATTAAAGACAAGAAAGGAGCAGAGAACTTAGCAGCAGATCATCTTTCTCGACTCGAGGAATCACAAACAGGTAAGTCTACTACCCCTATCAATGATTCTTTCCCTGACGAGCTGTTGCGTGTTGAGACATTTGAACAAGTTAACAGCATAGCTATTGAGCCCTGGGCAATTCCTCACGCTCAAGATCTGAGTAATGCCGCCGATTCAGATGAGCCTTGCTATGCAACTCTGGCTAACTATCTCTCACGCGGCATTGTACCTCCTGAACTGGATTTCAATGCACGCAAAAAGCTTTTTAAAGAGGCCAAGTCATATTTCTGGGACGAGCCATTCTTATACCGCATCAGTCTTGACGGAATGATCCGGAGATGTGTCTCTTACATTGAAGCAGCGGACATCATTCGCAAATGCCATGAAGGACCGTTCGGAGGACATTTCGGAGGCAACCGCACTGCGAGGAAAGTACTCGAAACAGGTTTCTACTGGCCCTCAATCTTTAGTGGTTGCGATGTTTTTGCTAGACGTTGTGATACATGCCAGCGATCAGGTAACATCTCTAACCGTAATGAGATGCCCCAAATTGTTTCTTTAACTGTTGAAATCTTTGATGTCTGGGGAATAGATTTTATGGGTCCGTTCACACCCTCCAACGGAAACAAGTACATTCTTGTAGCCGTTGATTACGTTTCTAAATGGGCTGAGGCTGAAGCTTTACCCACTAATGATTCTAGAGTGGTGGGTCGGTTCCTTACTCGTCTTTTCACACGTTTTGGTTCACCGCGCTTCATCATAAGCGATAGGGGTACCCACTTCCACGGACAATTCGACCGGGTGTTCAAACGCTTTGGCGTCACCCACCGTATGTCCAATGCTTACCATCCTCAAGCGAACGGCCAAGCGGAAGTGACAAACCGTGAGCTCAAGCGGATTCTTGATAGGACGGTTGGCCGGTCTCGCAAGGACTGGTCATCTAAGCTCAATGATGCCTTATGGGCATATCGAACTGCCTACAAGACTCCCATCGGTACCTCACCGTATCAGCTGGTCTATGGCAAGTCATGTCATTTACCAGTTGAGCTTGAGCACAAGGCATTCTGGGCTAACAAAGAGTTGAATATGAGCTATGCAGTAGCAGGTAATAACCACCATGACCAGATCGCTGAGCTTGAGGAGCACCGTCTCCACGCTTATGAGAGCACAAAGCTATACAAAGAACGCACGAAGAGAATTCATGACTCTCAGTTGAAGACGATCAAGCAGTTCTACCCGGGAGAGGAAGTGCTCTTATATAATTCTCGATTAAAGCTCTTCCCGGGTAAATTAAAATCCGGTGGTCTGGCTCTTATACCGTGGTCCGCCAGACACCCTTAGGCAGCGTCTACATTCAAATGCACGATCAGGAGCCGTTCGCGGTCAACGGACATTGGCTTAAGCAGTATCTGCAAGGGTTAGCCGTATCATCCATAGACGTGCACTACCTCGTTTTGGAATCCTGACACGAATCCAGGTATCGTCTGGCTCACGGACGTTAAACAAGAGCGCTTCGTGGGAGGCAACCCACGGCTGGAGTAGTTATTTTTCATCTCGACTTGTTTGTTTTGAAATCTTGCATGTTAAAAAAAACAGAAAACACAAATACCGCCGGTTTTTAAATCACTTTCGGCGAAACTGTGTCCTTCTTTTCGCCGAAACCATTGTTCACATTCGACCTGAACCTCCTGTCCATACTTTTCGAACCGAAAACCCTACCATTTTCGTCGAAACCATTCCTTCATTGAAACTATTTTTTTTTTTTGCCGAAACTGCTCCTTTCGTTTCCCCAGAACCGGTTCAAATCCCCTGTTCCCCCGATATTATTTTCGCCGAAACAAACCTTTCTTTTTTCGCCGAAACCCATGCTTTCCCTTCGACTATAAAAGGGGTCCACCATATTTTTGCCCCCCCGAAACCCCAAAAAATAAAAAACCCCCTCCCTACTTTCAACATCCCGATCGCCTTCCCGCCGCCCCCTTCAATCCCCCCGACCGTGCCCCCACGAGCATAGCCGCCGCCATTCCTGGCCTGCCCGGTTCCCAACCCTAGAATCGGAGTCTTTCCCAGTTTTTTTTCCCGGCCGCCCCCTAGTTTTCAAGTTTTTTCCCTGTTTTGTGGAGTTCTATTCGTTTTCCTCGAATCATGTTTCACGGTTAGTTGTTCAAACCATTGATTGTCCCATCTTTTGCTTGTTAATTTCCGGTTTTTGGCATGGTTGACCCCCCATGGTTGACTTTTCGGTTCTCCCTCATTCTTCTTGAATGCTTTGTTGGTGTCAATTGGCTAGGTTCTGGTGTTGTTTTTTGTGGCCTTTTGGGAAGCTGGACTTGTTTCTGTGCGATCGTGTTCTTGACTCATTCCATTATTTATGTTTGCCGATGAATTGACGTTCTTCAAATGATATATTTTTTGATTCTGTGATCCCCCACAAGTGGGGGTAAGATCTTTTTAATCAAGGGTCGTCTCTGAGTTGTACTTACAGGCTCCAAGAGTTTTAAACTACCAGTGCAGATAGAGCGCAGCGATCATCAGCTCGCCAAAGCAAAACCACTCCCTTCTCGACTCCCGCCCAGCTGCATAGACATCGACGGCTGTGGCCACCATTCCAGAGGATGCACCGACCTCCTGTTCCCCTATTTCTCTTTTCCTAGGGCTGCCAAGGGGTCATAATCCTTTCATCCCACCCTGGAGCCGCACCAGCTCGAGGTCTTTTCTGAAGATCAAAGACATCCCCCGGCAAGGTGGGCAGTTCTGTCTCTTGCAGTCTCAAAGCGCACAATCCGGCTTTGGCACTCGACAATTGACCCCCGCTTTTAGTAAAGCCGGATTGCGAGTGCTGACCACTCATGGATCCTCGTACCCGCTTGTCGCCCTCCCAGGAGTTCTAGAGTTCATTTGGGGCGCCTAAACCCCGAAGCCCTTTCGTGAGCAGAAATTCTTTCCTTTCACCTCGGTGTGTTTCTTCATGAGAAGTCCCTTCCGAGTTCGGCCGCTTGCTGGATCCCGCACGTCAATTTCGATACTGCATTAGTGGCTTTGAGGACACTTTCTCCATCACCAGTGCTCCTTCCCCCCGGATGTTTGGAAATGGGCATGCTGCGAGGCTGAGAGCTCACCTATCGCCACCCCCACGGTGGGTGACACCCTTTCACCCTTTTAAATTCTTGCATTATGTTTGGGTGCAATCTCTGTGTTTTTGCAGCAAGACGAGCCGCCCCCCACGTTTCTCTGGTGGAGCTCGTATTATTCCGTGCTTTAGAAGAGGATCCCAACCTGCACCCCGGCTGGTGGCTTGCCGTTTTCTTTCAAAAAGCCATCCCCCGCCAAGAAAGCTTCCTACTGAGCTTCCAGGGGGCCCCCCCTTCATTTCTATTCTGATCGACAACCTCCAGCTTGGTGATAAAGGGGGCCCCAGATATTCCTCGCATCCCGATTGAGCCTAAAAGGCGGGTGAAATTGCATTACACGGCACATCGACCTTCAGAGATATTGACACTGCACATCCTCGCCCGCATACGACGACTGATGAGGGAGCGATGTGCAATGCTCAATAGTCTCTGAAAGGTCGATGTGCCGTGCTAAGGCAAGTTCAGCCCCTATAGGCTCAATCGGGGGTGCAGGAATATCTGGGCCCCATTTTACACCGAGTGGGGGTTGTCGTTTAGAATAGAAAGAAGGGGCTCCTGGAAGCTCAGTAGGAAGATTCTTGGCGGTAGTGCGCTTGTGAAAGAATCGTGCAAGCCACCAGCCGGGGTGCAGGTTGGCACCTCTTTTAAAGCACGGAATAATAGAGCTCCTCCAGAGAAACTTGGTGGCGGCTCGTCTTGCTTTCAAAAACAAGAGATTGCACCCAAACAAATGCAAAATTTAAGAACAGGGTGAAAGATGTCCACCGACCGTGGGGTGGATGATAGGTGAGGCCTTTAGCCCGCAGCATGCCCATTTCCACACATCCGGGTAAGGAGCACTGGGATGGAGTAAAGTGCCTCAAAGCCAGCTAATGCAGTATGAAATTGACGTGCGGATCCAGAAAAAAGGCTGAACTCGTGGGAAGGGCTTCTCAAGAAGAATACCACCGAGGCGAAAGGAAACGAATTTCTGCTCACGAAAGGGCTTCGGGGTGAGGCGCCGAAATGAATCCAGAACTCCTGGAGGGCGACAACGGGTACGAGGACCATGAGTGGTTTACCCCTCGCAATCCGGCTTTACTAAGAGCGGTGTCAATTGTCCGAGTGCCAAGCCGGATTGTGCGCTTTGAGACTGTCAAGAGACAGAATGCCACCTTTGCCGGAGGGATGTCTTTGATCTTCAGAAAGACCTCGAGTGGTGCGGCTCCAGGGGGCGATGAAAGGATTTGACCCCCCTTGGCAGCGTAGGAATAGAAGAAATAGGGGACGCAGGAGTCGGTGCATCCTCTGGGAAAAGGTGGCCACAGCCGGTTTATGTTCTGTGCACTGGCGCGGGGGCGTCGAGAAGGTGGGGGTTTTCTTTGGCGAGCTGATGATCGCTGTGCTCTATCTGCACTGGTAGTCTTAAAAACCCCTTTTGGACCCTGGATTCGGTAGGAAACCAAAAGGGTTTGGCAAATCTTGGATAAGGGTAACCCTTTTAGATACTGCCCTTAACCAATGCCCCCTTGCCGCAACGGCTCCTAAATCCCTGAAAATTTTTTTTTTTTTAATAAGTGCCTAAGGGGGTTTTGGCGCCCAGGTAAAAAAGGGCCAACCACCCGGATTTTAATTTACCCGGGAACAAATTTCAAGGAAGTTTATTTTTTAAAAACATTGTTCTCCGGGATAAACGGGTTATCGTCTTCATGAAGTCAGAATTTTTTCTTGTGCGTCATTACCTCGGTTTATATGGGGGGTCGGGGGATCCCTAACTCCCAAAATGGTGGGCGGTTCTAAAACCGCTACTGCAAGCTCATTTTAACCTTTTTACCCCAAAAGCCTTGCTCAAGCTCAACTGGGAAAAGGCACCCCCTTGCCATAACCAGATACGGGGGGGTACCATGGGGGTCTTTTGGGGGTTTTATATGCCCAAACTATTGAGCTTAATGACCCCCTCCTTGAGACCGGCCAACCCCATCAAGAATCCCTGAGCCCCGGTTTTCACTTCCCTTGGCCTTGCTTGAGGTGGGAAAAAATTGGACATAAGGTGGTTTACCCAAACTTTTGCCACCCGGTCGATTGTCCTAAGGGGGTACCCCCCTTCGCTTATGATGAAGCCCCGGGGAACCAAAACGGTAAAAAAACGGGGAAAAACCCGACCCCCCCCAAAAAAATCATTAGGGGGGAAACCCTTTTACCCTTTAAACCCTTTTTTAAAAAATAATCAAGGCAAAAAAATTACTTGTTTTCCTTTGGGAAAAGGGGTGAACGGACCCATAAAATCAATTCCCAACATCAAAGATTTCAACAGTAAAAAAACAATTTGGGGCATCTCATTACGGTTAGAGATTTTTACCTGATCCCCTTGGGGCAGGGCATCACAAACGTCTAGAAAAAAACTCCAATCACTAAAATTGGGGGCCCAAAAGTAAAAAACCTGTTTCGAGTACTTTCCTCGCAGTGCGGTTGCCTCCAAAATGCCCCAACGGTCCTTGGGGGCATTTGGAATGATGTCCTTTGCTTCAATGTAAGAGACACATTTTCCGGTTTTTTTCCCCCAAAAAGGGGCTGATGCGGTATAAGAAGGCTCACCCCAAAAGTATGACTTGGTTCCCCTTTAGAAATTTTTCGTGCTTTAAAAAACCTTTTTAGGGGGTAAAATGCCGTGAAAAGATAATTGCCGGGGTGCATCCCAAAGGCTCCCCGAATCGGGCTTTTCTCAAACCCTTGAGCGTGGGGGAAAATTTCCCGGGGGTCAAAAGCTATGCTTTTAAAAACCCGTTCATAATTTTCAACACCAACAGCTCGTCAGGAAAGAATCTTTTATGGGGGGAGTAGACTTACCTTTTTTGTTTCCCCTCGAGCGAGAAAGATGATCTGCTGCTAAGTTTTTCTGCTCCTTTTTTGTTTTTAAAATTTCATGCCCTTTTTTCCTTGGAGGAGAAGGACCAGGGGTAGACGTGGCTTGAACCCTTGCTTGGCTAAAAATGGCGAAAAGAGCAGCATGATCTGTGAAACCCAATGTAGGAAAGAACCAGATACTTTCTAAACTTATAAAAAGGAGAAAACGATAGCAGGGAGCTTTTTTCCCCCCAAAGTATTTTTTTCCCTCTGAGCATCTTTTAGTGTCTTGCTCGCAAAGTAGATGGGATGAAATTTCTTCTCCTTTCTCTGACCAAAAACCGCCCAAGGGCGAAATCACTACACGCACATGACTCGAATGGGAGTTTTTCCCAAACTGGTGCTTAAAAAATTGGGGGCGGTGGTAAAGTTGAGTCTTCAAGTCTAAAAGGGGTTAAAAAAAGGCTTTCAAAGACAAAACGGACATTTTTTCTCGAGAGCTTGGCCCTTTGGTAAGCATTTTGGGAAATCTTGGATGAATCCCCGGGTAGAATCCAGATGAACCCCAGAAGCTTCGAACTGTCTTTACTGAGGTCGGCGGTGGTAGACTGGCAATGGGCTCAAGCTTAGCACGATCGACTTCTATACCGTCCTTTGAATTTGGCCAAACAATTCCTTTTGGTAACCATGAATGACATTTCTCCCAGCTAAAGGGTAGGGTTTGGGCCCTCACAACGACTAACACCCTTTTCCAGATAAACCCCAAAAACTTTGAAAATAAAACTCCCCAGACAGAGAAGTCATTCCTTTTAAAACCTCTACCACTTCTCTACCAATCTCCAAATATTGCAAGCATCATCTCGGGAAAAATACGGGGGCTTTCATAACCAAAGGGGAAAGACGGGTAAGGGAAACGTACCGAAAGGCATGGGGGGTCGGGTCCCCTTGATAGCAAGCTCAATGGGGATCTGAAAATAACCGGACACCCGTCTAAAAGAAAATAGTATTCATGCCCCAGCCAATCGTTCAAGCATCTGATTCCCATGAAGGGGAGTGGAAAGGATCCTTCTTGGGGGCATCATTTAGTCGTCGTTTAAACGATGCAGACTCTCCATCCTGTTAAATGTTCGGGGGGGAATGAGTTACCCTTTGGATTTGGGATGCTGTGATTTCCCCCTTTCTTTGGGACGACTTGAGTCGGGCTGCCAAAAGGGCGGGCGGGATAGGATAGATAATACCCGGGATTTTAGAAGCTTGAGTACTTCTTTCTTTACGACTTCCCCGCTTTTGGGGGGTTTAAATTTGGCTTTGGGGGGTTGGGCTGACTGGTTTGAATTCTTTATCAACAACCCATCCGATTTTTGCAGAAGGTTTTAAGTTTCCTCCCGATTCCCCCCAACTGCCAGGGAATAGCTCGGACATGCTTCTTGAGTAGCCGAATCAGGTTTCTTTTTGGGGGGTCGGGAGATAGATTCGCTTTATAATGACAGGTAACCCGGAAAATTTTTTCCCCCCGAAATGCGTATTCAAAGTGGGCAGGCCCGCTCCTTCAAGTAGTTCTGGTGGATTCTCAAAAAAGAAAATAGTAATCCGCTCGAAGCTTTGGGTTTGATGTGTGGAGGCGCATGTAAGGGTGTGAATGTTGCCTTTTGTTCATCTAGCCATTTGCCAAAGCGCTTTTCCCGGGTCGTCTAACGCATTATCAATTTTCCCCGAAATCAACACAACTCTACGGATCCCCTAGATAAAGCATTGTTTAAAGGAGTCGGCCGAGGCCGTCTTTTAAGGATCAACAACATAGCATTTATCATCTTTACAATAGAATATCTCATGCATCTTTAATGCGGAATGCAACACTCTCTTGACCTACACTTAAAGTTTAAAAAGCCTTTGTTTGCAATTTATATTCACACCAGCAGTTGCCCAAGAAAAAGGGCGACCTTGGAAAAGTGTTCCGTCTACTCACGAGTATCTAAAACAACAAAATCTGCCAGTATAGAAACGGACCACACAAACATTTTACATCTTCTAAAATACCTCTAGGCCGTTTGACACCCCATCGGCAAAAAAGGGAATCAAGTAATGGGTTTTTAATTGCCCTATTTTAGCTTTTCATAAGAAGACAGGCATAACATTAATAGAAGCACCAGAATCAACCGGCTGCGATAAATTTTAAATGCCTTTAAAAAAATTGCACGAAAATGTAAAAAAAACCCGGGGATCAGGACACTTAGCTGGGGGTGGGGGGGCGGGTCGAATGGGAGATGGGCCACCTAAATTTGATGCCATTCTTTAGGGGGGAAAATAGATTTAAACCTCGCCACCCCTTCATTTTTTTAAAGAGGTCTTTAAAGAATTCCCAAGTGGGGGTTAATCTCTACAGCGTCTTTTACTGGTACCCTTAATTTTTCTCATCTTAAGAACATTGAAACCATTTCTTTACTGAGGGGGGGGGGGGTCGGACCCTTTTGGCTTTGTTTCCTCGCAGTTTTTGGAAAAGGAATCCTGGGGTAAAATGGGGCGCCAAGATTTTTTCAGGGGCTGTTTTGGGCGGGGAGGGGGGGGCAGGTGCTTCTTTTTCCTCTTCTGTGATATCTTCTTTTTCTGGCTACCCTTGGCACCCACAGATCTAAAAACATGTCGGGTTTTCCGGAGCTTTGGATCAGTTGTTTGTTGCCGCTCCTAGGTAATAGCTTGAGCGTGTTCACTCCCTTATATGGGGAGTCTGCTTAAAAATGCTTTGGATTAAGGAGAGGATTGCTAGTAAAAGTTTCCCCAAATATTGAGTACTGCATCTTCTATCCCCGGGTTTTTGACCCTTGTCCTTGATTAATTGCGGTTTGGGGCCCCCTTTTTTAACTAAATTTCCCTTTGGTCGTCAAGTCGGCTCAGATCTGATCAAACTTCCTCTCATAGGCCATATCTCTATTGTAGCACGGCTTCCCTGAAATTGGTTTTTTCCCTCCAATGAATCCCGGAGGTCTAAATAAGGCCCTCCACCGGTTTTTTTGTTTCCTTTTCCCCGTATTTTTTCTGAAACCCCGGCAACCCCCTTTCGATTTTTTGGGGAAAACCTTATCAATGAAGTTTACCTTTTCCCCAGTAGACAAGACTTCCCCTGCACCGAAATTGAGGCAAAATTCTGCCGCTATGAGCAACCCTGATCCACACCACCCAGTCAACCGAAAAGATGGTAGCTGACGGAGAGGCCCCAGAGGGATACAAACTGCTTGCAGATGCTTTTTGAACTTCTGCCTTGATCTGCTCTCAACATTTATCTGACTCTGGCTCTGACTCTTGGTTTCCCTTTTATGTGCCCCCTCCAGTTTCTAGATTTTTTAAACACAGCAGCAAAATCAGAAGAGCATCCTGAGGATGAGAGCGGTGCAATCCCGCCGGTAAGGTTTGACCCATTTTTGGGGAAAATTTTTTGCGCATTCCTCCCAGTAAAGAATTCAGCCACTGTCTCGTTTTATACCCATGGGGGGGCAGTCGAAGAGAAGAGACTGAAATTCGTTCCAAGTGTCATACAGGCTTTTATCCCCTCCTGAGTGAAACCCGGAGATGCCCGGGCTTTATAAGCGTTGTTTTTGCAGGAGGAAAGTATTTTCCCCAACAAAATTTGAGCTAATGCCTCCCATTCAGTGTTTTAAACCCCGGGGTTTGCTGCAACCATTTTTACTGCCCTTTTGTAGAAAACGGGAAAGCTCGGGGATATAATGAAAATTTTTATTGAATTCCCAACGAAGGTGTCGCAGACAACCAAAAAAATTGGTTATGTGTGTGCAGGGTTACCCTGGCCTTCCCCCAAATTTTTATGTCCCTAGAGATTAAGGGTCAAGAGAGGAAAACCGAAACTCAAAAGTCGGGGATCATTCGTCATTTTGAAGCAAAGGGGTTTGGGGGACGAAGATTAAATGCACGCGGCTTGCTTTTAGTCCGCAACACTTTTAAGAGTAAACCCTTTTGGGTAAAAAAATGGAACGGAGGGGGGTTTCTTCTGTACCCCGCTATGATCTGGGAAAAAGACAAAAACAAACACAACCGTGTAAATCGAAGTGTTAAAAAAAAAATGAAAGATTGGGAAAAAGGGAGAAGATTAAAAATGCCAACTCTTTTTTTCAAAGAAGTAGAAGAGTCCCCGGCAACGGCGCCAATTTGGTGAGCGTGTCCGTTGTGATGCTTCAACCAAATTAAAAACTTTTAATTTTTTTAAAAAAAGGCTAAAAAGCAGATCGTATTTTTCCCGGGTTTTCCCCAAATTTTTCCCTTTTTCCCAAAAGTTGGGGGGTTTTAATTCCCCGTTCAAACACAAGTTGTGCGTGGTGTGGGGTTCCACGACTTCTATACTAAGAATGCCCAAAAAAAAAGAAATGAAAATTAAACCGAAAAAAGATTGAAGTTGATTTAAATTTACCCAGAAAAAATACAAACAAGCTTAGATTTCGAATTCCCCTTAGATCACCAAGGCAACAACCCGTCACAAAACCACGATTTTTCCCATTCTAGTTTTATTCAGTTCACAGACACCACAAAAATCCTGACCCTTGGGGTTTTAAGGGCTGGGGGAAAGTTCCCCTCATTCCCATCTAGCACCCCGATTAATTAGCCCCCGGGTAAAGGTCGCCTCTCCAAAAGACTTTAAATTAACTGGGCAAATTCTAGTGATTAATGATTACTCTACCAAAGGATCAACCCTAATCGGGTTTCCCCCCCAAAAGGGACGCTCCAATTTTAAGGTTGACTGTTCGATTTTTGGGGGGTTTTTAAAATAAGGCAGCGTTCCCCTTCTTTTCCTTTTTTTAACCCAAAAATCTAATCTAGGTGGCCAAACCAGACAAGAAACACAGAAAAAAAAAGAACAAATCAAAAAATGCAAGATGAAACTGAATGGATTTCGAATCTAATCACCGCCGATCCTGACCGCTTTTAAACCCTGGGTCACTTTGGGTTTTATCAAAACTAAGCTACACAATTATACCCTATCCCCCAAACCCGAAG